>JARFJB010001721.1:4167500-4507500 GCA_036346205.1 Vesta saturnalis | reverse complement strand
CTATTACAACATAACCGTTCAAGATAATGATGAAAGCGATGACGTGGTTGAGCTGATGTATCTCACATCCAAGATGATGATTCACAGAAGAGAAAGAAGAGCGATGAGGTAGGGGGGAAGGGCAAATCTCAAAATCATGATGATGATGATGAGGACGACTCACGGTTCAAGAAGAAGAAGAAAACCGATAAAGCATGTTATTAAATAATAATGATGTATTGTTGTTTATAATAATAATAATAATATATTTTCAAAACGTTAAGCTTTTTCGGTTTTGTTAATAAACCTGTTTTTTCTAGCGGTGCTCCACCGTCTTGATTCATGTTTGCAAGTTTACAAGTTTTTCGCTTTAGCGTGTTTTCGCCTCTGTGTGTGTGTGTGTGTGTGTGTGTGTGTGTGTGTGTGTGTGTTGTGTGTGTGTTGTGTGTGTGGTGGTCGTGGCGTGTGGGCGTGGAAGTGTTGGTGTGGCGCGTACGTGCGTGGACGTGCGGCGTGGGCGTACGTCGAGCTTCGGCACGTGTGCGTCGGAGCGTGCGGCGTGAGCGTGCGTAGTTGTGCGTACGTGCGAGCGTGCGCGTCGAGCGTGCGGGCGGCGTACGAGAGGGATGCGAGCTTGTGTGTGCGTGCGTGCGGTGTTTTTCGTTTGATCCTCGTGCTAAAGCAGTGTTAGTCGATTGTATGTAGTTGTAGGCCCTATTGTGTTGACTAAGAGCTATAATTAAGCGTTGCTTGCTATCTGGCCGTGGAGTTATGTTTAATCAGCTTTTTTTGACAGATGTATTTATTTATGATAAGATCAGGCTTGCATGTAAAGTAATATAGAGGTGAAACTAACTAGCTAATGTGTTTTGCTACACGTATCACAGTATTGAAGATTCTGTTTATGTATTAGAAAACGTATTACAGCTTCGAAACAGAGTGCAGATAAAATTGAAGAAAGTGAATACGGTACAACTTCGAGCAGACTTAAAGGTTTTAAGTGTACAGCATTCCCAGAGCAGCGTTGAAACCATTTAATTTAGAGCTAACCTCGTGTCCATGTAATAATGTCTGATAAACTATTAGGGTTATTAGTTTGCTTTATAGGTTACAATATAATCGTTCAAGGTGAAGATGAGATGGTAGTATCTCAAAATTTCGATGATGGTGATGCTCTATGAAATTTTAAAATAAAATAGATTACGTCACTCTACCACGCCACTCAATGTGGAATAACCACGTTTTTGTAAAACGTCTTATGTAATAGATTGTCTGCCCCTTACAGATAAATTCTTTGTGTTTAAAACTGTTTCCTTGTCTGGATGTAGATTTATAAACCTTCATGTTAATTATACTAGTACTTTTTGAAATATCATTCGTATATAAGAATAATACAAGGTTTGCTTCAAACGATCTTCATCGTATACTTTAACAGTAAACCTTTTTCAGATAGTTGATCACCCTATTAAAATGGAGCATTAATAGTTTATGAAGTACGAGTGTAATAAAAAATACGCTACATAGCGATTGTGTTATAAACTAGTTGGAGGTCGTTATTAATTCGTGTATAAGTTGATTTTATGTAAGTAGTTAACAATAATACAGGTCCACTTACACATTTTATATATATTGAAAACAATTACTTGAAATAAAACGGCGTATCAACTCTAATAATATTTTTTAGAAATTATATTAATTTATATTTGGTTTTAGACTATTAAATTAAATAAATTATATAATTACACGGTAATTAGTAAACGTGAACAGTAATTTCTTACTACATATTTTAAACATTCCAAATTCTTAATATGGTTTTTATAAAAACAATTTGTGTGTCCGTATACGAATATTTTCAAACCGATTTATTTTAAGAGAAAGGTAAATGCATGTTGCTGTAAGTGTAATAAAGACAATGAGGTTGTTTGTATATTTTACATTCTAATTATAGGTGGTTTTACACAACTAGAAAGTTTAGTTGACAAAACACAAAAAGTGACTATCACTCAGTGCCTTAAAACGTTACAGAGCTGGTAAGGTGGTGTTAACCCTTTTATTTATTTACAGATTTTTAATTACAGTTAACACAAGCATTAAGTTTCTTTAAAAATATTAAGGCGTACAACATTCTTAGCGGACGGATGATATTATTTCAATGCAGGTAAACTATGTTTTTAATATGCGTTTTAGAAAACACAAACTGTTAATGTAATTAACTTAATAAAAATGTTTTTGTTTCATTAGGAATCAGTAATTTTTATAG
Organism: Vesta saturnalis; assembly: GCA_036346205.1. Lineage (NCBI taxonomy): Eukaryota > Metazoa > Arthropoda > Insecta > Coleoptera > Lampyridae > Vesta > Vesta saturnalis. The sequence continues at coordinate 4,505,261 of JARFJB010001721.1, read as the reverse complement.
TTCACTGAGGATAATACAATTAAAAAAAATAAGTGTTCTATAATTAAATTTTACTGTCATTCAAATTTCCCCAAATGATTAATCCTAATACAATGCTATTTTACATCATTATTAGAAACGTTTTCCCAAAATAATCTTTATACAATTTCTAACATTGTAGCTGTAACATCCAGGGTTACAACCAAAAGGACCTTAATACCATCAGAAATAACCCTAAGACCTAGCACCACCACCAAGACCAAACTCTAAGACTTATCCAGACCAACCCAAGATCCAGTCCAATCAGTTCTAAACCATGACCACCAAGTTCCAGCCCTAGCTCTACATACAGCCCCCTAAAACAGTTCTAAACCATGACCAGCCCTAAGTTCCAGCCCTAGCTCTACATACAGCCCCACCCCTAAATACAGTTCTAAACCAAGACCAGCTCCCACCCCTGTCCTCGTTAGCAAAAGTCCTAGCTGTCAAAAGGTCCTTAATACAGCCATAAGATCCCAAAAGAAATAATAAAATAAGGTAATACGGTCCTTCATGTAAGCGGTAAAAATAATTAGGGTTGAAAACACGGTCTCACACGTGGATGTGCAAAAATAGGGGTGAAAATAGATGTCCTACACGTAAGCGAGTAAAAATAATTAGGGTTGAAAACACGGTATCACGCGTGGATGTGAAAAATAAGGGTGGAAAATCCTGTCTCACTCGTACGCGTATAAAAATAATTAGGGATAAAATAGGATGAAAATCCGGTCTCACACGAGGATGTAAAATTAGGGTTGAAAATGCGGTCTCACACGTGGATGTGCAAAAATAGGGATGAAAATGCGTCCTACACGTAAGGTAAAAATAAGGGTGGAAAATCCGGTCTCACACGTGAGTGTAAAAATAAGGGTGAAAATCCGGTCCCCACGTAAGCGGGTAAAATAAGGGTGGAAAACCGGTCTCCACGTGGGCGGGCTTGTGACGTCAAAATCCAAGATGGCGGAAGTGTCCCTTACTACTAACGTACGTAAAATATATACAATTTCATCACATAATTACTTGTTGGTTATTAATCTTCAACAAAATAAGTGAATGTTCTTAATCATAAACTACACACTATTAAACACAACTAATATAATTTTAATTCATGATTGTACCATATGTCTATATATTCTTTGTTGGTATAAACTTTTTGTAGGAAGTTTTTATATTACTTCAAATTGATTGGCAAATGTCTTACGTTTACCTACAAATTGAAAAGCGTTTGTACTTGATAAATCGAACCACTTTGAGATATTGTTAACCAGCAATAGTTAACTGAATGTTTAATTTTACGAGTATCATATAGATGGTAAATAAAGAAGTATTTCTTAGTGTAACAAACCGCTTCAAGAATAAACAGAGAAGGAAAAGTTAACGAATTTAATCTTGTAATGCTTGTCGACAATCGTCTTATGATATTATCATGTCTTACATGTAATTTGAATATTATAGAAAGAATAACGTCAAACTAAAATTGCATAATTCAACGTGGACTGGATAACATAGTATGCAATTTTAAAATGTTAGAAGGCACATTACTGGTTTACGTAAAAAATCGATTTACTGTTTTTGTTATAGACGACAATGAAATTTAAAGTTTAGATTTTAAATAACGCAACAGAAATTTGCATTTGGTGCAAATTTACAACAAAGCAAGTTACAGTTTTTAAGGAAAAATTCATAATCGTTGTCTTATTACATGAATTTAGTTTTAATTTATTAACCAAACACCATTTAGTTACCGAGTTTAAACCTTCATTAATTTTTAAGAATTTGTAGAAATTAAAGTTTGTCATCCATACACTATGCAGTCGATTATTGAAGTATATAAGAAATAGTATCCTAAATAGATCCTTAGTATTTTGTGTAGTTTTGAGAATTTGTTGAAAAGTACAATTGATGTCAATATAGGTAAGAAGATAACAAAGCATATTGGTTGAATTAAATTTATAAACTAGTTTTTTTTTTAATAAGAATATTATGAACCACATAGTCAACTTTCATCAATAACGTAGGTAAGTTCAAGAATGTTTTGTTTAAATTCAATTATGCATTTGACTTACTGTGTCCTTAAAAAAATTGTTTATAGGAAACAATTTGTAATTTCATAATTTGATTGAAATATTATTTCAGTTATTTTAGAAAAATTGGCAGAATGGAGATTTATAATTATTAACATTTTGAGTTTTCTTTTATATATGACCACAACTTTGAGTAACAAAGACACCAGAATTTACGATAATTAATAATTATCATAAATTTTACTAACATGTTAACGTTAGTCTATTATTAGAATTCAACATATACGTTCATTTTTTTTAATTTGAGGAAGATCTGTATGAATTTGTGAGACATCTTTAAATTAAGGTATGTCATTTAAATTTATAGCAAGAGCGCCAAATTGCTTGTAAATTTTTTAATATCGTTTGTAATATTAGTAAAGAAATTAAAAGTCATTAACGTTGGTTGCATTTGATGTTACTAGAGTTTATTACACCATATTCTCACAATTAAAATTTTGCATTTGTTGTCATTTGATTTAATTTTGCAGCTCTAATGCTTTTATATTTATTATAAATATGTTTAATTTACGTATGTTTAAGACGATACATTGTATAAATGAGTAAAAAATTGTAATTTTTCTATTAGATTCTAAGGTTATCATTAAACCAACTGGTTCTTTTACCGATTAATCGATTCTTGTTTCAACAAAACAGCTTAAAATTAATTGAAAATATAGCAAAAATTGAAGAAAAGAAGAAATACCACACTGATTGAAATGAAATTATTCAATTGAAATTCTTGACAAAATAATTTGTTGTTCATTTATAATGATCTGTAACTAACTATAGTGTTTGAATTAGTTTATGAGAATTTTAAATAACTATTTTAATGGTCGATAACGTTTCTGATTTTTGAATCAAAATTATTAATTAAACAACGGAAGAACCACCATTATATACACTTTTAAAATTTCAATTTGTATAAAGAAACCATTCAATAACGTGACAAATTTATTATTTGTCGTTTTAAATTATTCATAGAAATTTTTTTGATGCTAATTTTAAATTATGATTCTAGTTTAGTTAAAAATTTTATTATCAATTTATTTATTCAATTTATAGGTTTACATAAATAATTACTAATTACTATGTTATTATAAAATACTTACATCAAAATGATCTTCGCGACAACAAAAATTTGATGTTGTTTTGGATTAGGTCGTGGACTTTTGAAACCATTTATTTCGATGTTTAACATCTTGTGACATTTAAAACATTTTTGGAGTTGTTTTGTAGTATTCATAATGGTAAAGCAAGACGATAACTTTTAAGGTGTGACATTTTATATATTTGTCAATATATTGACGATAATAACAAGATTTAATCGATTAAAAGTCAAACCATGTATCAGCTGTATGCTACGATGAGTAAAAATAAACATTGTGACGTCACAAGCTTGGTTTGTTCAACTGTCGGCGTGTTTCTGGTACTGGGTTCAAAAATGTATTTTTAATTTATTACATTTCCACATCCAACGGATGAAGTACTGTATTACTAAAAAGTTTCAAAAATTTTTATTTGCTCAATAGCTTTAAAATGTTCGAAAACGCCTAAAACAAAATTTGAACAAAAAATCTTGTCTATGTGTCTGTGTACTCCATAACTTTCGAAGGACTTGAAATATCAACTTGAAATTTGGCACACATATAGACGTCAACTACCCAAAGCGACTGATTGGGACAATGGGGTATGAGGAAAGTAAAATTGATAAGTACCTTTGCAAATTTTATTTTTTATATTTTTTACTTTTAATATGTAATTAGTAATATAATTGTGAGTATTTTTTATTCCTGTATTTTTCCGTACAACAGAGTTTACAATATATTAGCAAAAACTGTCACTTTAAAAACAGGTTTTTCCTAAATATCTCGGAACTACTTAACATATTCAAAAAGTGAAAAGACCATTAGATAGGAAATAAAATTTCTACAAAAATGTTTTTAATTTTTCGAAAATTTGTCATTTTCGAAATATTTACAAAAAATAGATTTTGGTACCGTCCACACCAATTTTTTTAATTTTGGCATATAGAAAATCAAATTTCTGATCGAAAAGAATTCTTGTAATATTGTTTTAGTTAGTTTTCGATTTATTTACAAAAAAAACGATTTTAAAATTTATGGTTTTTTGTTATCTCGAACTTAGTGTGAACACGATTTATCAAAAGAGTTAAAATATTTTGACGGTATGTCAGTTTAAAAATAAATTTGAACAAATTATATTTTAGAATTTAGTAACAAATTTAACAACTTCACTTAATCCATTCTTCTCTATCAGGAATGTTAATGGTCTAGGTATACCAGGTACCAGTTTTGGCAATACTGTTGTAATACATTTTTCCATTTATGGCATTAAGTTGGTATAAATTAAATGACATTGATCTAATTGTGAGTATTTTTGTCTCATAATTTTTCTATACAACAAATAGTGTAAATGTCATTTTGACAGCATAATTTAAATTTTTGATGTGAAGTATTGATACAATTTGCAACGTTTTTGTTAATTAGAGAAAAAAACTAAAATACTTTTTGTGCGATCGTTCATTTTGTCAACTTACTGTCACTGTTTTGACAACAGTAGGTGATTTACTGTTTAACGAGTCTAACTGAAAGTAATTTACTTACCGTTCAGCGAACAGTAAGTGAAATTCATAGTTTACTGAAACACCTGCCAGAGTTTTATTAATATTAAAATTAAATGTACAATTGTTACAATTGAAATGGTAATAAAAATAATAATAGTGTAATAATAATAATAATAATAATAATAATAATAAAAGTTTACTGATTAGCAGAATTTCTGATACATTTATTTTACAACTGTCACATTAACATTCAGGTTACTAAGGAAACAATACATACGCTTGTGGCTCGCTTGTGGTCATCTTTTATCAATTTTGAGATAAAATGAAATGTGTTTTGCCTACATTTTGCCATCATGTATTGTTGATCGAAAAAATAGATAGATTTGAACAGTAAGTTTACCGATCTCTCAATATTACAAACATTGTCGTCGATCGGTAAACTGTCCTTACTGTTCTTAATATATTACTATTTTGCACGATAGACGTTTAGTTAGTTACCGGTTTGTTGCGAAATCAGAAGGTTGTTTTACTGGTGACTAGGATACACAAGTCGGTAGTATTCACTTACCGTGCATGTAGCAAGTAAAAAATCTATATATTTCACAACAATAAGAACAAAAATTTGGACATTTCTATTTAAAACGTCACTTTGACATTTCGTTTATTTAGTAGAAATTAAATAATTTCAATCGTGGTAAATTTAATACAATCGTGCAAAAAAGTATGACATCACGAACATTAGTTACTGGTCTAATTGAGGCTTCGTATCTAGCCTCAAACATGGATCGACCGGTAAACATCCCTTATTGTTCTTGATGCTCAATACTATTGTTATACAACGTATCTTTTATGTTTTTTCCAAAACAATTACAACATTGCAACTTACGTATTCTGCAAATTGATTTAATATTATCTTTATGTAGCCAATATTAGCACCACCGTGTTTTTGAGTTCTGTAAAATGTGTTATCACTAAGGACCCAATTTCAGAGACTCTAGTAAATCAATATCTGAAAACCAGTGTTCACTAACATATAATGTCAAAGTATTTATCTATTAAAATGACTCAAACCACATAGTTTGTTTCTGAGACACTGAATATCTACATGAAAAATTTAATCTGTAGTATCAAGTTTTATAGTCCAAGTGATGTCACTTGTTTGCAGGTATCGTCTGTCTTTTGTGAAATAAGGGCCTAATTGAAGAATTTAAAATTTTCTCCTTATCCATTTTGTCTACTGTCATTTTGAACGACGAATAAAATTTGTATACGTTGATTGTAATTTTCACACAACACTTCAGGAAAGAATTCTTTCAGGTAACTAAAGTATTTCATTAGTAGTATCAGGATTGAGTTTAATCACATGTAGTTGGATTCTGTTTTTTGTTTGAGCTCTAATAATGCATGGAGCATCGATCTTATTACTACCAATAACAGTTTGGTTCCTTTTGATTTGACACAGTTTACAGTTCTCCACTACCTTCAGGTGGCATATAATTGTTTATAGTGATTCATTGGTTACATAACTTGTTTGAATAACTTTTAGAATGACCAATTAGGTAAGAAATGTTACCTTTCTTAGTATTCCGCAGGATTGATGACGAGTATTGCAATCAGGTTTTAATTCTGCTACTGAGATTCTTCATTACATTTAACAGTGATTTAACAGTGAAATGTATTTTGCTTTATTCACTTTATTAATATTAGTCAAGTTGCTTTGGTATGTGAATCCTTGCATATTGCAGGCTCAATTCCATTAATATAAGTAATTTGATTGTTATCTCATTATATTTAGAATTTACATCAGTTCTATATACATAAAGACAAAATTTGCATCGATTGGGGCTTTAATCTCGATGGCGCAGATGGTTAGTGCGTACTCTAGCAAAGTACAGGTCGTAGGTTCAAATCCTACTAGATAAACTTTTATTTATGTATTTAATAAATTAATAATAATTTTTAATTACGTATTTACCTTTGAACTTATTCGTTCATAAAAAAACTTATAATAAACAAAGTAATAAACTCGAAAGCTAATTAAAAATAATGAAGCATTTGGTCGCAAATAAATAACAGCAAGTCCGGTGAGTGGCGCGGAGCCAGGAATCGCGTAGGGAGCAATCTGGTTGAAACGTGATGTGACTAAAGCGTATGTAAGTGAAAAATGTATATGTATATATGTACATTTAGATATTCATACAGTAAGTATACGATATATTATTTATATCTTTCTTCACTCTGTCTATATTTCTACTTCTTCCTTCCTTACATGTCGAGGCAGTAAACAAATAACTGTCCGGCACAGAACGATACCGTTAGTAGGGAATGCTACATCGTTCGGGGCACGATTTGGCCAGTAATCGGTCTGCTCGCTATGGTATTACTCAAGAGAACAATAAAATTGTCTCGGATCGACCTGGCCACATGGGGCGGCCAAGGTCAAGACAGATAGGCCCCGTTGCTGACGACTGTGCAAGGAATGAATGGCGAGTCGGTACGTCAACTGTTAGAGGTATGCATGGCAAATAATTTGAAATTGCGAATGTAATTCTGTGTATCGGAGACAAAGCGCAAAGGAAAGGATGCTGCGGAGATGGAGGATGGCTGCCTAGCACTATGACTAGGAGTTGAGACTGAAGTGCATGGGACAAAAGGAGTTGTGGTGATCGTAAGTGAAAGAGCGAAAAGATGTGTTAAGCAGTACGAATTGGTATCTCCCGGGTAATATGGTGTTTCGAAGAATTTTCTTATTGCATGCTATGCACCGGTGAATGGAGAAAGAGCCAGGAGCGTGAGAACTTCTGGAATGAAGTAGAGAACGTGTTGAACGTATGTAAGCCAAACGAAAAGTGATGATAGTGGGTGGGTGGGTGGGTGTACAGAGAGAACATACTGAACGCGTTCTAGGAAAGTTCGGAGACCAAAGAGTCAATGAGAATGGTGAACGCCTGGTGAACATCTGTGGGAGAGAAGCCTGTTTGTATCCAATACGTGGTTTAAACATAAAAATGTGCATATGTATACATGGCAAAAGGTGAATATAAAAGTATGATAGGCTTGATAGTATGATGAACGGAATAAAATACGCAGATGCTGTGAGTAAAAAGTTGAATGTGAATGACACAGTGTGGAATGAACAAAAAAGACACCGATATTGAAAGTGCATGGATAAGCTTGAAAACTGTGTTGTCAATTGTGCCGTGCGGATATGTGGAAGAGTGACTGTAGGTAGACAGAAAAAATGTGCTTGGTGGAATGAGTCGGTAAAAGGCAGTATGTAAGAAAAAGATGCGTACATGGCAATGATTGCTGCAAAAATGAGACTGAGAAGAAGCGATTGTATGAGGTGTGCAGATTAAGAAACAAAGAAGCGAAGGAGGCAGTGAGAATAAGTAAAGAGGAAGTAATGGCTGTAGAAGGAGAGAAAATGCAAAATGATTTTGAGGGAAATGTGTCAAAAATACAAAAGGTGGCCCAAAACAGAACGCTGCAGGAGTGATGAACATGAGCAACGAAATAGTATGGGACGATTGTGAAGTGAGGAAATGCTGGAAGGAATATTTCGGAAAGTTGTACAGTAGTGAGGAAAGTAAGACTGAAGGGTTAAATAAGGAGAATGTAGAAGGAATGGTGAATGAAACTGAGAGGGATATTGGAGTAAATGAGGTAGAGGAAACGGTTGAAAAACAGCAAGGGAGCAGACGTAAATGAAATCACTGGTGAAATGCTAAAGTATGGGGGTGCAAAGCTTATACAAAGATTGTGTAAATTATTGAATGTATGCCTTATGAGTGGAAAAGATCCCAGGGATTGGAAGAGCGCGATCATTGTACCATTGTATAAGGGTAAGGGGAACAAGAGTGATTGTAAGAATTACAGAGGAACAAGTTTGCTCAGCGTGCCTGGTAAATTATTTGGAAGAATACTGATTGATAGAGTACGAGAAACTATACAAACTAAGATTTGGGATGTGCAGAGTGGCTTCATGCCAGGGAGAGGATGTGTTGATCAGATGGTTGCTCTCCAGTAGGTGATCGAAAAGTGTTTAAGGTTAAAAAGGAAACTGTACTGTGCGTTTGTAGATCTGGAGAAAGCATACGACAGAGTGAATAGGGAGAAGCTGGGGGAAATATTAAATGAATATGGCGTAAATAAAGGTCTAATAAATGGAATAAGGGCAGTATACAACGGTAGTCGAGCATGTGTTAGGGTGAGAGGAGGTGTGAGTGAATACTTTAATATTGAGCAAGGAGTGCGACAAGGCTGTGTGATGTCACCGTGGTTGTTCAATGTATACATGGATAAATGTGTTAGACAAGCATGTACCGATACAAATGGTGTAATGGTTGGTGACGTAAATGTACGACTTCTGGTGTATGCAGATGACACAGTCTTATTAAGTGACAGTGCGGATGAGCTACAAACCGCTCTGAGGAAGTTTGATACAGTCTGTGAGAGCATGGACCTAAAGGTAAACGTGAACAAAACTAAGATTGTGGTGTTCAATCGTGAAGGTGGAAAGAGAAGAGTATTTACTCTGCAAGATGAAATTGTGGAGCAAGTGGACGAGCTGGTATATCTGGGTAGGGGTCAATGCTGGAAGGAAAGTGATTGGAAGTATGTGGACGATAATGAGTAACGAAAGGATGAACCTAACTGCGAAACGAGCAATCTGTAATTGCGTGTTTGTCCCGTCAGTACTCTATGGAAGTGAGACGTGGGTATGTTAGAAAAAGCACGAAAGAAAATTAAATGCCGTGGGTATGAGATTCCTGAGAAGCGCATGTGGTAAAACGAGAAGGGAAAAGATAAAGAATGAATGCATAATGACGGAGTGTGGCGAGGAAAAGACGATGATGGATAGATATAAAAGTAGAAACAAATATATGTGGGTGAGGTTAGAGGAAAGGCTGGACCTGGTAGGGCGGGTAAAACTTGGGTGAATGTAGTAGAATGTATGATAAAGGAAAGAAAGATAAACGGTCATGTCAGAGACAATGTATAAATCTTGTGGAAGCTAGGGAGGTATGCGGAGATAGAAAAGCATGGAGAAAGATTGTGAATGAAAAATAAGTAAGGCTACCCTGCAAGGGAATGGCGTGAAGGTTAAATTAAGTTAAGTCTATCCATTTATTTTCAAACAGTGGATATTATTTTTTGTTATATACCTATTAGGTTCATTAAATTAATAAAATACTTAACTTTATGAGTATTATTGGAATAATCAAATCATATTAGCCATGCTACAGGTTGCTATGGTTTAAAAAAACAATTGAATTTTGACAGGTAACTAACTTATTTATTACATGTGAATTTGAGCAGATTATTATAAGTTTACCCGGTTTTCATCCATTTGGATTTTATAAAAGAAACGAATGGTTCAATTTGTATTTCAATCGATTTTTTAAGAATTTTTTATTTTGTTATTTTATACATTATTACATAGGTAGGTAAGTATATAAGGTTAATAGGTATAAGTAATAATAAAAGAAATTTAAAAAAAAAGGAACGGACCTAATCATAGTTCAGATTTTCAAAAACACTACCTTCTTCTTGTATAAAGATCTCACACTTTTCTAAAATTTTCCGTAGTACATATTAATTTTGGATTTCGCTAGCGACCGATAATTTAATGACAATTCCATTCTTTGTAACTTAATATTTCTTCATAACTGCTCAACATCAAAAAATTCCGTTTTCCATTTTCACTTACTTAATTATAATAAAAAACTACATACTGTATGTTTACAGTGTTGTCACGTGTCTATCTATGATTTTAGTGTAAACTTCAACACCCCTCTTCGCTAAAACCTTTTAAACCTAAAATACTTAATTTAATAAACGTAGTATTAGGCAATCCCTTAGTGAGAATGTCAGCTTGCTGATTAAATGTCTCTATATAAACCAACTTAATGTTTCCAGTATGGAAATGCTCACATACAAGTTTGAATTTTAAATCTATACGCTTAACTTTATTGTTCTTTGTAGGATTCTTAATTAGTGCGATACAGCCTTGATTATCCTCATAAAATGTCACAAACTCAAATTTTACATCTAGATCATTAAATAACTTTTTTAACCATAAACCCTATACACAGCTGAGCATAATGCTACCAATTCAGATTTAGTTGTTGACAACGACACACATGTCTGCTTTTTCGTAGTCAAACTCAGCGTATTACCAAATACCTTAAAAGTGTATCCAGTTACGGACTTACGATCATGCATGTCACCGCCACAATCTGCATCCACAGAACAACAAAGCTCATTAATGTCTGTTCTATAATACTCCAAACCAAAATTAACTGTAGATTTTAAATATTTCAAAACCCTTTTTAGGCAATTCCAATCCTCATCACTGGCCTTATCTCGAAACCGACTAAAGTAATTGATCGAAAAACATATAGCTGGCCTAGTGCCCAACATCAAATACATTAAACATTCTACTAGTGGTCTAAAAGATTTCGTGATTGTACAATTATTTTTATTAAGATTAAACTTTAACTTTGGGTTAATTGGACTAATTGATCCATTACAACAGTCCATATCAAAACGTTCTAAAATACTAAGAGTATACTTCGAATGATTTAACTTTAATATTCCCTTCTGCCTGTCATAATCAATTTTTAGACCCAAAAAATGTTGTAAATTTCCTTTGTCTTTCATTTTGAATTTTGACATTAACTTCGTTTTGATTGTATTTAATGAGAACCACATAAAATTATGTCATCTACACATATCAAAAGGAAAACTTTATCGAACATTGTATTTAAGTAATATAAACAAAAATCACTTTTAGATTTGGAAAAACCAGTACTTATTAAAAGTTCATTTATCTCATGATTCCAACATTTAGATGATTGTTTAAGTCCATATAATAATTTATTTCATTTGAATACAAAATTCGATTTACAATTTGTGATAAAAAGCTATCTTAACGTCCAACTGTAGAAAATGATATTTATGCTGATTACCAACTATTAATAATCCCCTAATTGTGATCATCTTTGCAACAGGTGAGTATATATCACCATAATCGTTATCTTTCTCTAGCGCAAACCCCCTTACTACTAACCTTGCCTTATATTTGTCACACTGATCACTCTCTAAACTTTTGTATGTAAAAACCCATTTTGTATCTAAAATATTTACGTTAACTGGGTTCTTAATTTCCTCCCATGTATTATTTTCATTTATTGACTTTAACTCATTTTCTACCGCTCTAAACCATTTATGTTTATCTTTTCTATACCCTAATTCCTTGTAACTTGTTGGAACATCATTTACAAAACTACAAGCATCAAATGCCATATACAATTCATAGTCTTTATATTTAGATGGAACTTTTGATTCCCGTTTGTATCTCTGCGATTCATTTTCTTGAGACTTACATTTACTGTTTGTGTCTAATTAACTATTGACATTTTCATCAAGACTTTCGTGTTCATCTACCCCAAAATTGTTGCCCATATCCAGAATTTCTTCAACTTTTACATTTACTGCATCTTTGTACTCAAAACTGTTTTCATTAAACTTAACATTCCTGGATATAATGGCTTTATTTTGTGCTATATTCCACAGTCTCTAACCGATAGGTGCATAACCTAGCATATTCCATCTTTCTATCTTTGAACTAAATTTATCCCTTGCTTGACTTTCTACATAGCAATAAACATTACTTCCAAAAATTCGAAAATTTGAAACGTTAGGTTTCCATTCTAATCATAACTCGGCTGGAGTCATATCTTCTAATCCCTCTGATGGTCTTCAGTAGAAGATGGGCACCTTCCGCCGCCATCTTGGATTTTCTGGGGAAAACCCACCTTTCACTTTTTTATACGCCCACATGGGGATCGTATTTTTTCACCCCTATGGTTTCTTTTCGGAGGCCTTTTTCAACCCTTGATGGAATGTTCATCCCTAATTACGGCCTTTTTGTTTTTACTCGCCCACGTGTGAGACCGTGTTTTTTACCCCTATTATTGGCGGTTTCTTTTCGGAGGCCTTTTTCAATCCTTGATGGAATTTTCATCCCTAATTATGACCTTTTCGTAACTGCTCGCGTGAGAAGTGTATTTAGATCTTGAGCTTGGTGTTGGACTTGGGGTTGGTCTTGGACTTGGGGTTGGGGCGGGGGTGCCGGCTTCTTTTCGGGTGACCTTTTTTAACCCTAATTAAGATCCTTTTGGTCATATTAAGAGCAGTACAACCCCTGGAGGTTAGGCAACTGCACGTGTTCTGATTGGAAAAGATTTTTAATTAAGCTGTGTTTTTTAATATGTATTAGGACCCATTTTTATTTTATCAAATGGAATTGCATAATTGTATTTTTTTTAATTCCTATGTACAGATTGTAACCTTACGAAATTTTATATATACATTGGGTTGTATTCTAATAATTAAATTTCACTGTCATTTTAAATTAATCTCAACACGCAATGCAAAAAAAATATTTAAAGTTAATTACACGACACAGTAATCAAAATATTGTTTTTCTAAACGAATATTAAAACTGGTTTCTTACCTTTGAGATATCTTTAATCACCATCCTCTCGTTAAAATTGTTGTATATACACAGGTCCTCGGCATCCAAATGACAGCTTGCGCGCAAGCTGCCGTCTTAGGAGAAAATACCTCGGTCATAAAAGAGGAGTTTAGATTTATAAACATGTCCCTAGGGAAAATATTAGAGTGTGATTAGGTCAATACTTCCCCCGAAGATAACCGATTCTACCCGAACATTGACGAACGCGCCAGCCCACAAGACCCTAGGCTAGCAGCGTTCTTGTTTCTCGTGTGTTTCGCTCTTTAAAGTGTAACTATCATCGATCCTGCTTATGAGCCAACATCAGCAGACATTAGAGATTTTACTGACTTGTTAATAAACTATTACACCATAACCGTTCAAGATAATGATGGAAACGATGACGTGGATGGTCTGAATGTATCTCACATCCAAGGTGATGGTGATGATTCACAGGAGAGGCAGAAGAGCGATGAGGTAGAGGAGAAGGACGAATCTCAAAACCATGATGATGATGGCGACGAATCACTGTTCAAGACGAAGAAGAAGAAGAAGAAGAAGACCGATAAAGGTTGTTATTAAATAAAAATGATGTATTGTTGTTTATAATAATAATAATATATTTCAAAACGCTAAGCTTTCCTTCAATTTTGTTAATAAACTTGTTTTTCCTAACGGTACTCCTCGTCTTGATTCATGTTTGCAGCTTTTACGAGTTTTCGCGTTAGCGTGTTTTTTCGCTAGCGTGTTTTCGTTTGTGTGTTTTCGTATTTGCGTGGTTTCGTTTTACATGTTTTCGCGTTTGCGTATTTTCGTGTTAGCGTGTTTTCGTGATAGCGTTTTTTTTCGTTTGTGTGTTAGCGTGTTTTCGTGTTAGCGTGTTTTCGTTTGTGTGTTTTCGTGTTTACGTGGTTTTGCGTTAGCGTGTTTTCGTTTGTGTGTTTTCGTATTTGCGTGTTTTCGTTTCACGTGTTTTCGCGTTTTCGTGTTTGCGTATTTTTTGTGTTGGTGTGTTTTCGTGTTTGTATGTTTTTTGGGCGCGCGCGCGCGCGCGTGTGTGTATGTGTGTGTATGTGGGTGCATGCGTACGTGCGTGCGTGTGTGTGCGCGCTCGCGTAATTGAGTATACAGATAAATTATGGTTGCATGATATTAATGCATTCCATAAAAATAGTTTATGTAATATCAAGATTCAAATTATTTGAAGTAATTTTGCGTTACCAAATTTTTAAAATATTTGTAGGTATTTTTGAATGTAAATTGATACGTACAATATAATTGCTAAATACGAGTAGTAGTAATCAGGTTTTGTGTATTACTTTCTAAATTAGTTAATGATCGGAATGCAATAGCCGGTTTATATCCAGCCATTCTATTCTGATAAATAGAGATTTTTTTTTAGTACCTTACCTTTTTTAAGTAAGGGTTGCGTAATATCTACTGTTTTTTCTTTCTTTTTAATTCAGCATGTGTGTTTTTAAAAATCGTGTTATAAAATTTATGATTTAGTGTTTTTTTAAAAGAAATTATTTTACCCATTCGATATTGGTAATCAATTTTTTAGCCTATAAAATTTAACAAGATTATATAATGTTAATGACACAGTAATTAGCTAAAAGTAAACATGAACAGCGATTTCTTACTACATATTGTTGTGGAATTTAAAACTTGTAATTATTACTTACCAAACATTTAATGTGGTTTTTTATAAAAACAATTTTCCTGTGTATGTACAGCATTTTGTTCAAACCGTTTTGTTATTACTTACTTTAAGGGAGAGGTAAATACGAGTTGCCGTAAGTGTGATAAAGATAATTAGGTTGTTTGTATATTTACACTCTAAAAATTAATTATGGGTAAATCAATAGCTAGTTATATATCAACTATGCATAAGTAAAAATGTAGAAAGTGTTATTAGTGTGCTTATACGTGTAGCCAGCACAACGGTTATTATAACCTTAATTTATTTATTTAGTTGCACAAATTTAATTACAGCTAGTGCAAACAACATATCTTTTTTTAAAAATATTAAGTGTTTGGATGCCGAGGACCTGTGTATATACAACAATTTTAACGAGAGGATGGTGATTAAAGATATCTCAATGGTAAGAAACCAGTTTTAATATTCGTTTAGAAAAACAATATTCTGATTACTGTGTCGTGTAATTAACTTTAAATAATTTTTTTTGCATTGCGTGTTGAGATTAATTTAAAATGACAGTGAAATTTAATTATTAGAATACAACCTAATGTATATATAAAATTTCGTAAGGTTACAATCTGCAGATAGGAATTAAAAGAAATACAATTATGCAATCCATTTGATAAAATAAAAATGGGTCCTAATACATATTAATAAACACAGCTTAAATAAAAATCTTTTCCAATCAGAACACGTGCAATTGCCTAACCTCCAGGGGTTGTACTGCTCTTAATATGACCAAAAGGATCTTAATTAGGGTTAAAAAAGGCCACCCGAAAAGAGGCCGACACCCCCGCCCCAACCCCAAGTCCCCAAGACTAACCCCAAGTCCAACGCCAACCTCAAGATCTAAATACACTTCTCACGTGAGCAAGTACAAAAAGGTCATAATTAGGGATGAAAATTCCATCAAGGATTGAAAAACGCCTCCGAAAAGAAACCGCCAATAATAGGGGTAAAAAACACGGTCTCACACGTGGGCGAGTAAAAACAAAAAGGCCGTAATTAGGGATGAAAATTCCATCAAGGGTTGAAAAAGGCCTCCGAAAAGAAACCATAGGGGTGAAAAAATACGATCCCCACGTGAGCGTATAAAAAAGTGAAAGGTGGGTTTTCCCCAGAAAATCCAAGATGGCGGCGGAAGGTGCCCCTCTTTTACTGTCCTCTGTTAATTATATAATTTGCACATAAAATAGTTTCGCCCCAAAATTTCTTAGGTAACCCCGCATCATTAATAATTGTTCTAGCAAGTTCTACTAATGTTCTGCTTTTTCGTTTAGCTTTACCGTTTTGTTGGGTAGTATAAGGCAGTGTGTAATTAATTATTATTTCCTACAAAAACTTCTCAATTTTTCAGACACGTATTCTCCACCGTTATCACATCTTAATTTTGAAATTGATTGAGTAAACATGGACTTGGTCATTTAAAAATATTCCCTAAATTTTTCAAACGCTTCAGCTTTAGATTTTAACAAATATATAACAGTGAAGTTTGAGAAATCGTCTATGAACATAATAAAATACTTATGCCCATCATACGTTATTGGTGAAATCGGTCCACAATTACCAGTGTGAACAATTTGTAGCAGTCTGTGACTTTTTGTTCTTGTACCAAATGGTAAACGTGTTATCTTTTCGGCAACACACGGTTCACAAATATCTACCTGCCCTATTTTTATATTCTCGTCAATACTATCAACATTTTACATTTACATTTTGACAGTTACGGTGTATTACCTCAAAACTAATGTCATATAAGTTATTCCTTTTACCTAAACCAATCAAACCATTCACACCTTGTATTAGTTTTAACTAAACCACAATAAAATGTTACTTCTATGCCTGCTATTTCTAGTTTCTTAACTTCATAATTGAGATCTTCGGATGGCATATTTGCCATAACTGTAACCACGGTTCCGAAAGGTTTCGACAACGCAAGAAATAGGTTGCAGATTACATCCTGATCATTCATCTTTACTCCGGTAGCCTTTAGTTGCCTGAATACTTCTTCGAATTGCATCAGGAATCCGTGTAACGGTTCTCCTTCATCTAACTTCATTGATAACATTTTTTTCTGTACATATAGTTGTCCCGGTAGCCCTTTTTTTTTCAAATCGGTCTTCTAGCGCTTTCCACATTGCAAATGCATTCTCTTTATCCCGTAGATTCCCCAAGTATTTGTCTAAAACGCATTGTATAATCAATGATTTAGCCTTACTGTTATTTTTCTCCGTCTTCTTCTCATCCATATTGAGTGTGGTTAGGTCAATTTCCTTTGTTACGCAATCCATTACCCCGTTTTTATCATCCCCATTCTAAATTTCCAATTGAAGTAATTATCTTCCTCCAATAAGTCAATATTGTACGTCTTTTCCCGTTTGGCCATGTCGTTTTGTGCTCACGTGTATAATATGTCTAACCAAATTACAAACTTCTTTAGCTTCCATGTTTTTCTGGGCCAATAACCTATTAATTTTTTATTCCGCTAGCGACCGATTAATTTAATGAAACGATTCCATTCTTTGTAACTTAATATTTATTCATAACTGCTCAACATTAAAAAATTCCGTTAACATAACATTTTCACTTAATAATAATAAAAAACTACATATTATATTTTTAGAGCGTTGTCACGTTTCTGTCTATGATTTTAGTGTAAACTTCAACAGTATATTATCTTTTTGCGGTATAGTAATATTATTAATAGTTGTAATAATTCGGTTTCTTAAAACGTCTAGATGTTTAGGTGGAGTAAAAGACTTTTTCTTTGATATGACCCCAGAAGAACAAATAAATATTGGGAATTTGGGCAAGAGGTGAATTATCCATAAAATTATTAACTGTTGTTTCCAAAAAATTCAAATAAACTTGCGATGTAAGAGGCTCGATAAATAATATTCGCCCCACAATTCTCGTCCCTGAAACACCTATTAACAGCGAAGCGTTCTTGAAAAGATCCTTCCCTGAACAGATGTTGATTTTCATTCGCCCAATATCTCACATTGTTCCTGTTAAACATTCCCAGATTCGTGAAGCGGAACTCATCAGAAAACAATATCATGCTACTAAAGTTATTATTATGGTTATAATTCTCCATAAACCACCCGCAATATTGAACTCGCCTAGCAAAGTTAACATCCAAGTGTTGGTGGATTTGGTATTTGTAGGGTTTATACTTATGTTTCTTTAAAAATTTTTCGTTTTCAATTTGGCGCGTAGAAATGTTGGGATCAACATTCACACATGCCAGAACGTTTATTTCAGCTTCTTCACTAATAATGAATTTTTCTTCATTTTCATTTTGGGGAACCGTTTTCAAATGTTGTAGCAGCCAC
Source organism: Vesta saturnalis (assembly GCA_036346205.1). Taxonomy (NCBI): domain Eukaryota; kingdom Metazoa; phylum Arthropoda; class Insecta; order Coleoptera; family Lampyridae; genus Vesta; species Vesta saturnalis. The sequence goes on along the minus strand of JARFJB010001721.1, from coordinate 4,487,032 downwards.
GGAAAGGGTTGGTTTCTGTCGGGGTATCGTTATGTCGTATTTGTTCTCACCGCAATCGAGAAGCATATCTATTTGTCCAGCTCTTGTAAAACTTGCCATTTTAAACAAATTACAAAGAATTTTTAGTGTACACCAAAAAAAGCAGGATAATTTACAACAATTTTGCAACAATCTACCAAACTCACAGATGATCAAAGTTACCTGTAAAAACTAAATTGTTTTTAAAAACCATAGCAACCTGTGGCTTGGCTAATATGATTTGATTATCAGGAGACTTAAGTATTTTATTAATTTATAGGTATAACAAAAAAATAATATCCGTTGCATAAAAATAAAAAATTACGACTAAATGTATAGAGGATAAAAAAGTAGGGTTGGGTAGTGAGAGTCTTTCACACAAAAATCGATGAAAATTTTAAAATAATAATTTATAATAATAATTTTAATATATAGTAATATAATATGATAACGTATTTTATTTTAATAGCGTTACTTTTAATTTTTGTATAGAAACACTAGTTTGGAGCTTGTATGTAGAATTAAGTTTTTTTTTCGCTACCACTGTAATCGATCTGTTGGGCATCACATTTTCTTTATTAAAACAATTTTGTTAATTCTTGATTTTGAGATTTTATTCAGTTCAGTTATGCAAATATATTTTTTATTATTGATTCAAATAATTATTTTTATAAAACAAAATGTAAATAATTATACCTATAGAATACATTAAACATTGATACAGTATATTAATGATTCAATAAATAGCTAAATATTTTTTTTATTTTAAATGCTTTCATTGCTTCCGTTCGATAATCGATTTTCGATAAACTAGTATCTATCAAACTAAAAAACAGCTTAATTATAGAAGTAAACACATCGGAAAATAAAAAATCGCAGTGATGTAAATTTTCTGAACTTCCACTTGTTATCACTGCCATTGTGTAATGAGCAAGACATGTTCAAACAGTAGCGCCCTTTACAAATTCCTTGTTAATTTATTAATAAAATAAATTATTAATGTATGAAGTGTTTCTTTCTGGAGATTAAGAAGATTTTTGAGGATTGTAAATATTTTTTAGCATAAATTGTATAAGTACGCTATGCCCAGTAAATTTTGGGCAAATGAAAAAATCGATATGTGAAATTTAACATTTTTCTTACACTTAGAGCCAAAATGCCGCCCCTAAATTTTGGCGCCCTGGAAAATGGACAGTTTGTTTGGGCACTGCTGTAAATAAAAATGCACACAATACAAGATGGCAATATGATTTCAATTTATACATACCGTCAAGTAGCCATTTTACATTTTGTACCTAAACTTTTCTTTATGTACAAAGAATAGCGATTAACAAATTACACAATCATTCTTAAGAAGAAATACCCAATTTGGTAATTTGTATGTGATTACTTTTCGGCACTTCTAGTTTTATTTTATTTTACACGAAGTAGGTATGATGAAATAGATATCAAAATTTGTTGACAGAGGACACAAGTTTACGACAGACCTCTTGATGAGGCTTTCCGTACGCACTGTAACTACGCGGATGGCTCCATCTTTGTTCGCTTGCATTTCGACCACTCGTCCCAATTTCAAATTCGGTAGAGGTAAGTTAACTTCTTTAATGAACACTAAGGTACCCACAGGATTGGTTCCTTTATTTTCCCCCAGTTTTGCCGCTGACGTAGCTCGGCTATGTATTCCCGCGACCATTTCGCCCATATATGCTGCGTCATTTTCTGAATTGTTTGATACTGATTTTCTTTCAGCTATCGCAAGTCTGGTTCTGGAATAGCTGATAAAGTGCGGCCAATCAGAAAGTTAACCGGGGCTAAAAGGACATAATATGTGATTTGGACCGGATGAGAGCGGACTTATAGGACGGGAGATGAGAATTGACTTTGTATGAATAAGCATAGTGTTTGAGTTTCCGTAAGTTAACTATGCATTTGCAATTACTCATTTTATATGACATTTCATCGATTTGACCTGGACCTCCAAAATGGGGCGAATAAAGGAGCACAAAATGTCAGTGTATATTCTCAGTAGAACAAAAATTAACATCAGATTCATACTCTGTAATGAATTTAGTAAAGTCTTGCATTTGGCGTTTGACACCGAGAAATATACCTCTATTATCTGAATAAATTTCAAATGGCACACTACGTCTACTAATAAATATTCCCAGTGCTAACATGAAAAGAACCTTAAACATTAGTTTAAGAGGAGCTGCACGTGCAGTAAAACAAATGAACAAGCTTACGTAAGCTTTGGACATTTTTGTGTCACGACCTCTTTTATCTTTTATGTAGAAATGTCCAGCATAATCTACTCCCGTTGAATGCGGTCATTGGGTAAATCTCCCATTATTGATAAGAAACTTTGCAGTGGTTTTATCCTATTGCACGAGAACGAATTATTCTCTTGCTGAATTTCGTCCATGGATTGTCTTAAAATTTTTGGCGAACAGAAGAAAGAAGTAACTGAAGACCAACATGGCACAATCTAATGTGTGCAACCCTATTAATTAAGTAAATGACGATTGGAAGGTATTAGAATTGGATGTTTCTTCTCAAAACGGAAGAGTGAATGTTTTAATCATTCCCCAGCCCTGAGGATGCCATTTGAGTCTATGAAAGGGCGAAGAGTGATGAGCTTGCTCTTTGAGTCAATAAGTTTACTGCCATCTAGCTTAGAACTCTTCTGGGCAAAACAGTGAGATTGCGTAGCTTTATCAAGAAAATAATTAATCTCTTGCACTGATATAGGACCAATAACACGAGAGTTTGAAGACGATTAATAAATCGAAGAACATATGTTGTAGTTCTTTTTAGCTTGCTTAAATTGGAACATTTTGATGTGAGGTCAAAAGGCAAACTGTTACTCAGTAGGGAAATGTTTTTAAGCTGTTTGAGCGCGAGATTATTTTGTGGGCAGTGCTGATTATATCGTCCGTGCTACCATAATCGGCAGTCTAAAAGATTACGCGGGATAATGCCATGCAAGACGAGATCAGCGGGGTTGTCGTGAGACTCAACATGTTGCCACATTATTTCATCAGTACGGCGTTGAATTTCTGCAACGCAATCTCCTACGAATGTTTTTAAGAGATTGGGCTGCGTGCGAATCCACTCCAGCACAACAACTGAATCACACCAGTAGATCGAATTTTGCATTGGAAGACTTGACAACCTATTGAATAGGCGCTATTGATTTGAGATATATGGCAGCACCGTAAGCATCTCAGAGAAACCGTGCAGTTCGCACGAAACTGAGTTTTTCAATTTTACATTCCGAGGAATGCCGAGTGCGTTCAAATGGGACAATTCGTGCTTACAGTGCTGCCAACCTGTTGGGAGATATCCTGAGGTATGGAATCGTCCCAATTTAGTTTTAGCTACCATCATTTTTAAGTAATTATGTTAATACAGATTGTACTGAAAACCCAATGGATCAAAACTTTAAGCGATATCGTTAAGAATAGTTCCCTTCGAATAGCTGTTATGGGCCTTGTCGAGTTGCAGACTATTATAGGGCGCATTGTCTACAACAAACACCGAAATTACTGGCATATTTTGCCTTTATTTACCCATTTTTGGTAACTTTAGGAATTCATCTCATGATCATAATTGACAGATTTGAAAATTAATCCTGTGTTAGGTAAAAACTTCATTTCTTCTCTGCGTGGTTTCAGGAGCCCCTTGGTAGTGCCGTCGCACCCTTGTGTGTGTGTGTGTGTGTTCACTATGCACATAACTTTTGTCAAAAGAAACTATGGGACGTTGTGCTGGCCTGAAGAAACAATTTTCTTTAAATATTCGTAATTTTAAGTAACGATGACCTTTGACCCTTGCAAATTACTAACAAGTTTCTGACGGAGTGATTCAATTTTATACAATGCTCCTGTGATTTTTATTTACGATTGCGTTTCATTGGCGGACCTTTAAATAGTGGCTCTTCGTGTGTTTCAGGAATACTTTTGCCTAAAATGCAAATTGGTATTAGAATCATACATTATACAAAAAACAAAAAATTGAATTACCTTCACACACAGTGCGTCAAATTGTTCTAAAATAAGCTCCTGTAGCCATTACTAACTTCACTTTTCATTTCGGCAAGTGGAGAATCACAATTTTTAATACAAATATAATTAAAAACGTTGAACACAACTTCTCATGCTTGAGGATTAAGTCTTTTGTTTTTCAGCGTAGAACACATCATAAATAAAAACTTTATGTTTTTTCTTTGCACTTTGCCTTTCAAGGTACAAATGCTTCGTAAACTTCATTTTGATATAATTTTTATACCAGTAACTTCCACTTGTAATGAACTCTTCATTTAATATTAATATCATTAAATCCTAACATCAACAATGATATCATATTTGTTCCGCCACTGGAAGAATTCAAATATGCCGCCGCGTGCCGATCTTTGTACCCCCAAGCAACGTATATGAAAATTGTTTTTATGTTGATATTTCAAAATGCCAATGTTATTGATATTTTATAAATTACAATAGTAATATTGTAGTAACCATTCAACATTTTATATAAATTTTATTAAATACAATCAAATTCTATTGATATCAAAGAGAATATCTGCTTAAACTTTCACTAATAACCTTGTGAGCTATTTGTGCGTGTAACAAATGACTTGAATTGTGTGTTTTACAAATTAATTATATCAAGAATTTTCAATAAGAAACGAACTAGCTAAAGTAGGCAGTGCCCGAATGAAGTACGAAAAGTTTGGTTAATTGCGGAGGATCGTTTTAGCCGACAGATCTCACTGCATAAAAGAGTCAAGACTAATTTGGCTATCGAAGCCACTTATAAATAACTGATTTTATCATAAATAAATACACTGTATTGGATGTTAAAATGAGAAGCAGCAGACGGACACTATCCTCCAATTTTTACGTCATAAGCCCCGCCCACTTTCACTTTTTATACGCTCACGTGGAGACCTTATTTTCCACCCCTATGCTTTCTTTTCAGGCCTTTTTCAACTCTATTTTTTACACACCACGTGTGAGACCGTATTTTCAACCCTTTCTTTTCGAAGGCCCTTTTCAACCCTAATTATTTTTACTCGCTTACGTATAGGATGTATTTGCACCCTATTTTATGACAGTTCACGTGTAGGACGTGTTTTCCCTCGATGGAATTTTTATCCCTAATTAAGGCCTTTTGATTTTATTAGCTTATGTGGGAGACCGCATTTTTAACCCTATAGTTTCTTTTCGAGGGTCAACCCTAATTAGAGCCTTTCTGTACTTGCGCACGTGAGGGTAGGCCTTGGGGCTAGGGCTTGGACCTGGACTTGGTCTTAGGGTTGAGCTAGGTCTAGGTGATTGGAGATTGGTCTTGAACCTGGGGTTGGACTTGAGTTGGCCTTAGGGTTATTTTTGATGGTCATCTAATTAAGGTCCTTCTGGCTATATTAAGAGCAGTGTCCGTGGAGGTTGCACACGCATACAATGTTGAAAATTGCATAATTAATAAGATATTATTATTAAAATTATCGATCCTACTACAAAAAAAATTACTGACATTCGGGTCTAATGAAACACATTTTTTATTAAGTTAATTAATTACATAACAGCAATATTGTCTTCTAAAACGAATATTAAAACATAGTTTACCTGCATTGAAATATGTATAATATCCATCCGACCGTTAAAATGTTGTACGCCTTAATATTTTTAAAGAAACTTAAAGCTTAGATGTGTTTTATAACTGTAATTAAAATCTGTAAATAAATAAAGGATTAACACCACACTTACCAGCTCTGTACTTAAAGAACGTTTTCGAGGCACTGCTTCACGAGTGATAGTCACTGCTTTGTGTTGCTTGTTAGACTAAAAACAACTTTCTACGTTGATGTAAAACTACCTATTGATTTCCCCATAATTAGAGTGTAAATATACAAACAACCTTATTATCTTTATCACACTTTCTGCAACTCGTATTTACCTTTCTCTTAAAATAATTATGAACACATCGGATTGAAAAATATTCATATTGTACACAGCACAAATTGTTTTTATAAAAACCATATTAAGAGTTTGGAAAGTTACATGTTTTAAATTTCACAACAATATGTAGTAAGAAATCACTGTTCATGTTTACTTTACCGTGTAATTATATAACTCTGTTAAATTTAATAGTGTAAAATTGATTACTAATATAAATAATTAACATAATTTCTTTTTAAAAAACACTAAATCATAAATTTTATAACGCGATTTTTAAAAACACACATGCTGAATTAAAAGAAAAAACAATGGGGGTTATTTTTGTTATTACAGGGCTCTTGATTAAAACAATTAAAGCACTAATTAAAACACTAAAAATGGTTGGGTAACAGGCGTTAAACAATAATCTGATTATCTCATCGTTTAGAATTAAACATGCACTAAAATAGTGTTCTACAAAATCAAACATAGGTAAATTATGTAACCTAAAATATAGAAACATTAAGGTATAAAGTCCACACACATCCGAATGGTAGTCTTGTAGCATTGTTTTATTGTATACGAAGCATCTGAATGCTTCTCTAGGAAACGTAAATGATATCCTTGCGGTGCTCGTCTAAAGGAATCAAAATACTCTCCGTTACCATTCTCGTCAATGTAGATAGCGGTCCAATGCTGACCTGGTTTGTTTGCAGGATCCGTGTTTACGATAATTGCACACGGTCGAGGTGCGTGTCTCGGTAGTTGATTAGAAGCACATACAAGCCGAAACACATTCTTCTTGTGGCTGGGGATCGATTTCAAGCATCTCAACACTTGTACCGCATACATCTTTGGAATTGGTATGCGTCCAGTCTTGCAGTAGTAAGGCGTTTTCCAGTGCACACATAGGCTCAGTGATGTTATGGTTTAAGTAGCTATATGCTTTGCTTCCTTTTTCAACTCTTTAATCGACGGGCAACCAGTCTCCTCCAGGTTTACTATTGGTTTGTTAAGAAACCTTAAAACTGCTGTTTTCACGGCCCTTAACGTGAATTTTGTTAAATGGGCGCAACACTATCATCAACTCCTCACGGAAATTGTTGTAATGTACATGACCCGACCACAATTTCAACCCATGATAACTATCCTCCATAAATTTTATCTGTCGTGACATGGATCCTGATATAAAGTAGCCTCGAGGTGGTTTTTAGCATCAACGATAAACGACCGTGATCTGTAACCACGGCAATTTCTTTCGGTATGAATTCGTTGTTAACACCACTCCCTTGTACGTCCAAGTATGCGTCCATCTTCTATCGGCTGCGGCTGTACACTGAAGCTTGCAGGTTAGAGCTACCACTTTTAACAGCTAAAAAATTGAACGGATTTGAGGGTAGTCACCGTTGAAGGCTTTATTTGCTACAAAGCCTACGATGCATCGTTTAGGTAGCTGGCCCAGGAAAACATTATCCAATGATTTTCGCTGTATGCCTGCAGGTATAGTTAACACTTTTACATCGGTCCTTGTAACAGGGTATTTTGCGGCTGTTGTTTCTAAAGCTTTAGCGTGCGCAATTAGAATAGTTGGATTGATTCGCATACGTCTCACCAGTAAACTAGCGTCTATAATTCGCGTCTTGTAAATTGAAGCGAGTGCCGCCATTAGGCTAAAGGTATCTCTTGATCGTACAAATTTAGCCTTTAACTCAACACCACTTATGAGAAACTTTTCTTGATTAAACAAATGAGTGCACGTGACCAATCATCTCTATCTGTTTCCCGGTAGCCGCAAGTGCTTGACGTTTTGAGAAACCATTATTTGCGTTTCCCAGTGTATTCATCTGTCCAGCTGTATCATTGTGCCATAAGGTACATCCTAGATGTGAACTCTTGAAGATTTCACGAGGCAGGTAGGACCTGCCTCGTGAAATCTTTCTTGAAACGAATCCTTAATAGGTCGATCCTCTATGACGTCACCAAGAATATTAGCACCCGTTCTAAGAGCTTCTTTGCCAATAGCCTTTGCGCCAGACTTAAATAACGGCATTATACTTCTAAATATACCACCTAACCAGCTCCCTATTCCATGACCACGTTGATGTGGCGCACCTCTGTAGATAGAGCCGATACCGTTACCGCCCTGATCTTTATGATCCCCGTAAGCATAGTTTTCTGAAGTAATATTTATTATACGCATAAGTGGAGATAAAACATCACCCACAATTTGCGGTTCAACAATGTCGCAATAAACAAACATCTGAGTTGGTAATCCTATCCATATACTAGCGAGGTGAGGGGTATTGGTTCCATGGCTATGTTCTGATACGGTCGATAACCCAATTGTAAGGCTAGACGTTGTGAGAATCCGAATAGCGAGTGCTGAGTTTTTAATTTCGTAGTGACGCGCTTAGTTAGATTATGATATTCAATTGTTACCTTATTAGTACATGGTTATTTAGCTCGCTGATAATTTCTTCTATGCTGGCGTAATTTCCCGAAGCGAATCGTATCACGTACAGCCATCTTCAATATAAATGATCTTCTCGTTGTCGAGTTGAAAATATTCTGCGGCCTTTTTAATATCGTTTCTAACACGTTCTCGCCAGGTCGCTCTGTTCCATAATAAATTAAATTATCTGTTGCACTTACAGCGGTAAAAGAACATGGGTATTGAATTTCCGATATCCCTACAATCCACGAGCCCGTTCATCTTATTCGTTTTGGTAGTTGCGTAATAAAACTTGACGTCATATTACCTGGAAAATACGTCTTAGAGCTATTACTGAATAAGGTCAGATGAAACTCCATTTTATATATCTCTCAACTGCGAAGCTAACACCCAGCTATTAAATTTGTTACTGTATCCACGCCACTTGACCAGGTATTGTTTATTTCGCCCACGGCCCTTCTCTGCTAGAATCTTATCGACTTTGAATAGAGTATCTTTATCAATCGTAGCAACTTGCAATTCTTCTTCGTGAAAGGTGTCCTCAACAGGATCGTTATTAAGATCGATTATTCGATAACTGGTGGTCTTCTTTTATCACCGTACTAATTGTAAAACTTCCTCGCCCCAATTCGTTTCATATCCCTTCTCAAAGGTGTACTTAGTTCTGGCGATTCTGACATGCTCACCGACTTTATATTTAGGATGGCGTACTGGACCTAAACCTTTCGCGTACAGGTTATTCCACACTTCCAAAATGTTTTTATCGTTTACAGCCGGGGGCCATCTTTATACTTGAATGAGGGCTATTGTTGTAGGCAGTCACAAGTCTTTCGAGTACATCAATATACCTGTAGGAATTTTGTAAGTGAAATAACGCCACATCTTTGTTTTCAATGTTTTATTAAATCTTTCAACTACAGATGCTTTTACATCAGGGTTATTTGTTACATAGAAATTGAATTTTGTTTCTTGAAAAGTTTTGTACACTGCGCGCCACAAACTCTTTGCCTTTATCCGTCTGTAGATTTGCCGGAGTATTGTCGCAATCCTTAAGAATATTCGCGAAGGCTTCAATTACAGATGAGGCTGCTTTCGTTTTAAGTCCTCTCGCCCATACCCTCTTGCTAAATACATCAATTACCGTTAGTATGTAGTTGTATCCGCTATTGTGTTTACTTAAAGTTCGCATATCACAAAGATCCGCTTGCCACAACTCGTAAAGGTTACTCACAATATATTTATTTCCTGTGCCTGCAGCCAGTGTTTTACTTCAACATATCTACCCTTTACAGCATTAGTTAAAGGTGTTATACCAGCGAACCCTGCTGGGTGAGAGGGATCATAGTATACAACATCCATGTTATGGCCGCCACGAATCCCAATCTAGTGAAATTCCTCTTCTTCTTCTTTGAGAGATTCTTCTCGGTGTTTCCCGCGTTTCACTATCCGCATCGTAATTCTCAGCTATGAGGGTCCGTTTAACGCTGGGTGATACAGAATCATCATACCTTTGCGTATTTCCGATAAACTCTCGTGGTATATTTATCTCTTTAATGTACGTCGCAAACTGACGCCAACCGCGCGGGTTTGTGGTTTTCGTTTTCTTAACGTCTCGTGAACCAGATCGATAATGTTGGAATGTGGTATGATCTCGCTTTTATTGTGACAGTACCCTTTTATCCCAAAAACATCGCTGCTCGTATTCAGTATACGTAACAAATTCGCGCCTTTTCTCTTATATGAAAGCGGAAGCGTTGATACTATCTCGTCGTCTGTCAGACCTCTGGGTTGCGGCAAATCTCTAATATCATCAGCAACAGCGTCACCGCTAATTGTTATACTGGTAGGTTGACGTAACTGATTGGAAAAAGATACCTTTAAAGAACTTGGTTGTACTGCTGCCATTTGTCATGGTCGGTCATTTTAGTTTTTAAAACTTTATCCCTATCGTTACCCAGCTGCGTTAAAATGTTGTTTTGTGTAACATCTGGTGCCTGTAAGCGCTGTATAAAGTCCATCGGTAGAATAATCATCTTCTTCAGAATGTGGTCCATGGTTATTGAAACCGATTAACCAGAATTTCTAACAAGAGTGGTAGAAATGCACCACCTTTCTGTACAAGAACCTGCTTACTATCCAAACATTTTAATAAAGCGTCACGTTGACTTGTGCTTAATCTGGCTAATGCACACAAGATATCAGCGTTCTCGCTTAAAACGTCAGCCATCATATATGATGTAATCTTTATGACCGTGAGACTTAAACCCTTTTTTCGCTATATATACCTGGCAGATAACTTGAGGCCCGAATATGTTTGTTCTATAACGTAGTACATCCGGTGTATTCTGTTTTAAATCGAACAATAAATATCCGTGCGGGCTTGAAGCAGCATCTCGGTACGCGACTTCTAAAAATTTTGGGTTGTCCGGCGAAATCTGTCTTGCTAAATGCTGTATCTGAGCTCTGTCACGTGGGTTCTTAAACAAAATTATGTAATGTGCGTTGAGAGAAATATCCCGCTGTCCACGTCCTTGATGAAATATGTTCTGCGTTAAGAAAAACACACTTAGATTTCGATGATGACAGCCCTTTGTGAAAATATCAACCACAGAACCGTTAGTTTCGCGCATTAGATCGTCAATTATTATTAAGACAGGTTTTCCCCGTCAAACTGTTCCATATCAGGTAAACCCTTTGAAACCCACAGAGAGATCTTTAATTCACTGTAAAACCAGATAATTTTTCAGAAGCTGTATCGCAGACGATATCGATATTTTTAGAAAATCAACGATAAAATACGATTTCCCACATCCCAACGGACCTGCAACTATCGCCGAAAAGGGTGCTTAAACAGACCTTCCATCTTGAATCGCTAAACGATACTAACAGATACTCCACCAGCAGCTTCGTTTAAATAGACTAAATAAAAATCTTTTCAATCAGAACACGTGCAATTGCCTAACCTCCAGGGCACTGCTCTTAATATAGTCAGAAGGACCTTAATTAGATGACCATCAAAAATATCCCTAAGACCAACTCCAAGTCCAGCCCCAGGTCCAAGACGAATCCTCAAGACCAGCCCCAGGTTCAAGACCAATCTCCAATCCCTAGACCTAGTTCAACCCTAAGACCAAGTCCAGGTCCAAGCCTTAGCCCCAAGGCCTACCCTCACGTGCGCAAGTACAGAAAGGCTCTAATTAGGGTTGACCCTCGAAAAGAAACTATAGGGTTAAAATGCAGTCTCCACGTAAGCTAGTAAAATCAAAAAGGCCTTAATTAGGGATAAAAAATTCTATCGAGGGTGAAAAACACGTCCTACACGTGAGCTGTCATAAAATAGGGTGCAAATACACGTCCTATACGTAAGCCAGTAAAAATAATTAGGGTTGAAAAGGGCCTTCGAAAAGGAAGGGTTGAAAATACGGTCTCACACGTGGATGTATGTAAAAATAATTATGGATGAAAATTTCAGCAGGGGTTGAAAATACGGTCTCACACGTAGGTGTGTAAAAATAGGGTTGAAAAAGGCCTCGAAGAAAGCATAGGAGTCTCCCACGTGAGCGTATAAAAAGTGAAAGTGGGCGGGCTTATGACGTAAAAAGTGGAGGATAGTGTCCGTCTTCTACTATGAGATTTATTATTAGTTAATAATATAACCTATTTTAAAATCTCAGTTTTACAGTTTGTCAATATATATATATATATATATATATATATATATATATATATATATATATATATATATATATATAACGAATGTAAACCTAAGTACAGCTGCAGAGGTATATGTTAAATATAATAATTCTTTACAATGTTATAAAGTAACTAAGATTGTAATTTTGCTTTAAATTCAAATATCGGACATCTTATAATTAAAAGTCCTCACCTTCACTTTCACTATCATCTTCACTGACTCTCCGACATTGATTAGAGAGGTTTTACCATTTCTCAGCTCTTTTTGAACGTCGCACCACTGGCCCATTTCATTTTCAGCATGTAAAATACACTTTTGCCACAGTTCTCCAGTTACTTGGTTTAATCAATCCTTCGATAGCGATAAAACATCCTTGTTGCCAGCACTCAGTACGATAAAACTAAAATTTATTCGGTTATAAATATTTTTAACAAATCGTACTATTTTAATTACCGTTTCCCTTTTCCTACGGTTTGTTTTGTGCTTTTCAAATCATTATCATGCGATAATTTTCGAACGCTTCCTCGACTAAAATCCACGTCTCATCCAAAAGACAGGATCGTAACTTTTATTAGACTAAACGCCAAATACGAAGACACCAAGCTGCGCAAGAAAATCACGTGACTGTGTACTATTCAACCGGAAAATATTAGTTTTTTAAGAGAAGTAAAAGTTACGTTTTGTACATTTTTAGTTAATAACCTCTTAATTATGATGTTTATATTTAATAATTAGGACAATTTAAACAAAAAAAATATTTAATTGTGAAAAGTGAAATATAAGGTTATGTTACTTGTTCATAAATTTACTCGGAAATGTTGTAATTCGCATTTTAATTATAAACCACAGTTCTAAGGGTAAATAATTCGTGTCTAAACAGTTTTATACTTTCAAAAAGTACATTTTCAAGATTGTCGATGAAATAAAATATTACACAATTACTCTACACTTATTTCTTCCTACTACGTATAATCAATTCCTCACAAACGACATACATAATATGCTCTTTATTAATGTATTTAATAATATTATAGATAGCATTGACGGTTGGTCGTCGTTTCTCCGTAACATCAAAATTGTGTACAATGCGTCGAATGACTTGTTCACCACAATTATCGACAGATGATTTTGCTGCGGTTTCATTCTTTTATTAGAAGTCTTGAATGATTCTATTTCACCACGTTGAATTGCACTCCCTTCTCTAATAATTCTAACGATGGTACTTTTAGATACTCAGTTGCTTTCACAACGATATCAAGAACGTTAACTGTAAAGAAATGTAATCGTGAAAAACTGACAGATGTTAATCGTACAATAATGCCATACCTTCATTCATATTTTTATGAAACTGATAAACATTCAAATAATTTCGCGGGCATCTTGCGATAAGACACGCCGCTTCTTTGCTGGAATGTTTGATGTACTATCAGACGATGTACTCGCATCACCCATTATAAACAACGAACTAAATTAATATATTATATTAATACATATTACTGTGGATTACAAATACAACTTACTTGTAAATAAAAGGTGCTGAAACTGAAGTTTTGAAAAAACTGTTTACAATTGATAAAACGTGCACGAAAAATGAGGTTAGAAAATAATAAACAGCACTACATTTGTGGACAAAACATAATATCTATTTCTCACTCATATCATTACTCCATTTCTTTTTAATGCAATATTCGCTTTCTGCGCAGGTGTCTTCGTATTTGGCGTTTACTCTAGCAAAATATTTTCGTAAAAATGTTGCTCGAGTACCAGCAATATGAACCTGCTCCATTAACGTGTTCTTCCATCGTCAACTTTGAATTCAAAACCAATTTTGTGTAACAATTCTTTCAAACTCGTTTTACTGAAGGTAAATATTTTATCTTGTTTAAGTCCAGTTTGGAGTTTTTACGATAGTAATATGTGAGCCTAAAATTAACAGTGATTAACTCCATTTCAACAATAATTTCTGAATTATTTACCAGTTGCATGCATGGTGTAAAGTTTTCGTTTCAAAACGTCTTTCACGTATTCGTCGACATCCTTTGATTTCAACTTCAAACGCAGCCTATGTTTTTGCGGTGAATCCGGCGCCGATTTCCCAGAATCTTAAGCGAGAACCATTCTTGCCTTTGTCCGAGTTACGGTTTTCTCGGAAATGCCTCATGCGAGAGCAGTTCGCTGCAACATAATATTACATATATAAATTTAAACAGTGAAAATTATTAGCGTACCTAGATAATGGAGGTTAAAGGTAAACTTGGCCCCGTTATCGCGTTCCATCTCGAAATAATGCAGTATATTCATTAACATTACTTGAGTTTGGCTTTTCAAAGATTTACCATTTAATGACATCATCATTTGTTGCAAAATAAATAAATGCATTCAATCAATTGGAAATACATTTTGCATTATAAACTTACCTCGTAATAGTGAATATTAATAATAATAGTTTTGAAAAAACTGTTGTTTACAAATGCAATGAAACTAATAAATTGCGAAGCGAAAGATAAATTATTATAACTACAAAACACGATGCCATTATATGAAACGAAATACGAAGAATAATTTGAGGTTAAATAGTCAACAAGACATCTGACAGCGTCATGCGCTTTGACCTTACAATCGACATACGTTTTAAGTCCTGCATTTAAAATATATAGCAGGTATATTATATAACCCGTCTTTCTTTAAGTGAACTTCGCACTAAGATAAAGGGAAACAGATGCATGTCACAGTAATAATTATATCCCCATTCTCGAGTCCGCCATGAGACACCTCTCCTCGGCGCTACTATAGCACATCTTCGTTTATAACGGCTACTCCTTAATTTCCTTCTAGAGTAAAGTCAACATCGGAAGACACCAGCGCAGAAACGCATTTTAAACTAGATAAAGATGCAGTAATGATTGGAAAATGACAAAGATATTAGTACTGTGGGCTCTAAAAACGTTAGTTTCCAGCTGATCGTTTGCCAAATTTTGTTTATAACCTCTTTGTTTTTCCGGCGTATCAAATTTGTTTATTACTTATTCTGCAAAAGTTTTTTAAACTATCCGCTGCTGTTACTTTAATTATTAATTTCATGTTATATTAATGTAATCAAATCTAGTTCTTTATATAATGTGCGATGCAAGTACGTCTCATAACGCTCAAGCACCTCAAGCAAGAAAACGCCATGTGTTATCTGAAGATGCTCGCAAGATTGTATGGAACAATTACAAATACATTAAAAGTATCAATTTAGGTAAAAAGCAGTTGGATAACAAAGTTTTATTTTGTAATATTCGAAGGAATTTATAACCTCATTAAAGATGACGAAACAATTGGATATTCGGGAAAGAAAACGTCATTTAGAAGTTTATTTTAAAAATGGGCTTAGGTAAGTTTATTGATTAATTTTGAATCATATCTTATCTTGGGTTTTATGTAGGTGGAAAAAACATCTAATCATCGTAAGATTATAATAGAACGACTTGAAATACGTTCTTTGCGTTGTGCACATATACGTTCGATCACTAATTATCGGAAAGCAGGACGACCAATTATATACACAGGTTAGTTTTGAAGATTATAAACTATACATTTTACTGCATAATCGTATGTAAATTTTAGATGAAACATACATACATTCGTCTCATACGACACCATATTCGTGGACAGATGGGACAAACGCAGGTCTTAAATCTACTATTGGAAAAGAAAATTGCCTTATAATCGTACATCCTGGTATGTTTATTTAATTTTATAATGTAAATATTTATCATTATTTTAGGTGGTGAAATGGGCTTTATAAATAATGCTCTGCTAATATTTAAATCTAGCCAAAAATCAGGAGATTAAATGTATTTTAAAAACCAGTTTTTGTAACTATGACAATAAAATATGATTTTACATTGATTATTTAAAATTTTACATCTAAAATTGTATTCTTGGACAACAAACGCGAAGTAACATAACCTAAACTTTTATTTTTCAAACGTATATTTTTTGCGTAGCTTGGTGTTTTCCGATGTTGACTGTACTCTAGCTGTTGAAAGTATCGTACTCTTTATGATAGAGGGCCTTAGATTTTACAGGTAGTAAGTCCAAGATGATTTCTTTCGCCTTCTCCGCAATACTTGCCGGATTTTGAAGCATATTTTTGAAAGTAGTTTTTCTTGACAAATTCAAATGACAGAACTGATAAATAAAAATGAATGAAAGTTGTTGCTATGCTGGTACAAGATTCTAGACCTTCTCTTCCAAATAGCTATTTTTGCATCAAGTACCTATAATTGAAATCAAATAAGAATAAAGTAGAGGGCGCTTGAATTCAGGTTATGTTCACACTGCTCTAATGTATATATGGCGGTAAATTTGAATAACGGTAACAAATTCTTTACGAAAAACTATGAAGATTTTTTTCTTCAGTATAGCAAATTAAACCAGTTGAGAATTCGCAAGCTTGCATTGTCATAATGATCAAAGAACCGTAATGTAATTAAATATATATATTTATAAAGTATAAAGAAATTACATAAAAAATGATTTTATAGTGGGACGATATACAATTCTATCTCTGCGTTTGTTAGTTCTTCACTCGAACTTTCTAATCCTACCTTTATGACAATTTTCTCTACAATTTCCTCAACTATTCCGTCTACATCCCACATTCGCTTCTCTTCTTTAAGTGTATGCTGTACACAATCTTTCCATCGCTCTGAAGTCACAGTAGAAATTCCTTCATTAAGTAGTTCCTTTACATCCTTAAGTTTATATATTGTTTCACCTGTGTCCATATTAATTCGATCGCATTTAAACTACAATGATAAGGGGACACTCTTAATATGGTTCTTACAGTTCCAGATATGTAATAGAATGTTGTTTGATCAATTTCAATAATTGTAATTTTAATAAATTATCATTGGTTGAAATGCCATTACTATGAAGCCAATCAATAATGGCACTTTTCTCCAACTTTTTGTCTGTGATTTATATGCTTTAATACTATGGTAGAGCATTATCTATCACAATTACACAATTTCCCTTCAAATTGGGTAATACACCTTCAAGACATTCTTTATAAACATCACCATTCTTATCTTCATGATAATCACCTCATAAGCAACCAAAAATCACATTAATAAAGTAGATAATTCAGTAAATATGCTAACCTTTTCTATTTGTCGAGTCACATCTCTGCCCATATGATTGAAGAATGCAACAAAATAAGATCAAGTTTGTACTTACCTCCTAACAGTACGCACTACACACAGCTCTTAGATTTGGCATTCTTTAGGCCATTAAAAATAAAATGGCGCCAGACTTTGACAGAGTGGAAAGAGGCCAATCGTGGCTCTATTCCAAAAGAAAGGTTTCCAAGACTTTTAAAAAAGTGCCTTTATGCTTTGGGTGAGGAAAACATAAGCAAAAACTTAAAAAGTGGATTTAAGGCAGCTGGTATTGTACCCTTAGACCGAAATGAAATTCTGAAAAGGCTTCCTGATGGTGATGCCACTGCCAAAAATAAGTCCAGTTGCCTACACACAGTATCTGAAGAGCTTAATTCAAGCAACAACTGGACTGATTCTATCAAATCCTTTTTTGAAGAAAGTAGGAAGAGAGAGACCGAACCTCTGAAACATCGGAAGACGAGGAAACTGAATGACCCTGCAGGAAAGGGGATTGAAGGGATCGAAGACATAATTCTGATCAATGATGATGATCCTCAACTGAGTACCGGTACGTCCAAAACACCTGATACCAAAACAAAGGAAAACCACAGCAAACTAAAGACTATGAAACATAATAAGAAACTTGCGAATGCCGACTCAAGTGACGATACTGATGACCAGTATTCTTTAAGAAACTCTAATTCAGATATGGATCCAGAAACATTTAGTGACCTGGAATCGGAGATAGATCTACAACTAGAAGAAGCGACTTATGAAAAAAAACCCAAAAAAAGGAGTCTCTAAAGAAGAACTTAAACCTGATTTTTACGTCATTGTTGAGCTCATCTTCAATAAGAACACAAAAAAAGAAACCACCAAACAGTTCTATGGAGTCGTTCTTAGAACTTGTTTTGAGAAGAACGAAGTTAAAGTGAAGTTTTTCAGAAGAAGCTCCAAATCAAAAGGAAATGACTATATATTTCCAATTGTTGATGACGAAATGGACATTCAATTAACAGATGTCATTTCAATTGTGCAACCATCCAAAGTAAACAGAGGACGTTATACTTTTCCTTATGAACTAAAGCACTGATTTATAACAGGCCTATTTTAAATAATTTTTTGTTTTTTTTAATGTTTTTTGTTTTTTTCTTAAATAATAAAACTTTTTTAATGACAATAGCTTTCTTTATTGTTACATATGCCTGATTTATGGTTTTAGTTACCCTAGCACTCTCTAACTAAAGCCAAACATTGATTTTTAATGGATGGCTTTTGTTACTCCTTTTTCTGGGGTAACTAAAGCCACCATGTTTTTATTTTTTTCTTTAAAAAATATATATTTTTGTTAATTTATGAATATATATCTTTAATATATGACCACAGACCCAAGTTTTGCAATTTTTCTGCTTCTTCACGATATTTCTTGATGGTGGTTAAAAACTTCCTTCTCCAAAGCACAATTTCAGGTTTTTCGATTAACAGAGATTTTCTTGTTCGTTTGTCATATTTAAATCTTAATTTATTTAATACCCGCCTTAAGGATGAATGGCTGAAGTTTGGTAAAGAATCGTCATTATTAATGGCAGTTAACATCTTTGATACAGTTCATTACGAAAGTAAAATGTGTGTACATGTCGTCGAATTCCAATTTTTTCGAAATCTATTGTAGATGATGGTATAATTTTTGCTCTTGTTCGGTGAACGTGCAATACCTGAACTTCCAATTTCTTTTATTAATTTCCTTATTAATTTTGTCCAATGCCACTTTCGACAGCAGCTTGTTTCACAACCGCAGTTTTACTTAAGTTCTGTGAGTATTTTAAATACTAGTTATATGTTATCAACTTATGACCACTACGGATTAATTTGCCACAAGGATTTTTGAATTATTGATCCTCAGCCATCTTACAATTGGCTGTTAAAATAAGAATTTTTGATTATTGCGTAATTTATGTTTCCACCAGTCATTGATTTGTAATAAAAACAAAAGCAGCGGCGGTGAATTCTGATAGGGACTATTTCTTTAAAACCAAATATGTACAAATAACTGTAAAGATTTGTGACAAATACGAATTTTTGACAATTTGTGCTTATTGCAAAACTGGCAATGACGTTTTTGCGTTATTTTTAGAAAAAATTAGTTTTGTAAACTTACCTCGTGTGTTAACCAATCAACGAGAAGGTCAAAGTTTCCCTATACCAGCCTTCGCTTTACTCTTAGCTGATCTCTACTTTGGTACTGTTATTTGAATAAAATTGATAAATTAGGTATTCTTATTTTAGAGAGCTTAAACAAAAAAATATTGTTTGTAACTCGTACCTAAAATAGGTTTTTCAAGACTCATTTGCCTTATCCGGAAACAACAAAGTCGTCCAAAAAATCTAGGTACTTGATACAAAAATAGCCATTTCACAAGTGTTATTGAATGAAAAACTTTAAATAAAAAATAAAGGTCGATCAACATCAGATATCATTATCAATCAAACGTACATCTGTAATAGCAAAAAATATATTAGATCTTTTAATAACGATTAGTCTCAAAAACTAAAATGGTTGTGTGGATGTGACATTACAAATAGTTTATTTTGTTTTCCTTGTTTACTTTTTGGCGGCAAAACTACATGGACAAAAAGTGGGTTTTCAAATTAAATTAAAAGAAAAAGGCGAAAAACATCAAAATTCACAAAAACATATGGAAAATGTTGTTTCATTGTCGTTCCCAGGAAAACTCAATATTGCTGAACAACTAAGCGAGGCATATAAAACAGCAAAAAGTGGTTTGTCAGAAAATCCAGGCGTTTTCGAGGGCTAATTAATTTTGCTGCTGCTTTCGACCCTAGTTTGCAAAAACATTTAGAAAATAGTACGGTTTTTAGTGGAACATCACAAACGATTCAAATGAATTGTTACAAAATGTGTTAGAAGTTTGTCGCGAACAAATAATTTAAGAAATTGAAAAAACCTCTTCTGTAGCGACGATACTACGGTCATTTCCGAAACAACATAAACAGTTACTAGAGTTCGCTATGAACCAGACAGTGTAATATATGTACGATTTTGGGGATTTTTAATCCAATGCAAAAGGCATCTCGTCATGTATATTAAACGAAATTGATAAAATAATGAAAAATGGTTCAAGTAAGTTAATAGCCGAAACGTACGACGGGGCGAACGTTATGAAAGGGGAGCAGGCAGGTGTGCAGCACAAACTTCAACAAGTTTATCCAAATGCACATTACGTTCATTGTTATGCACATCAACTAATGAAACATGTTATTTCATCAATTAAGTCGGCCAGATTGTTTTTTGCCAATCTCTCCAGAAAAGCAGCTTTTTTTTTTCAAAATTATCTCAGAGCTTGGTGACTTGTAGGTAGCGGACCGCGAAAATTTTATTATTGCAACAAACATTTTTTAAATCGAAATTGTTAGCGCCATAGGAAAGTTAATTAATGGGGTTTAACATATTTTATTAAACATTAAGTCGTTATTTGAGCATTTTTTTCGGAATATTTTATTTTTGTAATTAATATTTGGCTAAGAGTTGAAAAACATGTGTTTGAGGTTTGACTAGCAGGTGCACGCTTAAAAGCTGCTTTACTGAAGGGGCGTAATGAATCATTGGAAATTCTTATGCGCACATTCTTGATGTAAAAATGTCACTAGTTAGTACATATTGCAATCAAAAACGTCTTTGTTTGGTACGTTGAAACTCGAGACCTAAATGTAGCTATTGTTACGGACGAATGCATATTTTTAAAATTAAGATGTCGTTCAATAATTAATATGAAACTGTTCCAACATAATAATTTTTGTTTTTTTCTATTAATTTTGAAAAATGGGGATTGATTGCGGGAGTAAATATAGTTCGTTTGAAATCAGGGGAAAAGTTAGTGACAGCTGGAGTGTCGATGGAGCCAGATCGATTTGGTCAATTAAATACCTTCATTGTAAACAGTTTGTCTTTAAAATATTTCGTGCGTGTACATTTTCTTATGAATTAGCCAACGCTAATTTGTCTTTTCTTTCGGGTGTTAGTTTTAATGTATTTTCAAATATTAATCTATAAAATAACAGTCACCCTTTTTGAAGTTAAACCGCGTATGTTAACGATTTGTGTCTAAGATCAATTAAAGTGTAAGTAGGTATTTTTATATAAACTAAGACTGGCAGCAAATAATTCTACAAGCTTATATAACGTATTAAAAATCGAGCATTGGTATCTCATTCGCACGCGGGCTCATTAAGCTGAAATCTGCTAAAATAAAAGACAGTACAGGGCTACCTCACTCTTGTATTTGTGTGAATTAGCATTGTTGTTTGTTGTTTATATTTATATTTGTGTAGAGGTGGGCATGGTTGAACGGGTACAGGATAATCCTTGGTTACTAATTGTAATGGGCAATTGCCAAGTGGTTATATACTCCCGGATCCAAATGACCATTAAACACCTCGAATTTTGTTTTCATTCTTGTATAGACGAATGCGTAACGCACTCAAACTTATATATCGGTCACGATGTTATAATCTGTGTATAACCTACCCTTGTAAGGCTTTGTCTAGTGAGTTTTTTTTGTCAGTTTGTTAAGTAGAATAGCTTGTCTGCGAACTAATTTCTCTTCATATGTAATTTATTGTAAATTTTCGTATGTATTTTGTGCTTTACTAGTCACTAAACAATTGTGTACGTGTAAATTCCCCATCTATTTTCTTTTGTCCTTGCCTTTACCTGATTATCACCTGTGCAATTTTACTGTTGTTATATTTTATATGTACCGTAATTTTCCTTATTGTTTTATGTGCTTATTTACTTAAAGACCGGCATGATTGGTTTTACAGGGCCACATGTTTGGTATTACAATTTTTACTCTGATTATTTATGACACAATTGTGGGTGTGACTACATGGCTTTTTTTGTGTTTATGTGTAACTAATGTTATAGTTATGTACGTGCTTTAACCTGATTTAATGGTGTTTTGTTATATATTTAACCCTTTCATTCTTTTTTGTGTTATTTGATTTATTAATGTACTTGTGCAATTACTTATTTATGAATAAAGTCGGTTTTATTGGTGGTTCTTTCCCACAATAGTACATTTACGGCTGAACCACCATTGCGCAAAGCTCTTTAATTTTAATTTGACTAGTTTCATTTTTTTTACCAGCCCCACATTATGCAACACTTAACCTCGTCCAGCCTATCTAATTCAAATAGCACAACGTACTTACCACTAGACGGCCAATTTATTTGATCAGATTTGAGGTTTGCGACTAATTAAATATCTGACTAAATTCTAATCTTTTAATTATTGCTGGGAAAGTCAAAGTAAGGCAAGCAATTAATTTGGGTAATAGTAACATTATTATCAGTAAAGTCAAGATAAATCAATTTTTGAAATTTGGCAAATATGCGAGAAATACCTCACTAGTAGTAGGGGGCACTGTGCGCCATCTTGGATTTTGACGTCACAAGACCGCCCACGTGGGAGACCGTATGTTCCAACCCTATGGTTTCTTTTGGAGGCCTTTTTCAACCCCTTGATGGAATTTTCATCCCTAATTAAGGCCTTTTTGTTTTTCCTCGCCCACGTGCAGGACGCGTTTTTTCACCCCTATTTTTGACGGCTCCTTTTCGGAGGCCTTTTTCAACCCTTTTTGTTTTTACTCACTTACTTTAGGGGGATATTTTTCACCCCTTATTTCATGGCCGCCCACGTGTGAGCTCGTATTTTCCACCCTTATCTTTTATGTCTTCTTTCTAGAGGTCTTTTTCAACCCTTGATGGAACTTTTACTCTAATTACCGCCTCTTTGGCACTTTAGCACCTACAAGGTGGGCAAATGCGTGCGCGTACAATCTTCTAATAAGAGACCCTAATGCCACCTCATAAGACAGATATAAGAAGTTGTGTTAGGTCTGCCACCGGGCCCCTTTGCTGAAAATAGTATTATAATAAGGGGTCCCTAATGCTAACGTGTAAGACAAGTGTAGGAACTACCATGAAGGCCTTCGATGCTACTCAGCCGCTGTGCTCTGATTGGGTACTCTGATTGGAGGACTAAGTCTCTGCATTCTGATTGGTTATGGCGGGAAATTTGAAATTGTTTTTAATAATAAAGAGGTTCTTGTAAGACACGTGTAGATCTTCAAAACTTGTTCTCGAGCCTTCGCCCCCTGTTGCGCCCCCTGGTTGGTAATGGTATGGGGCCCTAACCTTATATATAAGTGCAGAAACTAGCTGTAGGGCCTTGGCTCCTATCGTGCCCCCTGGTGCAATTGTATCAGGGTCTGCGCCCTGGTCCCTTTGAGTTAAAATTGATTTTAGCGCCATCTAGTGGCGTATAGACTAATGAACATTCTCTATAATAGAAGTTGATCAAGCACACCTATCTCTTGCTCTATCTCGTTTCTCTTTCTCCCTCTCTCTCTTTTGGCTCTTTCTTACACACAAACAAATCAATTAATTAATCAATCTATCTCCAACAAATCATGCTCGATCAATCTCAATCAAACCGAAATCATGTCTTACAGTTTGCGGAAACCAGATTACAGTTCAAAACTGAATACATTAAAGTCTAAATTAAATATGACGTGAAATAAATAATTTCTACCCTAATGCAATGATGCTTTATATATAATTATATATATATATATATATATATATATATATATACATATAGGCAGATTCTCTCTTTCTAAACAGGCACCACCTATACATTCGGAAAATTATGCCTGATTTTATTTGCATGTTTAATTACATACACACAAAATTGATTCATAGAAACGTGTTCATTAACAGTTATAAAACCTCATTAGAAGGACTGGAAAGTAATAATTACTTATATATAACATAGAGTTAAATTAAATTAACATGTTTTTAAGTATGCCGAATTGATATAATGGAAATAAAACTCAAACGGTTTTAATGGTTTTATTATTATAAGCGAGTTAACAATAACTACAAGTTTAAAATCCACGAATACGTACCAACTATTTGTAGATCCTATAAGAGTAATAATACATTTTAAAAATCTTTATCGACATTTTTGCTAGCAATATCAAGTAAAAACACACACACACACACACACACACGATATATATATATATATATATATATATATATATATATATATATATATATATATATTAAAAATAAGACGTTTACCTTTAGAAGTGTTTTTTTCTTTCAGTTGTTCTAATAATAAAACCATTAAAAGATTTGCCTTTTATTTCCATTATATCAATTTGGTATTCTTAAAAACATATTAATTTAATTTAACTCTATGTTATATGTAAGTAATTATTACTTTCCAGTCCCTTTAATGAGGTTTTTATAACTGTTAATGAACACGTTTCTATGAAACAATTTTGTGTGTATGTAATTAAACATGCAAATAAAATCAGGCATTATTTTCCGAATGTACAGGTGGTGCGTGTTTAGAAAGAGAGATTCTGCCTATATATATATATATATATATATATATATATATATATATATATATATATATATAGCATCATTGCATTTGTGTAGAAATTATTTATTATTTCACGTCATATTTAATTTAGACTTTAATGTATTCAGTTTTGAACTGTAATCTGGTTTCCGCAAACCGTAAGACATGATTTCGGTTTGATTGAGATTGATCTGATTGATTTGATCGAGCATGATTTGTTGGAGATTGATTGATTAATTAATTAATTAATTGATTTGTTTGTGTGTGAGAAAGAGCCGAAAGGAAGAGAGGTAGAGAGAGAAACGAGATAGAGCAAGAGAGAGGTGTGCATGATCAACTTCTATTATAGAAAATGTTCATTAGTCTATACGTCACTAGATGGCGCTAAAATCAATTTTAACTCAAAGGGGCCAGGGTGCAGACCCTAATACGATTGCACCAGGGGGCACGATAGGAGCCAAGGCCCTAGAGCTAGTTTCTGCACTTATATATAAGGTTAGGGCCCCATACCATTACCAACAGGGGGCGAAGGCTCGAGAACAAGTTTTGAAAATCTACACGTGTCTTAGAAGAACCTCTTTATTATTAAAAACAATTTCAAATTTCCCGCCATATCAGAATGCAGAGACTTAGTCCTCCAATCAGAGCACAGCGGATGAGGAGGATCGAAGGCCTACATGGTAGTTCCTACACTTGTCTTACACGTTAGCATTAGGGACCTCTTATTATAATACTATTTTCAGCCAAGGGGCCCGTGGGCAGACCTAACACAACTTCTTATATCTGTCTTATGAGGTAGCATTAGGGTCTCTTATTAGAACATTGTACGCGCACGCATTTGCCTACCTTCTAGGGGCTAAACTGCCAAAGAGGCGGTAATTAGGGTAAAAGTTCCATCAAGAGTTGAAAAAGACCTCTGGAAAGAAACCATAGCGGTGGAAAATACGGTCTCCCACGTGGGCGGTCTTGTGACGTCAAAATCCTAGATGGCGCATGGTGCCCCCCTACTACTCCCACTATTGTGCGAGAAAAACTAAATACTGAACTAAAAGTATTTTATCTCAGAAGCGAATTTAACAATTTTTGTTGGGTTACTGTCCCTCTTAAATTTGCTAAGGGATGAAAATTTATTTGGAATTTTCAGCGAAACGATCAAACTTATACAAATTTTAGAATAAAATCATTCGAGAGGAATAATATGGGTCAAGAACGATTAAGTGCTTTATCAATGATTTCCATAGAAAAATTATGATTTCGCAAATTGAAAATTACAATGGTAAAGTTATTGAACAATTTTGTAAAGCTAAAAATCGTAGAATGGATTTTATTTATAAATAAAAATAAATTAATAAAATGTGTTTCACTTGTTAAATGTTTTTTTAAATTTTTTTTACGGCGCCCCCATTAGAAAAGGTCACGAGCCGCCACTGATTGTTGCGTTTTGTTTAAGTTTTCCACGCCATTAATCTACAAAAAAAAAATATTTTGAACAGTTAAACAACCACAATAAATTTAAATGCTGCCAAATCTGTAAAAACTTTTACCTCTCGTGTAGTTTCCAAGTGGCATTGGGTATTCGGAGATTGCTACATAGTGACGTCTGAATGAGTTGTTATAATCTGTAAGCGTTACTAATTTATTATATTTTGTGTAATTGAAATTAATTTATCCCTACCATTAACCATGCAGAAACCTATAAAAGTAAAAATTTTGTCCTACCTTGTCATTTTCATGCGATGTTTAATAGTAATACGAAGTTTTGCAAAATGTTGATTTGTCAAAATTGAAAAGTTTGTAAAACTGTATAACATTTGCTACTTCTCTGTACTCTTCCGAATACTTTTTCAAAATGATAAATTTCAGGTTAGAAATATTTGAAGAAATTGAAATCGAGTATCGACAATCGCATATTTTTGAATGCAAATGGATGCCGGATGCGAATACATTTTCGAAATCAATACATTTTGTAGTAGAACTAAATACGAGTATAAGCAAGGCGAGGAAATGCTCATTATTTTCTAA
Source organism: Vesta saturnalis (assembly GCA_036346205.1). Classification (NCBI taxonomy): domain Eukaryota; kingdom Metazoa; phylum Arthropoda; class Insecta; order Coleoptera; family Lampyridae; genus Vesta; species Vesta saturnalis. The sequence goes on along the minus strand of JARFJB010001721.1, from coordinate 4,460,303 downwards.
ATCAAGGTAAAATAAGTTTTCAACTATTATAGGGTAGATGAGTTATAAAAACATGTGCCTGTTAATAAAATATTTTGCATATAGAAGCTATAAAATCTTTTTATAACCTTAAAGGTAATAAAATTTTCGTTATCTGCACACATGTAGACTCAAGACTGTATACATTTCGTAGTATAAATCTTAAAGTGCAGTACAATATGCATGACTTCCTTAAGTGCATTTTGCAAATGCATCACGTAGGTATGTGTGTATTTCATAATTAGATCGTAACATTTCGCATTTCAAAACTTATGATATGGGAGTATTGGAGAAATGTAATTAAATTACATAATCCTTTGCTTTAATTTGTTCTGGAGAATATAGCTTAATGAAGTAATTCATTTCTATTGTACGATCCGTACGGTTTAAGAGTAGATTTGCAAACATTTGTTTGTTGAATTGAAATTTGGAAATTGTTAACACTTTCCGTGTTAGGTATTCTAATCAAGGTAAGTAAAACATACATTTTTTGTTACTTTGCGATAAATTTTTAGTTACAAACACAACGTAGGATAAGTATGAAAGGAAGTTCTGTAAAAAAGCTATGTTGAATTAATTTGAAGTCCTTATTAAACTTATATAAAGTATATACCAACATTAGCTTAAGAGGATTACCGTCTTACCTTATCTAATTATAAGTATCCAAGTACAGCCATATTTCAGGTCCGGGATTACGTTTATAGTATTAAATAAAAGAATGAATATTTAATTACAATTTCAGTATTCGTTGAATAAAATTCTAACTTATATCACAATCGCCATCGCTGTTAGCTTCTTAATAACCAATCATGTACAAAATAAGAATTTTAATATCTCTAACTATTTGACCCAAGGATTTTTATTTCATATAAACCAAGGGTGCCAAACTGAATTACTGCAAACGCCATCTCAAATTCGAAGTTGGGTCAACGGGCCATCACTAGAAATTAGGTACGTCGACCTTCACTTTAATGACTTTTTTTTTAATTTTCTACTAATGATCTTTCTGCGCGGTAATGTAACGTGAATTACTGGCGCCCTGGGAGCGATCATGATTTATCGCCCTTAAAACAGCTGTAAAGTTACAATATATTTAAAACCATCAAAGTACAGCTATCTACGATCTAAATCTACGTGATTTTCGCGAACAAAACTGCCAGATTGGTTAATAGAAGCATGCTCATCATAATCCTTAGGTAGTTCATACGCTTAGAAAAGCTGTTAAAAAGATACGCAACATGATTACAATATTAGGAACTGAAATGCCCAGATTAAACTTTTGAATTAATTCCAAAAACTTCATCAGTTCTGCAATCATTCTCTTTCTCGCCAGAACCCCCTCTTGCCGATGTCATCAGGGGCAATAGCAAGGTCAAATTTGAATTTCGGATATAGTAGTTTCCCCGGGGTAATAAATCCGAACTTGTCGTCTAACTCATGTAGTTCCTGAGATCTTGAGGTAATTTTCTCCGTAATTTGATCAACTAAACTAAACATTTCGGAGAGTCATTATTTGATGTCAAGCTCTTCGTACGTGCGCTCAGCGCAACTCAAGGCATCACTTTTTAGCATGGGGAGCAAAGCTTTGTTGTACATTGGCGGATGTTTAAGTTCCTCGTCTGTAAATACAATTGAACATCATTGATTTCAACCAGTACCGTACTCCACAACCCAAATACTAAAGAAAGGTAAACGTCTGCATCGCCGAAAGCCAATGCCCAGATTTTGTTGCTGCGTTTTCGCCCGTTGATTCTGCAACACTCCCCAACATCTACAAGAACTCACAGCAGTGATTTTTGATCACCTTGACAGTTGTGTGTGTGTGTGTGTGTGTGCGTTTAAGAAGAAAAGTGTATGAAGATTCGTTCAAACGTTCAGAAAAAATGTGATGTAATCTATCGCGATGGAAACGGCTTGTACGCTAACTAAGTTCAATAAATTGATTAGTGCAGGCAACATGTATACTAAACTTTTGGATTCACAGAGAGGATTCGTGCTTGCTTTCCGGTGTGAATCCTAGACGTCACTGCAGTATTGCCACATGAGCCGCGGCAGTCCTGAGTATTGAGACCGTCTTTGTCGATCTTCGCAAGATTCATGTTGGCCATGTCTGCAGCATTTTTGCCTTTGGTCTCATTAAATTCGAATAATGATTCAACCACTTCCCTTTTGACCCCTCAGAATTTGATTTGTTTGGTCCCTGTGAGACAAAGCAGGGGTACCATCAAATATAAAATACTTTGCTCCTTTCAGTTGCTTCAGATTCTTTGTTCGAACATGACGATCAACTCATTTTGGATTTCTGGCCAAAAATAACTCTCTAAAAAGTGTCCTCCATTACTGCCGCCGTCACTGTAATCCACATCCTCTCGATGACCTCGTAGAGCAAGATTCTGCTTAGCTAAATACCAAATTAGGTGGAGTATTCTCCTAAGAACGCTTTGCCACCTTTGTTCACTTTTCACTTTCCTGCATCAAGTCAGATTTCTAAATTTTTCCACTTGGAAAAATTGTGAGATTACACCGTCCAGCTTCGCAAAAGCTTCTCTCTATTTGGCATGGTTATTTTCTCTCGTAGCTTTGCAGACACAAGTAACCTCCTCGAAATAGGAATCAAGATGTTACACGACCACCGAGCGCTGCTTCATCAACAGGGTGCATAACTAGTCGGAAAGTATTGTTTGCCATGGCCCACATGCTTGTAGTCAGTGGGAAGGTCGGTGTTTTCATTTTCGGATTCGCTAAGAAGAGTTTAATTAAAATAAAGAAAGAAACATATGTGAGATAATGGTTTAGTATAGCTTCTCAGATTGCTTTGTGTTTTGAATTTTTAATTCGACTAATTGCTTGATTTTGCAATCTTTAGGGTTGATTTAAATGATCCATATTTTCTTTTTGCTGGAAAATTATGCTATAAAATGAATAAATAAAAACACAAATTTAAAACTAGTGTTACGGTCCATTTCTTTCTCAATATTTGCCACCCTTATTTGTGTTCAATTTCTAACATTTATCCTAAAATTATAATATATTCTTAATATCTGTCCTTTGTTAGTACCCTACCTTTATAACCCTTCGAATTATAAATTCTTTTCCTAAATATCCCTTTTAATCAATAAAATATCTAATGATTTTCAATCAAAATTATAGGTTATATTTATGTCTGAATTTTGAATAGTTTAAATGCGTTCACCTTGAATTGCGATTCACGAATTATCATTGGCCAGTTTTAAATTTTGCTCAAATTTCGCCATAGGCGTACCCATTTTACTTTCCCGGTGAACACGTAATCCCATCTAGTATTTTTGGTGTTTGTCTTTTAATTAATCTCATTTATTTTGTGGTGTTTCATGTTTACATTTTACCCTTTACCTTTTATTAATATTTATACCTATATTTTCTTGTTTTACCTAACTTAAATAAATTCACGCCACTGTTGTGTAAATTCTGTCGGTATTTCCCTATTCTCAAAATCTTGGATAATTTTCCCGCTCATCGGAACCCTTCTTCTTCTTACTTATAATTCTATCCTTGTCGTTCGGCCAACAACCAGTCAAATTCGTTTGAAAAATCAAACATGATTATTTTTTTTTATTTGCGGAATTCACGTAATTTTCCTATAATTTAGTAAAGATATATATCGAGTCTAGTTCAAGGGGTATTAGTGGTTTATCGCACCATCCAATATTTGGGATTTAACCCCACAACCCGCTACCTATATAAGTGCTACTGTTATCCTATAAGGACCAGAGCTTTCCGCAATTGGGATTTTTATGGTATCGGCGTTGCTAGACCTAATCACGTTGATTATTCAAAACGACTTTTTTTTGTAAGTAGGTTTAACATAGTATTTTCCATATTCCCATGTAAATTACCTTTCAGATTTGCACACCTAGATTTTAACAAAAAAAAAGAAAGCCAGAAACAAGCCTATGTGTTGATAAAAATATATATTTATTTAATTCTAAAATTGTTTCTTACAAGGCCATCCAACATCTTGTAAGTAGCCAATTATAGATAATTTGAAATTATGCCTATTCTTCCTCTAGGGCCTTTTTTTTCCTGCTTCCTCGTCGTACTCTACGTTGTGATCGTCGCTCATCATCGCCTAATAAAAAGAAAAACACAATCATCCCTTCACATTTATCATTTCATCAAGCAGTATCATCTATCATCTTCTGATTGTTTTTTTTATCCTTAATGTGTAATATAAAATCAAAGCAGGCGTTTATTTAAATTAAAATATTAATTATTCGGTTTATTTGTGTAAACTAGAGATCTCGGGGAAGGTACCTTTAGTTTTTTTTGTTAATAGATATTGTTTTTGTTACGCCAATCAACCTACCGCTTATTTAATTATTGATATAACTTTCACCTTTTTGTTATCTATTACCTTTTTTTAAATAAATAATTTTGTATTCATATATTTCCTTTCTTTCACGGTCCTCCTTTAACATCTAGGAATTTTTCTGACTTAGAATTACGGCAGATAAGTGCAACAAGTTAGTGGCGCCTCCTGAACTTACATTATTAAATGGTCTACCCATTGTGAACCCACTCCCATTCCACCGTGAGCAGCTGGTTTGCCGTAGGACCCTCTTCCTCTTTTCGACCGTAACACTAGTAAATCAAATAAAAGCGGATATAAAATTAAAGTTTCTCGTATTGGAATCGATACCGTTTTGCATTTTTATTAAATTAATTATTTGTCGGATTTGACGTTTACCTTTGTGTTTGTGTTTGTGTTTGTGCTTGTGCTTGTGTTTGTGTTTGTGTTTGTATCTGTGTCTGTGTCTGTACGTGTGTGTCTGTGTCTGTGTCTGTGACTGTGTCTGTGTCTGTGTCTGTGTCTGTGCGTGTGTCTGTGTCTGTGCCTGTGTTTGTGTTTGTGTGTGTTTGTGTTTGTGTTTGTGTTTGTGTTTGTGTTTGTGTTTGCGTTTGTGTTTGTGTTTGTGTTTGTGTTTGTGTTTGTGTTTGTGATTGAGTTTGTGTCTGTGTCTGTGTCTGTGCTTGTGTTTGTACGTTTGTGTTCTTTGTGTTTGTGTTTGTGACTGTGTCTTGTGTTTGTGTTGTGTCTGTGTTGTGTTTGTTTGTGTTGTGCTGTGTTTGTATTCTGTGTTGTGTCTTGTGTTCTGTACGTTTGTCTGTTCTGTGTTGTACTTTGATGTTTGTGTTTGTGATTAGCAAGTTGTGTCTGTGTCTGTGCATTTTGTTTGTAGTTATTGTGTTTGAGTATTGCTTTGTGTATATTTTTTGTGTTTGTGATTATGCTGTTTCTTGGCTTGTTTTCTGTGTCTTGTGTTTGTTGTTTGTGTTCATGCTATAAAAGAAAAATATCTGTGCATTTGTGATTTCATAGATATATGTATTCTTTGATTGTTTTTTATCCTTAATGTGTATATAAAATCAAGAGTTTGTGTTTGTTTGAATTAAATGTGTAATTGTTCGTGTTGTACTCTCTGTGTAAACTAGATCTCTGTAAGTACTTAGTCTGTGTCTGTGTCATGTCTCTGTGTCTGTGTCTGTTACTGCATCATACGCTGTCTGTATCTATGTCTGTGTACTGTCTGCCTTGCCTGTCTGTGGTTGGCTCAGTGACCTGTGTTCTGTAATCGATGATCTGTGTCTATGTCATTTTGTCTGTGTCTATGCACGTCTCCTGTGTAACATGGCTAGATGTCTTGCTGACTGTAGTCTGTATCTGTGCATGATAAGTTTTGCAAATTATGTCCATCTAGAACTACATGCTTTACATTGCAATCTTACAGGGTTGATTTAACACGATACATATTACTCTTAGCATCGAAAATTATGCCAGACCTCAAAATCTTGAATAACACTAAAACACAAATTTAAAACTAGTAAATCAAGTTTCTCGTATTGGAATCGATACCGTTTTGCATTTTTATTAAATTAATTATTTGTCGGATTTGACGTTTACCTTTGTGTTTGTGGTTGTGTTTGTGCTTGTGTTTGTGTTTGTGTTTGTGTTTGTGTTTGTGTTTGTGTTTGTGTTTGTATCTGTGTCTGCATCTGTGTCTGTACGTGTGTGTCTGTGTCTGTGACTGTGTCTGTGTCTGTGTCTGTGCGTGTGTGTGTTTGCTTTTGTGTTGTGCTGTTTGTTTGTATTTGTGTTTGTGTTTGTGTTTGTGTTTGTGATTGATGTTCTGTGTTGTGTTGTGCTTTGTGTTTGTGTTTGTGTTTGTGTTTGTGTTTGTGTTTGTGTTTGTGTTTGTGTTTGTGTTTGTGTTTGTGTTTGTGTTTGTGTTTGTGTTTGTGTTTGTTTTGTATTTGTGTCTTGTGTTCTGTGTCATTGTGTTTGTGTTTGTGTTTGACTGTGTTGTGTTTGTTGTTTGTGTGTTATGTTGTTGTCTTGTGTTCTGTGTCTGTGCCTGTGTTTGTGTTCTGTGTCATGTGTTGTGTCTGTACATGTGTGTCTGTCGTCTGTAGTCTTGTTGTTTGTCTGTGTCTGTGTTGTGTCTTGTTTTGTGTTTGTGTTTGTTGTGTGTTTGTGTTTTGTGTTTGTGTTATGTTTTGTTCTGTGTTTGTTTTGTGTTTGTGTTTGTGTTTGTCTTTGTGTTTGTTTGTGTTTGTGTCTGGTTGTTTGTGTGTCTGTGATCTGTGTCTGTGTCTGTTCTGTGTCTGTGTCTGTGTCTGTGTCTGTGTCTGTGTCTGTGGTTGGCTCAGGTACCTGTGTGTCTGTGTCTGTGTCTTTCATGTTTGTGTTTGTGTCTGTGTCTGTGTCTGTACATGTGTTTTGCATTTTTAATTAGACTAATTGCTTGATTTTGCAATCTTTAGGGTTGATTTAAATGATCCATATTTACTTTTTGCTCGAAAATTATGCTGAAAATGAATAAATAAAAACACAGATTTAAAACTAGTAAACAAATGCGATAAAATTAAAGTTTCTCGTATTGGAATCGATACCGTTTTGCATTTTATTAAATTAATTATTTGTCGATTTGCGTTTACCTTTGTGTTTGTGTTTGTGTTTGTGTTTGTGTTGTGTCTGTGTCTGTGTCTGTGTCTGTGTTCTGTGTGTGTGTCTGTGTCTGTGCTGTGTTTGTGTTTGTGTCTGTGTGTGTTGTTGTGTTTGTGTTTGTGTTTGTGTTTGTGTTTGTGTTTGTGTTTGTGTTTGTGTTTGTGTTTGTGTTTGTGTTTGTGTTTGTGTTTGTGTTTGTGTTGTGTTTGTGTTTGTGTTTGTGTTTGTGTTTGTGATTGTGTTTGTGTTGTGTTGTGTTGTTTTGTGTTTTGTTTGTGTTTTGTTTGTGTTTGTGTTTGTGTTTGTGTTTGTGTTTGTGTTTGTGTTTGTGTTTGTGTTTGTGTTTGTTGTTTGTGTTTGTTGTCTGTGTTTGTCTTGTGTCTGTGTCTGTGTCTGTGTTTGTGTCTTCTGTGTCTGTGTCTGTGTCTGTGTCTGTGTCTGTGTCTGTGTTGTGTTTGTGTTTGTGTTTTTTGTGTTTGTGTTTGTGTTTGTGTTTGTGTCTGTGTTTGTGTTTGTGTTTGTGTTTGTGTTTGTCTTTGTGTTTGTTTGTGTTTGTGTTGGTGTTTGTGTGTCTGTATCTGTGTCTGTGTCTGTATCTGTGTCTGTGTCTGTGTCTGTGTCTGTGTCTGTGTCTGTGGTTGGCTCGGTACCTGTGTGTCTGTGTCTGTGTCTTTGTTTGGTTTGTGTCTGTGTCTGTGTCTGTACATGTGTTTTGCATTTTTAATTAGACTAATTGCTTGATTTTGCAATCTTTAGGGTTGATTTAAATGATCCATATTTACTTTTTGCTCGAAAATTATGCTAGAAAATGAATAAATAAAAACACAGATTTAAAACTAGTAAATCAAATAAAAGCGGATATAAAATTAAAGTTTCTCGTATTGGAATCGATACCGTTTTGCATTTTTATTAAATTAATTATTTGTCGGATTTGTCGTTTACCTTTGTGTTTGTGTTTGTGTTTGTGTTTGTGTCTGTGTCTGTGTCTGTGTCTGTGTCTGTGTCTGTGCGTGTGTGTCTGTGTCTGTGCCTGTGTTTGTGTTTGTGTTTGTGTGTGTTTGTGTTTGTGTTTGTGTTTGTGTTTGTGTTTGTGTTTGTGTTTGTGTTTGTGTTTGTGTTTGTGTTTGTGTTTGTGTTTGTGTTTGTGTTTGTGCTTGTGTTTGTGTTTGTGTTTGTGTTTGTGTTTGTGATTGAGTTTGTGTCTGTGTCTGTGCTTGTGTTTGTGTTTGTGTTTGTGTTTGTGTTTGTGTTTGTGTTTGTGTTTGTGTTTGTGTTTGTGTTTGTGTTTGTGTTTGTGTTTGTGTTTGTGTTTGTGTCTGTGTTTGTCTTTGCGTCTGTGTCTGTGTCTGTGTTTGTGTCTATACCTGTGTCTGTGTCTGTGTCTGTGTCTGTGTCTGTGTCTGTGTCTGTGTCTGTGTCTGTGTCTGTGTCTGTGTCTGTGTCTGTGTCTGTGTCTGCGTGTGTGTCTGTGGTTGGATCGGTGCCTGTGTCTGTGTTTGGTTTGTGTTTGTGTCTGTGTCTGTGTCTGTGTCTATGTCTGTGTCTGTGTCTGTGTCTGTGTCTGTGTCTGTGTCTGTGTCTGTGTCTGTGTCTGTGTCTGTGTCTGTGTCTGTGTCTGTGTCTGTGTATGTACTTGTGCTTGTGCTTGTGCTTGTGCTTGTGCTTGTGCTTGTGCTTGTGCTTGTAGTTGTGCTTGTGCTTGTGCTGTCATGGAATTTCAGCAATTCTTACCGGTTAAAGTGTTTAGCAAGGCAGGGCAGATTTAAATCAAAATGCTCCAGACCTGATATGCTGTAAAACATTCATGCCGCGTGGGGTTTGTGAGGTGTATATAACGATAAAAGAATTTAAACCTCATAGACACGAAAATTACGTCGTATGTGATGGCTGACATTTTAAGCAAAGACACCGATATCGTTCATGCGTTGGCTAAATTAAGTAAAACTCAATGCGGGGCTTTATTGAATTGTAGGATAATGATCAGGTCTATTGTTTTTGTGACTGTGAGCAGAACAGATTAAATGGGCACATTCCGCTGCCAAGTGATCAGAAGCGTTAACTTTCGCAACATAAGCAAACCTTAAGGCGTTTGGCATAGAGAGACGAGTCTTATTAGGATTGTTGCATGGAAATTTGTTTTAGTAACTATAGACTACTTGGAGAAGATGTATCATTATCAAGAGAAAATATATGTATTGAAACGCGTAAGAAATAATTAAGTAAAAGAAGTTATGGAATTATATTGTATTTAAATCAATAGTGCTATTAAATTGTTTCTTCTTTTACTCAATACTTATAATGACACAATTCGGTGCTTAAATTGGGTGACTCGTAAATGTTTTACTTTGCGAAATATTTTTAACAAATTTTTATATAACTGGTTTTATAGTGTCACACATAAAGTTCGCACACCGAATTTTGACATTTTTCCTAAAATTGCAAAAAATGGCGTTATTTCGACAAATTCCGAAGGGAAAAGGTTGCGTATCATTTAATTTTTTACCCAATTTTCAAGTTTTTCGCACAATTTTTAAAATTTAAAAAAATATGTAAAATCATTATAAAAAAATCTAATTTTATGCTAGGAATCGTATTTAACAAATTACTCGACGTTCAAACGTAAATCAATCATAATCTTAATTTGCCAGAATGGAAGCACGTATTAGCGTCCCTACAATTTTTATTTTTTAAATTTTTACATTTAAAACACTTCCTCAATTCCAAATATTGCCATTCTAGATTTAAGTAACACAGTTAATATATTATTATGATACGATAAGAAGTGTGGGTAGTGCATCATCAGTTATATTTTTTTGTAAACTATACAAAAATCCTTAATATGTAGAAGTTCTGCCAGACGATTAATCTGGAAATGAATCTGATTGGCCACCTATTTTAGATTGCGAAGAATATATTTATATTAAATTCGTGAGTAGTGCCTTCGATAGTGATTCAGACAGTGACAATAATCCTAAAAATAGCAAAAATGAAGTGACAGTGATGACTACTAACAGTGATAAAGAAAAAATCACACAAGTTTAAAAAAGTGAAAAAGAGATTTACGTCATACAAATCGAAGGATGAGTCGGTTTGGATACTGATTGCTGCTAATAAGACTTCTGCAGGACGAATCGCTCAGACATACATTCTTCGAGAAAATCCTGGTCTTACTTTTTATACCAAACAGAAAACGAATATTAGTCAAATAAGTAACTTTTGGAGGTTGTTGGTAGATAACTCCATGTTAAAACTTGCACAGAAATTGAAGCAAGAAGGCAATTAGGACGTGAAGATTATACGTTATCTTTCGAGGAATTGGATGCCTTAATAGCTTTTCTTTACGGTGGTTCATACGATGCCAAAAACTTAGAAGTGAGTAGTCTATGGTCCAATAAGTGTAGTCCTTCCTTCATCCTTCAAAGAAATAATATCTAAAAACAAATTTAGAGAAATATGCGTTTCCTTAGATTCGATGTGAGGTCTACACGACAGAATCGGCTGGAATGCGACAAATTTGCGCTTGTTTCCAAGATGTGGAACAAATTTATTTATAATTGCAAAAGTCTCTCTCAACCAAAGCTAGATGCTAGTAAGCCAGACAAATTTGGTATGAAATTTTGACTTGCTGTTGATACTAAAGAAAAGTACGCTGTGAATGGTTTTCCTTATTTGGGAAAAGACGAAGCAAAACCAAACAATCAGCAACTCTCGGAAAATGTATTTCTGCGACTTTTAGAACTATGCTTAAAAAAAAGGAAGTAATGTTACTACGGACAATTTTTGTATAATGCTCAAACTAGAGGAAAAACTATTTGATCTAAACACAACACGAAAAGAAATTTCAGATGTCATCAAAAATGGCAAATGTCAACTACACGAAACTGCCCTACTGAAAGTCAAGATGAAAAGGGCATTATTACAATAAATCAAGCAAAAGCAAATTAAAGTGTTCTTTCTCAGTATTCTTCATACATCGGTATGTATTGAGTCCAATCCGAAGAAAAAACCAGAGACGGTACTCCATTATAATGATACAAAATGCTGAGTTGATGTTATTGACCAAATAGCTAGCGAGTATTTTGTAAAAATGGATCTCGTCGAAGATCAGTTGATGTATTTTATAATATATTATTATGGTCATGCATGAAATGGCCAAGCAAGAGTAAATGAGTAACGTAGTGTGTTGTGGTTGTGTTGAGAATACGAAGGTATGTAGCGACTTACTACTTTTCCTAAAATATCTAATTTTATAAAACCATGCATTTTGCCATTTGGGTAAAACTGTCTCATGTTGTCACGTTATACTATTTAACGTTGTAAGTTGTTTGTCTAGGTAACCTGCGATAAAATACATGTAGTGTAAGGATATGTTGGTGTAGAATCAACTTAGTTCAAGCTCTCTTTATACTTATTTAGTTATTACAATGTCTCTTATTACACCAATTTGAATTATATTTGTGGTAATAAGAGACGAGTTCCATGGCAATAAGATATGCATGCTTGGTAAGTAAATAATTGTTTATTCCAGTATCAAAATGCGTTGGGAAAAGAAAGACTTGTAAAAAACGAGTTACTTATGAAGCAAAAGTATGGATTCAGCAATAGATGCTGTTAAAAATAAGGAGTATTCTTTAGGAAAAGCAGCAGCAATGTTTAAAGTGCCTAAGTCAACTTTGGGAAAGCATTACCGACGAACTAACCGTGCCATCGGAGATGGAACAAACCCGAAAATAACGAAAACACTCTTGCTTTATTTCTAAAATAATGTGAAACGTTAGGATATGGATTTACTAAATGTGACCCAGTTTGTAAATGATACAAATATGAAAACAAGAGGGAATGAAAAGGACGCTGGAGAAGTATGGTTTAAAATCTTCCTTAAAATACATCAATCAAAAAAGGCGAAATACTGGGACAGCAAAAAGTTAGAGGTGCTGATTCATATACAGTAACAAATTGGTATGAAAATGTAAAGAAGGTTTTTAAACAAGAAAAGATTACATCAGACGATGTTGAGCTAATACTTAATTGTGATAAACCAGGCTTTTGTCACGATCCCAAACACGTGAAGCTTATAGTTCCAAAAGGCCTTAAAAGAGTTTTCAAAACCATTGTCGGGTCTGGTAAGAAAAGCAGTACGGTTCTGGCTTGCTGCAGTGTTAGCGTTGGCAAAGTGTTATATTTTATTATATTTGACGGAACCTACGTTTGGTCTCACTGGATACCTGAAGATGACTATACAGGAACAGCCTACACTGCGCAAAATAAAGGTTGGATAGAAGGTGAAAGATTTCACCAGTGGATCGAAAAACTATTTTAAAGAAATATTAATCCATTAGAAACTAGAGACAAAAAGATCATTCTTACATACGATGGGGCTTCGTGGGACTTAGAAGGTAGCAAAATTGGCATCTGGTAATGGTATAATTCTGACAAGGTTGCCCCGTAACATGTCGCACTATATGCAACCTTTGCACAAGCAGTGTTTAAGCCACTTAAAACTGCATGGAATAAATGCTTATTGATTACAATCGTGAAAATCCTAATAATGAGTTTTCAAGATTCATATGACAACTATGGGAAACTTCTTTCAATCCCGAGCTTATAATATCTGGATTTAAATCAACAGGAATGTTTCCTATTGATCCCAAAAAATTTCCAGAAGATGCGTACGATCTTACAAAGCTCCAGAGAATCAAGAATGCACAGCCAAGCCTTTCTAGTACAGTATTTTAGCAGATTATAGAAAAAAAAGTTACCACCTCTGACACACGTAACCTACAAGAAAATCTTGTTGAACAACAAGTATATCCATATTCATCTGACAGGATCATCACCAAAGTTACACAACCAGAATCAGCCTTCAACGTTTTTTAGAAAACATGAAATTTCGGTTGTATTATCCACACCCTTGTCATAAAGTCGGCCGTCTGTATCTGTAACATACGCTCATCCACTTGAACAAAACGAAGAAACTAGCACAATCCCAAATACAATAAGTTCACTGGACAACTTTATTAGGGACAAGTTCTGTGAAAATTTGACCAAGAGGACTGATCCTAGTAAAAGAATATAATTAACTGATAATGTAGGTGATATTTTTGCTTCTAAAGAAGCCTTAGAAAGGTTAAAGGAAAGAGAAGAAGCAGAAAGGCCTCGAAATAATAATAGCAAGAAAGTAACCCATCTTTACAAGAACAATTGTAAATCGCTTATAACGGAAATTGCGAAACCCAGAAATAGATGCTAAGGAAAACTGTTCATCTTCTGAAAACGATAACGCTAGCAGCGCTGTTTTAGAGAGTGACACTGAAAATGAAGACTTTTGCTTCAGGTGTGACGAGGAAAAGTACGGATTTAGAACAAAAATAGAAATAAAACTAGCAAATTACTATGGTATTTACTATGATAACAATTGGGTGGTGGGAGTGGTTGTCAAAATCGCTGAACCAGGGAAAGTGGAAATTAATTTTCTCCATTTTGATCAAGTTAATACATTTTCGTGGCCAAAAAAACCAGAGGTAGCTGTATTCGAAGATGAATTCTTATTTTATGGACCTCTCGACTTCAATGGCTTGCCACCATTTTATATCAAAGATATGATTTGCTAAGCTTAAGAAGCAACTAAAATTGCTTAAATAAGTACACCTGTTACAGTTTAGAATTCCTTTACAGTGCAGAATGCACTTTATGTTTTGTTTGTCATTTTGTTTTATTTTTAATAAATCTATCAATATCTAGTAATTAGTAGTTGAGTTTGTACCTGAATTTTTAGGTAGGGATTTTCAATCGCAACTTTGACCACTCATATATGCGGTGTCTAAAAATAGCAACCCGGAAATTTATAAACTATCTCTTATTACAAAGACGTGGCTCCAATGTGCGCCTTATAAGAGATGTACACTTTGTCTCTTATTACCATGTTTCGATAATAACAACTCTAAAAATTGTTAGGACTCTATAAGAAAAACCGAACGTCCAGACTGAGGGCAGAAGTAGTAGGAGCTACAACCAGCGGAACTACTACTCAAAAACGAAAATGCCGAACGTGTCAAACAACTAATTGCGATGACCTATATACTGGGTGCGGCATTAGTGCGTCAAAGTACGATATATCCGTTATTAAAGAACATATCAAAAAAAAGTTATTTATAAAAATTATAGGCAACTTCAAACTTCACATTATAAAATTATTTTCGTATTTACGGGGTGTTACATATTATCAGGGTGAACCAAACATACCTTTTTTTTAAATGGAACACCCTATATATTATTTCAAATTTAGATTAAGCTCATCTCCCCCATACTTCCAATATAGGGTTTCATCACGCCATACAGGGTATTTCAAAAGTTATGGTCAATTGTACACGAAAACCATTCGCATTTCAACGTCCTGTATAACCTAGACAGAACAACTTTACAATAATTTTTTCTAGGCATAACTTTTTGACATTGGTACAGTGTTACGAGAAAGTACTATTTCTTTATTATTGCACCAATTGAATATACAGCGAGCGAAAACTCGAACACATGATTTTGTCAATTTTTTCAAATGAATCACCCTGTATTTTATTTTAAAAAGTGAAAATATACTTTATGTTCTTTCATTTTTATTAAGCACTCCCTATAGCAAAAATCGTTAATTTCTGAGATATTTTCAATTTAATAACAAAAAGAGATTTTTTTTTAAATTTCTATTATAACAAGTTAGGTGAACAAATAAAAGTGTGGCAAATTATTATAAAAATTCTAAAAACGTCGGTTATTAAGACAAAATTCTTATAAAATTAATTAATTTCATAATAAATGTTCAAAATGTCCACCGAAAACATCAATACAGTGTTGCAGTCGATCTTCAACTTCTCGACTCTGGTGAACGAGCTGGCCATGCAATGGGCTCTCGTCTTCCCACCCATCTTCCAGGAAAATGGGTATTAAGATGATTATGAATTAATCTAGTGTGATGTACCGGAGCTCTATCGTGTAACAACCACAATCTTTGACGAATGTTAAGAGGAACGTTTGCCAACAGTAATGGTAAATGATTTTCTAAAAAGTCCAAATAAACCTGACCATTCACAGTTCCATCGAAAAAATGTGGTCCAATTAATGTAACTATACCACCCCAAACATTCAAAGACCACCTAGTTTGACTATGAGTTGCTGTAAGATGGGGATTACTTGTCGAATAATAATGGAAATTGTGTCTATTCACAGTTCCATTCTTATGAAACGTGGATTCGTCTCCAAAGAGGACAAAATCAAAGAAATCCGCCTGATTGTGGATTTGTTGTTGAGCCCATTCACAAAAAGCAACCCTTCTGGGATAGTCATCTTCGAGTAACTCTTGATGCAACTGGATATAGTTATTTTTAAGCAGTATTCTTCGGACGGACCTGTCAGTAATATCATGCTGACGCGAGATTTCACGTGTACTAACATGTGGATTATGCTTAACTTCAGCATCACGTTAAATTCAATTACCTCGTTAAGTACAGGTTTTGTCCTTTCCTTTTTTTCATAAACTACTGAACCCGTACAATTAAAACGATCTACTACCCTTTCCAACGTTATTTTCTGGGGTTGTCTGCGTGCTAATAAACAATTTTTCATACATTCTTCCAGTACCCATATCATGTCTGTTAATTCCTCAACAGGAAAGTTCATTTCAAGCAGTATTTAAGTACAAATTAATAAACGCTACACAATCTCAAAGAAGTTTGTTAAATGACAATCTACTAATTATTCCTGAATAATATCTATCTGTCATTTGTTTACGACTTAGTTGTTATAATAGAAATTGTTAAAAAATCTCTTTCTGGTATTAAACTGAGAATATAATTCACATGTCACATGGTACATTTTTGATTACTTTCATTGGTTAAAATACAAAAACAAAATCGCAGAATAGGCTATCAAATTGGTGATAATTTTATTCGCACTCGTTCAATTTTTATCGGTTTCAACCCGAGATATCACCGATGATAATCATAACACTAGTTATATTATCCCCAAAATATCTCAGACATTAACGATTATAGCTATAGGGTGTGCTTAATAAAAATGAAAGAACATAAAGTGTATTTTCACTTTTTAAAATAAAATACAGGGTGTTCATTTGAAAAAATTAACAGAATCATGTGTTCGAGTTTTGGCTTGCTCTATTTCAATTGGTGCAATAATACAGAAATAGCACTTTCTCGTAATACTGACCCATGCCAAAAAGTTATGTCTGGAAAAAAATATTGTTAGGTTGTACTGTCTAGGGTATACAGAACGTTGGACTGAAAATGATTTTCGTGTACAATTGACCATAACTTTTGAAATACCCTATATAACGTAATGAAACCCTATATTGGAAGTATGGGGGAGATGAGCTTAATCGAAATGATATATAGGGTGTCCCATTAAAAAAAAAAGTATCTGGTTCACCCTGGTAATATGTAACACCCTGTAAATACGAAAATAATTTTATAATGTGAAGTTTGAAGTTGCCTATAATTTTTGTAAATAACTTTTTTTAATATCTCCGTTAATAACGGATATACCGTATTTCGACGCACTAATGCCGCACCCTGTATGTAGGTTCATTACTAAAGGCGCAGAATAGTTTTTTAATTTTTGCTTGAGTTAAAATGAGTTTCTAGTATGCGTTTTCTTTCATTTGTAAGTGTATATAAAAATTCGGAATAAAAAGCATTTTAGAACAGCTTAGTCCTATGTCGGTCAATTTGACCGGTAGCGGCGGTTCTAGATATATAGTTTGATTCACATAAAGTTGGGCGACTCATTCTTAAAATTACACGAACTAAGTTTTAGGCGACGTAAGTCTTCATTGAATCAGCGAAGTATCTTTTAGTTAATATTTTTATCGGCAGATGTCTCCACATAAATTTCCATAAAATGTCAAAGAAAGTTGAAAATTATCCAATGTTTTTTATATTTTAACCTAGAAAAATTATCCATTATATCCACATATTTTATTGATAGAGTCAAACATATTTTGCCGACAGTGAAATGTTATAATTTAGGACATGGTTTGATTATAATTACATACCATCATAATACATAACCTATATATTTCTAAGTAAACAAATGCATTTTTTGTTTATTATAGATTAAATCATTTCAGGTAGAAAAATTGATAAAAGTTGCAATTAGTTTGTTATTCTCAAGATGTATAACAACCCTTCTAGAAGCATAATTATTGCTTTGTAATCGACATAATTCTTGTTGATACTTTACGATAACATAAATATCGATACATTTGTTATTACTTATTTCATTCTTGTAGAAGAAAGTGTGTACAGAGTAATGTAGTTCGAAGTTCAATGAAATTATAGATGTTTAATATTTTAATGTAGCGCATAGTTTAAATAGATTTCATATTGCTCCAAGTTAAATGAAGAGCAATTTACATAAATCAGTACATATATTCAGTCTACCTATTGTAGAGTTATCAATATGTTATGTAAAAATTAGAATATTTATATTACATTGGATTTAAGTGAAATTGTTCACTATCAG
The DNA here is from genome assembly GCA_036346205.1 of Vesta saturnalis. Classification (NCBI taxonomy): domain Eukaryota; kingdom Metazoa; phylum Arthropoda; class Insecta; order Coleoptera; family Lampyridae; genus Vesta; species Vesta saturnalis. The sequence continues at coordinate 4,442,773 of JARFJB010001721.1, read as the reverse complement.
TGTCACTCTCAGAAGTGGAATCGTTGACAGATATAATTAATGGCTGCATAACCTCAAAATGTTTTTCATTTTCATTAACTCTAACATAAATACTTCGGCATGTTTAATGCATTTATGCCAATATGTCCCATCAATTCGTTGCAAGGATTCCATCCATATTTCTTTTACATGGTCATCGTTAAATTTGGAATTATGTCTTCCTACATTTTGTTGTAGTTTTCTTTGCAGTTTACCCACACCAGTTCAATTGGATTAAATTGACAGTGATATGGTGGTAACCGTAATGAAGATGAATTATTTGGAATTTTTTCTAGAAGTTCGGAATGATAACTAGCATTGTCCATTACAATTAAAGAAAGATGGCTCTTTTAAGTTTGATTTGTGACTTTGTAGAAAATAAAAGTGAAGCATCGGAAATAAATCCATCTTCATTACCTGCATGAACAACTATAAATTTAACAGATATTTTATTAAGAATTATAATGTAAAAACTAAATTACAACAAACTTTTTTCCTTCACCCATTGGCTTCTTCTTCACGTTTTCTTTAGATTTATTTAAGAATACAGGATTGTATAATTTTTCTTCTTAATTTTTGTAATATTCTCTTAAGAATCGTACACGATTGGCAGCAATACGTGATTGTTGCAGTAAACCACTCCTACCTTCATCTACTTTAGATGAAAAGTCAATGGAATGTTGTCTCCCGAACCACCAACAGACCCACTTCCTTTGTTCGTATCCTTACCAGTTCCAAAAACTCCATAGACTTCCTCCTACATAATGGCGTCTCCATGTTCGGGAGACGCTATTTATGTGAACCTCCACACACTCCAAATCCCATTCCGAAGTACTGCTCCACCTGTACGCAGGTGGGACACCAAGCAGTCGAGTGCCCAACTCGTTCCCTGAAGTGTCCTTCCTGTGGCGGAAGTCACAAGTCCCAAGCCTGCTTCCATTTCCACGCCTAATGTAACAACTGCGGCGGCTATACTTACAGTTTCGACTGTAGAAACGGCAGATTTCTCTCCATCAAGTCGCTTTTAAGCTGGAAACAGCTTCACTACCTTCTCCGATCCTGATGATAGCCACGAGCACTTCCTCAGGATAAACACCTTCCTCAGAGCCTATCCTTCACTCTGTTCACGATCTTTGATAGGCGCGAGCTTATCACGAAGAGGATGGACCTAGTAGCCAGGGAGTTCCTAGACAGGCGGTTGTACTGCAGTTGGAGCGGTACAAAGGTCGGTTTTAGCATCTACTACCGACAGGAGTAAATCCATTCCATCTCCATCTCCGTTTCCTTTTCCATATAACCTCCTTACCTCTATCCGCAATGGACTTGACAATAGACAGTTAACGCCGGTGGCGTTAAACGAAAACGACAACTAATTAAAAACCTGTTAACCACGGACCAAATACAAATACTAGGCATAACTGAGTCCAAACTAACCCAAAGAGGCACATTAACATTACCAATTACACTACCTATCTCATATAATGACCGAGGCAAACGAGGTACTGGTCTCCTGATCCATTGACACCCATCCGCTTTAATGCCACATCCAACACCTGGAGTGTAGCAGCAACGTGCACTTCATCCCCTATAATAGTTTTTGCTATTATAACCCTCCGGACATAGCATTTCCTCTCACTCTTACACTATATATCAGCCATTCCTAATGCAGTACTACTAGAGACTTTAACGCCAGACACCAACAATTGGAGACACAAATGACAACCCAAACGGACAGATACTAACCAAGGAGAAATTCAGGCCAAGACGGACTTAACCCAGATCCTCAAAAACCTTAAAATTCATAAGACACGCCCAAATATACAACAGATGCCTTGTATCCTATTTGAATGGAAGTCCTCTTCAACCGTCATGATACCTAAACCTGGATCCGACATCCCATCCTTCATACAGACCTATTCTCTGAGTTGTATGGGCAAATGTCTTGAAACAATCCTATCGAAGGCTAAGAGATCATCTCGAAGCCAACGATCTCATCAGACAGCCAGTTCGGCTTCAGGCCAAACCGCTCCTGCCAAGACTAGTAAAACTATACACAGAATCCTCGAAAGCTAAACCACGGGGACTGTTGCCTCGCAGTCTTCATAGACATCAAACAAGCATTCGACAAAGTCTGGCACGCAGGACTAGTACACAAATTACGACAGCTAGGCCTTGACAACATTCGTCCGATTTCTCTCATATCTGACAGGCAGATGTGAAGGTACGAGTAGGCTCCTCTAGTTCTCAAACGTTCTACCCAACTGCGGAGTTCAAGGATCGGTCCTGGCACCCATCCTATACACCATCTACGCCCACGACATTAAAGTACCACTGAACTAACAGTCACCCAATTTGATGACACTGTTCTGGGCAACCAGTAGACGCAGTGAAGCAAACAGACTAATGACCCAACAACTTACGCATTCTAACTGGGCCAACCGGTGGAGATTAACAATCAAGAACAAGACACAAACAATACTGTTCAAACATCCCAAACTACAAGAGACAAACAAAACTCCAACAACATTAATTGACCTTACGCGGACAAAGACTCCACCTACAGGACACGATCAAGTACTTGGTATCATTGTCCCGGACATTACATTGGCAAGACTAGTATTCTCAATAAGATACGCAACCGTGCATCATTATTGAAATTGCTGCGAGGAAACGTAAAAACACTCCAACACACATACAAGACATACATCCGGCTTATTGACTAGCGACTATACGCAATTAAGACGAACCAACTAAATTAGCCGCGTGCGAAAGAACCATACTAAGAACCATACACAGACTATACAGACATCCCAACGAACTTACCATACAACACGCCAACATCCAACCAATAACCGACAGACTAATAATGTTACAAAGCAAATACGCACAACGCAGGACCAACGGAGACACAATACCAACCAAACAAATAATGTCAACTCCATTTTCCAACAAACCCAGGCTACCACGAATACCCAGAACCAAATTCAAACACCTTTCCGCACTCCTACTGCAAAGAACGAACAACTACCAGAGGAGCTGAAGACTCTGACAAATTACATCCTTAGATAAGATAAAATAACCTATCCAATCTTCAAGGAAACGAGATGACGACCCATGCTACGAAAACGGACTTCTATCCAACCCAAACCCATTATACACAATCCCAAACACTTGAACACTAGTATAAACACACATATAAACTTTTTCTTTTTTTTTCCCCACAATAATCATAAATATCAATATTGTTACCACTTGCAATACACATCATAACACAACACACAAAAACTATCAAAACCCAGGGCTGAAGAGGGAGCAGATCCCTAAACTGCCCGAAGAAAGAAGACCTTATGGATCCAGGAAGAAGTGAAGATCCCGAAAAAAGAAGCAAACGACTTAAAAAAAAAAATACGTCTTAAGCTTGATTTACTGAAATCGAAAACTTGACTATTGCTATATTATTAGACATGTCTTGCATGTTTGTATTTACATTTTGAATGCATTTCATAAATTTTTCTCTTTACAACATACTTCACATAGTTATCAACTTCGGTGGACTTAAATTTCGTACGTTTTCTCCGCTTAGCTGGTGACTGTGAGGCTTATTTACTTTTTGGGTTTCTGTAGCCCTTTTTTTTATAGCACTAACTGTATTTATACTAACCCCACATGATTCAGACGTGCGCTAAAAGTAGTCCTTCCAAGTATCATATATTACACAACAATGTACTACATACTTGCATAACAGATTCAAATGGAACGAGTGCCCCTTGTTTGTCACGTTCCCGTTCAAAATGATTAAGCACGTTCATAACTACGAGCTGCGCTTGAGATTTAAGGTGCTAATTACGTAGCATATCTAAAATGTTGTAAATTTTATATAAATTATGTAAAAATGTTACCAAATTACCGATAATTCATTGTACAAGTTGTAAACAGTTTTGAAAAAAACTGTTGTTTATAAAAAGTAAAGCAAAAACGCATAAACAATAATTTCAAAAAATGACAGGAGTGACAGACACTGCTTCTTAATCACGACACACGTTTTAGTGCGCTAATATGAATTCTACAGCAGATTTATGCCTTTATGGCCATCCTATAATATCCTATAATACCTATAGTTGAGAGATTGAAGTGGAATTTTCAATCAAAATAGCGCTTAATGCTATGTACCTAAAGTCAAATCTTTTGTTTTCGGAACATAATTCTTATCAATTGGAATAGTGGTGGTCCGGCGGCTAACTAGAACTTTGACGAAAGATGCACCTTACAATGTAATATCTGAATACGTTATTTAATTCAATCTTATATGATGCAATCCCAACTTGATTTAACCAAATTAAAATACGAAATTTCTTTCTACAAAACTATCCCTATTTACAAATACACTAACGAATGTTTTCTTTCAAAATCCAGTAAGAGGGTTTCCCTAAATTTCGATGCCAAAACGTAAAACACATTCTCCTTTTTAACCTCTTTGTGCCCAATTTTTCTAAAAATGTTTGAAAAAAAATTTTATTGTGTTAAAGTGCTTGTAATGGTACTTCTAGTAGTTCCTTATAGAATTTTTTCATAATTTTGATTATTTCCAAAGATAATGGATTTGTATCATATATGATACAATGGGCATTGAAATATAAATAAAACAAGATTTTTGGATAATTAGTAATATCAGCGTTTATTGTGAATGTATGTAAAATATGCTATGCTTGATAAGGCATTTGATATACACCATGTCCAAGATAAGGATGCCCACTATGGGGATCTCGGAAACGGTCGGAAGGTCGGTTAAATGGAACAAAAGTTACGCATTTGAGAGGATGTATTTATGGTCTTTGTAGAACTCGAATATCTCTTTTAATTTTTGAGATATTTGAAAAAATTGAATTTTAATTTGAAGAGCCATCAAGAAAAGAAGAGCACATGTTCATTGCCACTTTTCTAGCTCTACTTAATTCTGTTAATCAATTTTTGATACAACATTTCGTTTGTTAGCAACAATCATCAACTTTATTTTTTGAAATACACTAAAAAATTATTTTTGCCATATTTAAATTCTCTCCTTGATTCTGAATTCAACGATATATCACACTTTATATTTTTGACGCGTTTCGGATGAAAAAATTCATATTCAATGTAAAACATAGAAAACGTACAATTAAAACTAATACTAGAAACATTAGAAAACTGTAAAATTATTATAAAATAATGTTTTCTCGTTTTCTAATGCCTGTTGCGAATAAAATAATTCACATGTATGTATTTAGTGAAAATACTATTAATTAAACAGTTAGAATACATCTTCCGTCGTACTGATGCATTTGATAAAAATAAGTTGGCTTTGCATTTTGTTTACCTACCTGTCATAATTGATTGTTGTTCGTATTAAGTTTGTTTGGTGGTCTTTGAGTAAATTACAGTTTGTGTTTATCTAAAAACAATATGGTAGGAGTACACTTTTCAAATAATGAAAAATTCGATATACTGACGTGTTACATTTTGTGTCAACGTAATTGTTCTGAAGCCGAAATAATGTATTTAAACAAATATCCAGAAAGGCGTCAACCTCACAAAAGAACTTTTCGCACATTAGCAGTTAATCTAAAAGAATATGGTGCGTTCAAAAAACCTGTAAAATCTCGCAAAAAACCTTGCAATGAAGAAAAAGCCAATACTGTTTTATTAGCTGTAACGGAAAATCCAGACGTTTCTACTAGGAAAATTGAAGAGGCAACTGGCATAGCCCATTCCACAGCTCATTATGTTCTAAAGAAGGAGAAAGTACATCCATATAAATTTAGAATTTGCCAAGGACTTCGACCAGGTGACCCAGAAAGACGTAGAATATTTTGCGATTGGTATACACGTCAATCTCAAGACAATGAATATCTTCCGAATAAAATAATATGGTCACATGAAAGTATGGGTAATAATAATGGAATTTTTAATCGTAGAAATGCTCATTATAGGGCAAGAGTAAATCCACGTCTGTACAAAACGGCCAAACACCAACACCGTTTTGAATTTAATATGTGGGCTGCTATATTCGGTACTCGAATTATAGGTCCTTTCATTTACCATGAGTCCTTAAATCCTGAACGTTACCAAATTTTACTCCAAAACGAATTAGAGATAGCTTTGAATGATTTGCCTTTCCAAGAAGTTGAAGGTTGTTGGTTTATGGAGGACGGTGCACCAGCACATAATTCCAGAGTTGTCAGAGAATACCTGTCAGTTAGATTTCCAGAAAGATGTATTGGCACTCATGCAAATGTACTGTGGCCAGCCCGTTCTCCAGTTATAACACCTTTGGATTTTTTTCTTTGGGGATACATTAAAAATTACATTTATTTAAACGATATTGAAAACGAAGGAATCTTACAAAGATTAGTTTTCGAAGCGTTTGCTAGTATTACTCCTCAAATGCTGAAGAATGTTTTAGATGCTACAGTTAGAAGATGCTGTTTATGTTTAGAGAATAACGGGAATCTTTTTGAACATCTTTTATGAGTTTATTAACCTTTAAAATAAATTTGTTTTTTATTTGTCTATCATTTAAAATTACAAAACATAATTTTATAATAATTTTACGGTTTTCTAATGTTTCTAGTATAAGTTTTAACTGTACGTTTTCGATGTTTTAAATTGAATATGAATTTTCTCATCCGAAACGTATCAAAAATATAAAGTGTGATATATCGTTGAATTCAGAATCAAGTAGAGAATTTAAATATGGCAAAAATAATTTTATCGTGTATTTAAAAAAATGAGGTTGATGATGGTTGCTAACAAACGAAACGTTGTATCAAAAATTGAATAACAGCATTAAGTAGAGCTAGAAAAGTGGCAATGAAAATGTTCTCTTCTTTTCTTTATAGCTCTTCAAATAAGGTCAGAAAAAAATAAAAATGAAAATCAGGAAATTCAATTTTTTTCAAATATCTCAAAAACTAAAAGAGATATTCGAGTTCTACAAAGACCATAAATACATCCTCTCAAATGCGTAACTTTTGTTCCATTTAACCGACCTTCCATCTCTTACCGTTTCCGAGATCCCCATAGTGGGCATCCTTGTCTTGAACAAGGTGTATATGTACGTATTTACATGTGGAATTCTACAAAACAGTTTCGTTCCTTTTGTAAACATAAATGTACATTACATTTTGTACATTTCGTAAAAGATAGCCGCTTACAGCAGGGATATTTGCAATGAAGTCGTTTGTCTTCAGCAGTTGGCCAATGTGCAATATTATCCCTTCTGATATCGAATGAGGGAATTGGTGCTGTTGGACCTCGGTTTGTCTTCTTTTCATCTTCCAATCCTACTTTATCACCTCCATTACTCGTCGATGGTCTTCCACGTTTCCTATTTGGATTTTTATTTTGCAAGCATAAGCTTTGTGCTATATTGGCTTTGAAATTCAACTGGTCTCGAATGTCCTTTTCTGCTAATTTAACTTTTTTGCAGTCTCTTTTGTACCAGTTCCATGCGTTGATAACCATCATATCAACGAAATGGTAAAAGAAACGCATGTAATACTTCTTAGAACGCACATTCGTCCGATAATAGGATATTGGACCATCAAGAAGATCTGCACCGCCCATAAACTGATTATATATATATATATATATACATATATATATATATATATATATATATATATATATATATATATATATATATATATATTATATATATATATATATATATATATTATACTGCAAAAGGTTTTTGTATTGGCACCTTCTTTCTTTCTTTTCTGTTCCACCTTTCGGTTACAAGAAGAGGCTCTGCACTAGAGAAAGTCGTAGCCAAACTAACTGCCCTATTATCATACCATTTAATTGCACGGATTTTGATGTCTTCAACTGTTGCTTCCACTTCTTCATAGCATCATCTGCCCTTTTTCTCCATTTCTTTATCGCTGGTGAACTGTAACCTCGGAAACCTGCATTCTTTTATTGTTCCTATGGCACCTATACCTCTTTTGTGTAATTCTACAAGTAAAAGAGGCGACGCAAACCAGTTGTCGAAATATAGTAAGTAATTGTGGTCATTGGGCAGTATATTTGATAACTGGAGAAAATTTTACCGATATATATATCAAAATTATATATGGTTCCAAATACATCACACAATGCAAAAATGTTGTAGCCCCATTTATGGGGCTTTTTGGGGTTGTACGTTTTTAGAGCGGATTTTCCTTTGAACGGTACAATTTGTTCATCCACGCAAAACATCTGCCCATGCTTAGGTATAGTCTGACATTTTGAAACGAGACTATCAAAAAGGGGACGTATTTTATATAAGCGATCCCAATTGTCTTCATTTCTATCGGGCATGTTGGCATTATTGTTGAAGTGTAGGTATCGCCTGATTTCTTCATAACGGTTTCTACTCATAATGTCAGCCACCTGTAGCAATCTAAAATCACGAGACCAATAATTACGTGTTCGATGTAAATAGAGCAGTGACATGTACATAGTAACACCAATAAACTGCTCTAATTCAGCTACCGTCAGGTTCAGTGATTTAATTGGATTGCTTTGGACACAGTATAGGTTTGACTGGTCTACAATGTGTTTTATTAAATCTTGGTCAAACAATATTTGAAAATAGGCGACAGGTTCCCAAACATCCTCGTCTTCATCTTCAACCTCTTGGTAATCTGGCCTTGCTCTCGGTGAATACTTTGCAACGGGGGTCCAAGTAGGACGCTTGTTAGCATTATTATTTGCGTTATTTCTACACAATTGCACAAGGGGAATATCGTCAGAACTATCGCTGTCGTAATCAAAATCAGATTCTAATTCGATGTCAGTCCCAGCATTAGAATCTGATTCTTGCATATATTCCTTCTCACTTTCTTCGGGGGGTGAAACAAAAGCATGCAGGAATTTTCCCTTTCTATTTTTGTTAATTTTCCTTGGCATCTGAATAATAATTTTAAAAAAGGAAATTAGTGTATATAAGCAGGCGTTTGCCCACTGTGCCCACTGCATCAAATATGATGTATTCCTCAAATTTATAACATATTGCTTGTTTTTTGAATAAAAGTAGAAATAATTGACTAAAAATTTAAGTAAGACTCTACTGAACAAGGAAAAAATAATTGCATACCTTTGTTTACGGATCACTTTAATATTTCAAGATAAAACTCACAGAGTAACCAAACAGCACCATGTATTAACCTAGCATTCAAAGGCGCGGGAAAAATGACGGTAAATTCTATTATTTCGGATCAAAACCATTACTGACATTATAGTTAGTACTTACTAATGACGCAAAGACGGCAGCAGAGTTGAAAACTAGCTTCAGAAGTATGGGAGATTCAAAAATACGGTCGGTATCAAATATGATACTTTGGGCACAAAGAGGTTAAGCTTCCATTTTTACTACGATCTACAACATAAACTTCATTTTCGCTTTAGAAAACCTTTAAATTATGTAAACGACAAAAGAAAACGTTACAATCGAAAAGTTTCTCCCATCATTCCCGAGTTATTATATCCCATTACGAGAATCTATACCCCATTCAAATAGTTCGGTACTAACAAATAATTTAGAAATGCGAAATATATCGGCGAATCTTGATAAGATCATGGATACATGACAAACTTTATTTGAATCAAAGTTTAACAATTGTGTGGCGGTTCTAGTGTTAAATTAAGTTTTACGTTTGACAATCTAGCCATAACAGACAAGGATAGCATTATGTGTAAATGACTAAAAATAGCAAAAGAGGATAAGTATTCTTAAAAGTCTATTCTGCACATGGTTTGGTCTCGGTGTAAATGCGTGTAGTTGTTTCTGTTGTGTTTTCAGTATTAACTAAGAATACATTTAGAAAAAGTAAGACGCACTTTTTAGCCATAAGTGAAATAAATATTTCTCTTAAATTCAATATTCAAAAATGTTGTCTTCTTTAACGTTCGTATTATTTCATGCTTTTAAAATTATAAAACGTACTTTTAATGTAAAAAAATCAATTTGTAATTCATATTTAAGTAAATTTAAACTGAACCTAAAGTGATGTATATTCTACAATCAAAGAAATTTCATTTAATGTTAAAAACGAAAAAAAAGCGATTTCTTTGAGTGCGTATGGAAAATGTTTGCATCACGTAAACGAGATTTTTCAACATAAATTAAGATAAATGTGAAGCGAGTTCAAAAAGCAATACTCTGTTTCATAACGTAAAAAGTTCTAACGTATAAAATGAAAACCAGAACAGATAAAATCGCTTTAATGTGGTTTATGGTGCACGCTTGTATTGCTCTAGTGTGGTAAAATCTCTATTATTAATATTTTGAAGTTAATTAAGCGTACGGGATTGTTAGTATGCCATGTATTTTCAATTTCTACTGGATCAAGTGGGATTATATGAATGTCATGAGTAAATAAATTTTAGAGAAGAGACATTAATGTAAATATTTTGGGTTACCGAATAGTGGGTTTGTTTTGGTAACTAATCCTCGTTTTCGATTCATAGACAATGATGTATCATCGAGGATGTTGTAAGTCTGAATTCTGATTAATCTCACTGTGGTTTGGTGGTAAATTTACAGATGTGCCTTTCTCTTAATAGGATTGATGTTGGTTAGTTAATATAATTTAGGAATCCCTTGTCAATTTAACAATTATATCTATTGTTTACAGTATGCACTATTTCACTTTAGGTGAATGATTCTGATTATTTCAAATTACATAATATCAATTTATATAGATCATTTTGAAGAGGAAACCCCGAAATATCGACGCACAAAAAAAAACTATATTTCATCTTTCACCGCTTTTTCTTTAATATTTTTCGAAGGTTTCCTGAGAATTGAACAACACGCCGGTAAGCCATTCTATCAAAGCGTTAACTCAATTGAAATATGTGTACGCTTAGTTTTATTGTGATGATCAAAAATTTAGTTAACTTTAGTGAATGTAATAGTTCATTCAGGATTAAAGCAGTTTAATTGAATTTTTATGTTTAGTAAAACGGAACCGATGATTGAAAAACTACCGTAGATCTGAAATATCCAGGGATTATCACATTTTTGCATATATGATGAGATTTTTTTATGAATAACATATTGCTTCAACTCTTAATTTAAAATTTGTACGACATTCGATTCATGAATGAAAAAAAGTAATAAAAAATATGAGTTGAGCTGCAAAGTCCGAGTGTGATGTTAAGAATAGAAATATATTTCCTCAAAAGTTTCACGCAACAATTGATTTATTTTGGTAAAATTTGATAAATGGGTTTAGCTATAACGCAATAAGAAATGATAGAAATTACAAGAAAAGACAAATTACTCTTGTAAATCTTTAATGTAATATGTGAACGTACACTTTTTTTCGGTGCGCAAAAAAATTCTGAACAGATAATTTATTGTTAAATTTTAGCAAAGCTTAATATTTAGTAACTAGAATATCTTATGGACACTTTCTTAGAAAGTATTTAAAAGCATTGCACTAAATTTTTCATGTGATTCACGATTGATGGCGAGTGTTGACGACTTGTAGTACTAGCTTTTTATAACGACAAATTATTTCTTTGTTAAATTTGCTTGATTTAAGTAAATATTTAATTGGTATGTCAAGTTTTTAGATGTGAATGATTTTACCACTTTCAAATTAAAGTTCATCCGCCAGAGGGTGTCTGATTTGTCATTTACAAGGCGGTCTGGTAATATTTAATCTTAGTTGAGTTGTTTGGCCTATTTCCACAGATTTGTTTTTGTAGCGCGACGTTTCGCTGCTATACATGAATGATTTTATTTCTTCAACAACCAACCCGATTCATTGCGTTGCTGACAACAGCACTTTTCATTGTAGTTTATTTTAGTCTACTCATAATAGTAATCCACCTTCTATCTTAAATCAAGATATTAAAGCTGAAATGGCAATTTCAATCAACAAAGACATTAAACGTACCTCGAATGGGGAAGCAATAATCTAATTAAATTTAATGCTAATAAAACTCAGCGTTGCCTTGTGTCTCCCAAAAAAGGTCTATAACTTCCTGTTGTAAGTATGAATGACTCAGATTTCAGTTTTCCGACTACTATGTTGGGAATGACTGTATCTTCAAATCTATCATGGGTTCATCGACTTTGTCAGCTACCAAAGCAGCTGCGCGCAAAATAGGCCTTTGTGCTGATCTAAGCAGTACTTTACCTCCACCATTTCTGCTCTATAAGGCCCAAATTCGGCCTCATCTAGAATATAATTCTCACCTCTGGGTTGGTGCTCCCCAATACGCTCTTGATATCGTTGATTGTATTAAAAAAAAGCGATAAAGATTATAAATGACCCGTTCTTAACTTCTGACATACAGTCCCTTGGGCATAGAAAAATCGTATCAGGTCTTACTTTGTATTATCGGTATTACAATGCCTATTGCGCTGCTGAATCACATTTTTTGTTACCATCTCAGGTACCTTTTCTATGAATACTGGGTTCGCTCATTCACATCGCCACCTTAAGTGTTCCTGAGTGCTTTAGCACGGTAGGCCAAACTTAGCCTGTTCAGGTCCACAATTATAAAAAAAAAATCATGTTTTGACGGATCTGATAAATGATTGCTTGATGAACGGAATATTTCCAACAAACTTTAGGATTAATACAATTATGTCAGTAATTAAAAAAGGAGAAATAGAGAGGCAGCTGACAATTATCGACCAATATCCATTATTAGTATTTTTAGCAAAGTAATGGAAGTTTTGCTTAAGAAAAGATTACTAAAATATCTAAATAAGGAGAAGTTCCTGAATAATTTTTAATTTGGGTTTAGCCCCAATTTATCTGATGTAAATGCTGTCTCAAGCTTTATCAATTATGTCGTTGAAGAGCTTGAATCTAGTAATATTACGATTACTTCATGCTGTGATTTAACAAAAGCATTTGATTGCGTGGTACCAACATTACTTATAGAAAGTTTTTATGGAATACGTGGTAAACCTGTGGTAATTATTTGAATCATATCTAATTGATCGCAAACAATGCATCTCTTTCAAAAACACTTATTCCGCACTTTTCCCGAATAATTACGGCGTTCCTCAAGGATCTGTACGGGGTCCCTTATTATTTATTGTTTACATAAACGATTTAGCCGCTATTGTTTTCCCCCATAGGTGTATTCAATACGTCGATAATACTACCGTACTGTGGAGATGTGAGAGTAGTGAACAAATAAAATCTGTGGCGTAAACAGTTAAACAGCATACAGTAAATCAATTTAATACTACCAAACTGTCCAACAACCTTAATAAACTACAAAAAATTATATTTCTAATTAAAAAATATATAATGACTAATACTCAGGTCTTCATGGCGATCGGATGCATTAGTATGCATATGAGGGCACCCTATGGGACCCATGTTCAAAAAAAGATTATGCCATAAACCTTCGCGGAAGTGTACTCAACAACTTCCCAAAGTTTCATGGCGATCGGATGAATGTTCTATTATGCATATAAGGCCCCCTGGGGTGTCGATATGTAAAGATTTTTATGCCAGAAACCTTCGCGGGAGTGTACTCAACAACTTACCAAAGTTTCATGGTGATCGGATGAATGGTGTAATAGGCATATGAGGGCCGCTCCCATGGACGGCCGATATTTACATGTCCAAAACCTTCGCGCGAGTGTACTCAACAACTTCCCAAAGTTTTATGGCGATCGGATGAATGGTATAGTATGCATGGGGGCCGATATTTAAAATTGTTATGCTAATAACCTTCGCGGAGTGTACTCAATAAGTTCCCAAATTTTTATAGCGATCGGATGAATGGTGCAGTATACATATGAGGACCCCCCGGGAGGCCGATAGTAAAATTTTTTATTCCTATATCCTTCGCGTAAGTGCAAACAATACTTTGTCAAAATTTTATGGCAGTCGGATCAATGGTACGGCAGTGCATAATATACGAGCAAACAGAAATTTTTTTATATTAGATTACTAAGACATAAAAATGTGTCAAATTGTAAAGCAGGTGCTTACAAACATACACACGACACGAGAAATGCTAATTTACTTACAATACCAGACATTAGCCTAACATAGCTCAAAGTTGATCAATCTTTAACAAACTCTTTAATTAGATAATAGCATAAAATATTTTACATTTACAAAATTCAAAGCAGCTGTAAAGAAATATTTTCTATCTTGGGGTTTATCGATTTCTTTGTATTATATATTTATATATATATATATATATATATATATATATATATATATATATATATATATATATATATATTTCGTGGTTGCGCAGTTGCGTATTTCGCAGGCGAATCGCGCAGTATTGGAATCCATTGAGTTTTCGCCGAATTTTATTCTCGTTCTTTGCCATTATCTGTATGTTGTCCCATTGGATTCGGTGATTTTCGTATTAGACATGTTCGGTGATTCTTGATTTTTCTGTTTCGCCCTTGCAGATTTCATTCTTGTGCTTATTATTATTATAAATTAAAGGACATTTTACTGCTGATAATTTATCAAAAATAAGGGCGTTCTGCAAAGCATAGAAAACAGTATTAGAAATGTACAACTACAATGTCAATGAGTGTAAAAATGTATCACGTGACCAAATATTTTTGTAGATACTTGCTTATTTACTAAGAGTGACTTTTGGAAAAAGTATTAAATTTGGGTGTATTAAATCACCACCAAATTTTTGTTTTTATCTATAAACGATCACTTTATGGCTATGATCAGAATTGCGGGCCGAAACATTATTAGAAGCCTTCAACTGCAAATAGTCGCAAAAATGGTTCTCTGGACGTATGATACATAACATTTTTTGTGTGTATCTGGTTACCACGATAACAACCAGTTTAGTTCGCAGCGCAAAAGTCAATAGCCATAGCAATAAATAAAAATTGGATATATAATAGACTAGGAAAGGAAAATGTTAACACGTACCAAAGTTTATAATACCCCTAGTTAATGGATAACAAAATCAAACTCACTAAAAAACGAAAAGTGCAAGATCGCAGCGTTGTTTCCGACTTGGATACATTCAAACGTGTGGGTGAAAACATATAACAAGTTCATATGCCAATTTACCAGACCACGTGTAAATAAACAAATTGGAAACCATATTGTTGACTTTCTTACATATCTATCCAAACGTCTACGCACAAACGTGTAAATCTACTTTCGCCCGAATTTTAATCTATCAGGAAAGACTGGCCCACTATTCCTTTCCTGGTCTGTCACTCGTGAGCACTGTGAAGGTTATTGACTGGTTCATATTGCGGAAGCCAGATACACATTTCTTGTAAACAACAACTTGCTCCTCTTCTACCCGTTTGGTTTTAAACAGTTACGCGTTCACCACCTCAAACAGGTATTGGTTCGCCACAAATAGGTATTGGTTCGCCTCAAACAGTTACCAGTTTACTCCAAACAGGTACCGATTTACACCAAACGGGTGAAACAGGAACAATTTATTCTTTGCTAAGAATATTTACTTAGTTACCATGATACGAACCAGTACGCATGAACGAAGGTAATTTGGATAAATTACAGACAAAAAAGGAATAGTAGACCAGGGTTTAGTGATAGTTAAATGTGTTTATTTAACAATGTAATATTGGGTGGCCCAAGGGTCACGTTACCATTACAAAATTGAATATTTTGATTGTTTTGTTTTATGATTGCCAAAAACAAGTGACAGCTGAGAAATGTATAATGAAGAAATTTACAACCGAACGAAGAACTAAAACTATAGAACTTTATTTTAAAAATCAAGAATCAATTATTCTAACCCAAAGAGCATACCGTCGTCATTTCAACACCAGGATTTCGCCCTCGAGGCCAACGATTTGTTGCTTAGTTGAACGTTTTTAAAAAAATGGTGCCCTAACTGACTTGTCAAGATCTGGGAGACCACGTTCAGACGTAAATATTGCTCGAGTGCGGGACGATGTCCAGGATAAACCAATAACGTACACCCGAAGTCGTTGCGGAGACCCATTTTCCTGAGGTTGGAAATATATCCATTTAAGGTGCAATTAGTGCAACAATTAAAACCAAGACATTATTAGCAATGTCTAACATTTGTAGTCCACTTTCAAGAGTTAGCCAGGCAAGATAAGGAATGGATTCATCACCTGATTATGAAGCGATGAAGCACATTTCCACCTTAATGGCTTTGATAATAAGCAAAATTGCAGCCTGATGTGTGGTTTCAGGAACCCATACGTCTTGGAGCTCTCAAGGGAAATTTTTGGTGAAAGGATAATTCCTCGTAACTTGGTATAAGTTGGCCGCCATGTTCACTCGACTTGACGATATCAGTTTTTTTCTTTGGTCTTATCTGACAGAACGGGTGTACAACAATAGGCCCCAGACCAGCAGCTTCAGACAATATCCACGCAGAAATTGTAGCTCTACAGCCAGTAATATTGAGATCTGTAATAAAAATACTCTGAAAAGAGCCCGTGTCAGAAAACTAAGCCTTCTTCAGGATTGCACTATATTTTATTACAATGTGGATTGTAACCTTCATCCCAAATATCTCCAAATGTATATCAGTAAGATTGCTATTATATATCAACTAGATTAAGTAATTTTACTCCAGTGTGTTTATAACGAAAAAGATACTTCACAACAAAACTTTCAGAAAAATCTGCGTTATAAGGCGACCTATTGTAACCAGTAAGTCACGCTCTTTAACGTATCAACCCTTCTTTGAATTTATTTCCATTTGTCTTTTCAGAATGAGGTAACCGGAGGGCAGTCGTTAATTCAAAATCAACCATTTAGAAAAATATCACTTCATGGTGGGAATTTCTTTTCCAATTCTCACGTTAAAACTAAATTGTACCGAAAAACTAATATCACTACAATTACAAATACTTATATTTTTAAATCTGCCACTACTGATGACGAAAACCGTGATTGTTATCGGTACGTAAACATTAGGAATAATTTGTTTCTTGAAATATGCAATTTTTAAACTCCAAAGGTATTTGTAATTATGAGTTTAAATGGTGAAAGTTTATATTTATTATATTTCATAATATCCTATACATACATGCTTTTGATAGTTTCAAACTACTTTTGTATTAAAGCAGACCACATTGTATTTCTTAAACTTTTACTATAAATTACCACGTATTAAAGTATGAACTCTGAATTCAAAATGTTCCAAACGTTGAAAAAAGTGACTAAACATATAGCTAATAGTGCATAAAATGGATTATGGTTGATATATGCACATTCGTTTGCTTTGTTACGCTGATTATGAAATGTTTAAACTACCAAGCGCACTTTCCGTTTAGTAATCCTCTAACCCTATTGGTTTGGGTTTTAGGTTTTTGAAGTGCTAAACAGATTTATTATCCACTTTAGTATCTTTTAGAAAAAACATTAAAATATTTTTTGCGGTTTCGCATCGTATAAAACTGTTTAATTAAGGTGGGTAAAGTCTTAATAAAATCTTGTCGTAATCGGTAAAATTCACAGTTTTTGGGCACCACTCGGTTTGCCTATAGGTTGAAGCCAAAACTAAGACTGATAGTGGAGAAATCGGGCTTCCCTTTCTATACTGTTATTTAATTCAACTACAGGACTGATCCGCGCTAGGCGCAGTAATTGTTTAAAAAAGTGCATTTCTGTTCCAGCTCAGAAGAAAGGTCGTAGGAGTTGGTAAGTTGCTGGATAGTTAAGATAATTCTAACACCATTTCCTCACTGTACATCCTCTCAAAAATCGTGTGTGTGTGGTGTGTGTGGTGTGATGTGTGTGTGCGGTGCGTGCGTGCGGGGTGCGTGCGCGTGTGTGCGTGTCCGCGTGCCGCGTGTCGAGTGTCCGCGTGTCCGGTGTCTGCGCGCCTGCGCTGTGCGTGGGTGGGTAGTGTGGGTGGTGTGTGTCGGTGCGTGCGTGTGTGTGTGGTGGGTGCGTGAGTGCATGTGCGTGCGTGTGTGCGTGTTGGTGGTGCGTGCGTGTTGTCAGGGTATTTTGAACACCCTGTATACGTAGTAGGTAATTTTGTTTATAGTCTTACGTAATTAGTTAGATTCCGTATATAAATTTTTTTTTTTGTTGTCAAATTAAGTTTTATAGTAAATTTGCTTTAACGTATGTGGTGAGCTTTAGATTCTTTGTTTGTGAAATTATTATTCCGAAATTTAGGTTGTTTTTCGTTATTATTCCCCGTTTATTGAAGTTTGATTAACGTTTATTTGTAAATAGTTGTATATAAGTTTAATTAAGGTTCATTTCGTTTGATTTCCGAAAAATATAATAGAAAATGAAGTAATTTAAATGAATAGTATAGGTTTATCTGTATGATGTCATGGTCGCGCCATACAGACGCTTACGTATAGTTGTCCAGTTTATTATTAGGTATTTTGGTTTTCATTCATAGAGATTGCATGTGGGCCTTATTGTTCGTACTTTAAGGTAAACATACAGAGGCTGTATTCGTTGATCTTGCTGACGGTTAGTTTTTCAAAATTTACCGAGTCCTTACGGACGAAAACGAATTTATAGTATTGGGGGTACTTTGGTTTCTCCTTCCGTTTTTTAATTGGTGGAATTAAAGTAGATAAGATTTTTTTAAGAGAGGGATTAAAAATCCAAAATGGAAATTGTTAATAATTTTGGCAGTCTTAGACAGATCTCGCTTTCAAGTAGTTGCACGTTGCCGCTTGTGTTACGCTTTAAGGGGTGTTTAGAACGTTGATACTTTGGACCTTGTGGTGTTTAACGAACGTACTTTTTGTGTAGTAAGGGTAGTTTAACTACTGAAGTAACCTGTGAAAGGGATTTATGAAAATTGTTCATTCACCAAAGGATTATACCTAGTGCCGATTTCGGTTTTACGTAAAATTACCTGGAGGACATCGTCGTGTTTTTTAGTGCGTCGATGGACTTTTGGTTTATATCGCCTTTGCGGATTTATTAAAATCATCGTTCTTACAGTGCCACCTATTTATCGTACAAAGCGTGTGTAAAGATAAAAGAAACTTTCGCAATATATTAAAATATATTTAGTTATTTAAACAAATTATTAAGGAGTTTTAGTGGAAAATAAAATTATTTAAAAGAACATTAAAAGCTAAAAGTTATCAAACAATTTTGAACGCTCACATTATTATTGTACAATAAGTTTTGGTTAATGCAGTAACATTTTAACGAGTCAACTTAAGAAATTGTTCGTGTATAACAGAATATCAGTCAACATTTTATCATCATTTTGCCGGACCTGGGAGTTTCCATTCCCGTTATAACAGATCACCTGGTTCGTCTATCGTTGTAACACAGAGGAGGTGCTATCTAGACCTTGTAAGGTAATTATAATTGTGTTTTTATTGAAAATTTTGAAGATTGTTGTTGTTCGAATTATTTTATTTGTTGATGAAGGTTTGAAAGCGGAGTTGTGTATCGTTTTTTTGTTAATTTAATTGTTGTTTTAAATTTAGTTATTGGAATTAATCGTAACTCTAACGCTCCGCCTTCACACTTTTTTATTTTATTAGTAAAGGGCAATTGACCCTGTAGTTGTGTGGATATATAATCCACGGTTTATTTATATTTAGGTTAAACGATTTAGACTGGCGTAAAGCAGAATTCTGATCAGACATCCTGTCGCCTAATAAGCCTTTGTATTATTTTTTTTTTTGTTTATACGCATTTATCGTATGTCTTATATTTATACTGATTTTATTATTTTATTATAGCTTTGTTTTGTTTTATAAATGTGTTTTATTCTCTGAAACCCTTCTGTGTTGCATACCAGTTTTTTTGTTTTTGCAAATTTACCGATAATTTAGTTATAACGTAACGAAGTTAGTTTTTTATTATTGAGTAATAACGTAATTTTTGTTTCTATTTTATTGAGTAATAGCGTTCTTAATATTTAGTGTTTTATTTGAATTTTTTGTGTTTTGTTTTGATTATTACTTAACGTCAAATTATTTACACGGAGGTGTATTAACGTAACGTTATTGAGTGTTGATCACGCTTTTATTTGACAAGCGTGTAGTGTTTTTTAAGCCCGATTTTAGGTGGTTTGCTGAATTGCTGTCCAGCACACCTGGGATTGATTACGAATAGGTAAGCGCATGTTTTTGGATGTTTAGACACGCTATGTACTCGTAATTTTGGCACGACAACCCTTATTTTGTCTATCAAATATCCTGGCGCCCTTAACCGAAACGATTTTGACTTCATCCCCTATTTTGACTGACGTACGATTTATTATTCTGGATGTGCAAAATTATTAACATCAATCCACGATCCGCACGCTGACTAGTCGAGGCAAAAGGCCAATTTATCTGTAATCCCGTTCTACCACCCGTTTATACCGTTACAGTGTGTGTGCGTGAGTGAGCGTGTGCGTGCGCGTGTGCGCGTGCGTGCGTATGCGTGTGCGTTGCTGCTGTGCATCTGTGCGTGCTGTGCGTGTGTGCGTGTCTGTGCTGTATGTCGTGTGTGCGTGTGTGTGTTACGTGTGCGTCGTGGCGTCGTCGTAGTGCGTGTGCGTGTGCGTGCGTATGCGTGCTGTGCGTGCGTGTGCGCGTGCGTGCGTGTGCGTGCGTGCGTGCGTGCGTGCGTGTGCTGCGTGCGCATGTGCGTGCGTGATGCGTGCGTAAGTGCGTGCGTGTCTGTGTGGGGTACGCGTGCGTACGTGTGCGTAAATTGGTATATTTTTAAACTAGCGAATGTTTTCTGTAATAGAGGTTGATTGTGCTCGTTTGTCTCTGGTCTCTCGCTTCTCTCGCCTCTCGTTGCATCTCCTGTCTCTCGTTTCTCTTCTCTCGTCTTCTGGTCTCTGGTCTCTCTCTCTCTCTCTCTCTCTCTCGTCTCTCTCTCTCTCTGTCTCTCTCTCTCTCTCTCTCTCTCTCTTCTCTCTCTCTCTCTCTCTCTCGTTTCTCTCTCTCTCTCTCGCATTATGTCTATTTTTTCAGTTTGCTAGTATATATATATATATATATATATATATATATATATATATATAAAGATGTAATTATTTCTGTGTTGTTAGGATTTACAGAAAACACGTTACTTTTCTTTATCAGTTAAGGCATTTCAATTGTTTCATAATAGTCACACCTAATTTGTTGTATATTTTTTTGTTATAAGAATTGAACTGTATTTCATCTGTATTTTCCTTCACCGTACGTCTCCAGCTCGTCGGTCGTTTGACCAAGGAAATCTCCGCAAGTTGGATTCCAGTCGTCGGGTTTCGCCACAAATATGACATTGTCTGTGTCATAATACAGAACGCGACGGCCCAGCTTCTCCAGATAACGGTATAGTTCTAAACGTGCATGAGCTGTCGTGTAGAAGGCTATGGACACATTAATAGATTTTAGAGTCTCGCCTTCACCCTCAGGTCTATCCCAATTTATAACCACCACATTATCGTTAATCGGCATAATGAATTGTACCTGAATCAAAGGATCCGTAAACAATTTGAAAAAGTCCTTTGTCTCAGATACAATACTACTCTGGGTTAAATTTTCACGCTGACCAAACTTACCCCAAACAGAGTTTAACATTAGCTTGACCAAGTATCTTAGACCAGGATTTTTGTTAATGTTCTTTTTGTCCAGCTGAATTCCCTCTTTATTGTAATATTTCGTTATGTAAATCAACTTCTCGGCTTCCGAGGTACAATGGCTAGGCCACCCTGAACATTTAAGTGCAGGCACAGGACCCTCATAATTCTCGGATGTGATGAAACGAAATGGGAAATATCCCTTCGATTCAGGAAGATTGAAAGTTTTCGTAAATGCCGAGAGTGGCGACGGAATGAAATTGAGGGAGTCAATAAACCTGGTATTGTCGCATTGAATACACATTAGATTTAGACCGTAGGTTATTATTAGTTAGCATGCATCCAAGCACAAGACATTCGTCGTAGCCCTTCATGTTATGTGCAATGCACGTAACTTTAAATTTTCGCGCTTTCACAGCAACATACGATAGAAATGATTCAACAGGACCTTCCCTGAAAATGTGTACTCTACCGCTACACATCGGACATCGTTCATCCTAAATGTCGATGTATTGTATACAAACGGAGCAAACATTCGCGGACACGCATAGATTGGGCTCATGCAGAAATCAATCATTAGCCCCCTTACACACCTTCTCCTGCATGCATTCCAAATTGTAAAAGATTAAACATAGATGCTTTACCTTCACCAGTGTCACCTCGAGCCTTCTTAACGGACATATAGGTTTTTGATTCTTGCACTCGGCGGAATAGTTGTAATCGCATTTATGTTTACCCTTTACTTTTTTGAGGTACTTTAAACGTGTACGTCATTTTTCATATAGTTCAGTGTCCTTGTGGTTTCGAAAACACATCTGCCCGTAAAAATCTCCCTTGCAATTTGATAGCAACAAGGACACTGATACAAATATTTCACACGCTGTACTTTGTCATTACAATGTTTTCTACACTGTTCGCAGCAATAACTGCAGGTAAATGCTGAAGTGGGTGTGATAATTACGTTAGTGCTCGTCTTCTAGTAGCAAATTTAAAACTACTCTACCCGGTTCCCTAGGGGCCTCCAAGTAAACCGAATCACGTATTCGCGAATTACAAACAGTTACATTAATTTGAAATGATTGAATGTGTTCGTAACTACCGCCCTGACTAAGGTCTACACCGCTGAAGTTGCATAGCTCACGCTTGAAGTAAAGGGCATCCCGTTTCCATACTATTGAGCATTGTATTCCTGCTTCTAAACGCTATTGCTAAGACTAGTGCGCGGCTAAACAATTGTTTGCATTCATCGCTGCTGGTACAACAACAATACCCTGTCTGCAAAGTTTAGCCCGGTCAAGTTTTTACGTCCATAGCCAACAAATACCGATACTCTATCTACGTTTAAAATTAGCAAGTCACTCGAAAAAAAGCTTGCTTTGCTCTGCATTACCTTTTCCAGTAGTGACATTATTACCCCCACCGATAACTGGTCCACTCTTCTAAATGGCACACCAATTGGTTTATCTGAGAAATTTGGGTTCCTTAATGTGATACCGGTACGATATGGCGGAACCGCACTCCTCACTATGTATGTATACAGTTCCTCAAATGTACTCTGTAAATAAATATGTGCTAGATAAATAACATTTAGGAAGCGATATATTTTTACCTGCAACCATGTTATAGGATTATCCTTGCATGTCTCGTCATTAAAGGTAAATCTCAACGATTTACATGTGGTGTAAAATTTTCTTACAAATTTACTGTTTGATTCCTCTATTATCTTTATATGATTGAATCTCATTTGAGTATAGGGTGGTCCGGCCTCTTGTTGTTGCTGGATTGATAGGCTTGAGCCCAATTGACCTTGCTGCAGCCCCTGTATTGTAGTCATTCATGAAACGAAGCAATAGAAAATTAAAAGACATACCGTTATCATATTCAGATCCTCCGCTGCGGAGGTTTCCAGCATCTCTTCATCATCATCCTAAACAAACATTTCCTCCATATTTACTTGAGCGTGGCTTTAAAAAAATTATTAAAAATTTAAAAATAAAACAGATACATACTTACACTCCACCAACCCTCCGCACAACCTCCACAAAATCATCGTACTCTTCCAGCGAATCGATATTATTATTTTCAAACACTACCTTATAATTAATCGCATTGTACGTCATTATCAACAGCTCGTCGGTTAATAATATTCCATCACGAAACAACCCCAAAATCTGGTTAACTGTTAAAAATTCCATAACGATGATAACAGAACAGAACTAAATTAACTAAACTTAAGCGTAAGTATTTATAGTATCTTTCCAAGCCCAAATTAAGCCACTGAAAATTCACAAGGCCAACTCCAGGACCAGATCCATGATCAACTTCAAAACCAGCAGAAGGTGACTTTTTCTCAAAGTGAAATTGTTTTATAAAAAATTCCAAAGACCGTTAAAGCATGTTTTGTAAAGCAAACTAATTAGGTAAAGTCAAAAACCTCAAATGGAAATTAAAAGAAATGTAATAATTTTAATAACAATTATGCAATCTCTTTTATAATAAACCTGTTACGAAAAATAAACCATATTGTAAAAACAAAAACAGAATGATATTTAAACTTCATGTTAGATAGACATAAACACTTTGTAAACTTCAGTCATCTGCTTCTATAAGATATCAATAATACGATTTAACTATCTTCATTCATATTTAATTTTTAAATTTACCTTACGCTATCTATAATAATTTTAATAACATTTTTTAGGGTAATTATGTAATATCTTTTATAATAAACTCATTACGATAAATAAAATTACGCTGTAAAACAAGAACTGAATGATATTTAAACTTCATGTTAGATAGAGATTAATACATGTTAACTTTAAAAAATACCAGGGTCATCTGCTTCTATAAGATATCAATCATACGATTTAACCATTTTCATTCCTTCATATTTAATTACCTAATTAATTTTAAACTTACCTTGTGTTGTATGAAAATGTAAACTTTTACCATTGTTACACGGAACCAAATACTCATCTACTGACTACTGCCGAAGATAACTGTAAGTGTTATCGAAACGTTTAGATTGTATCTCGGTCTACTCATAGTGATAATCCGCCTTCTATGTCAAATCAAGAAATTAAAGCTGAAATGGCAAATTCAATCAACAAAGACATTCAACGTATTCTCGGATGGGGAAGCAATAATATAGTTAAATTTAATGCTAACAAAACTCAGTGTTGCCTTGTGTCCGCCAAAAAGATCTATCATTTCCTGTCGTAAGTATGAATGGCTCAGTTCTTAAGTTTTCAGACTCTATTACTCTGTTGGGTATGACTGTCTCTTCAGATCTCTCATGGGTTGACCATCTTCTGTCAGCTACCACAACAGCTGCTCGTAAAATAGGTTTTTTGTACAGATCTAAGCAGTACTTTACCTCTCGACAACTCCTTCTGCTGTATAAGGCCCAAATTCGGCCTCATCTGGAATATAATTCTCACCTCTGGGTTAGTGCTCCCCAGTGCGCTCTCGATGTCGTTGATCGTATTCAAAAGAGAGCGATTAGGCTTATAAATGACCCGTCCTTCACTTCTCACATACAGTCCCTTGAGCATAGAAGGATGGTTTCAGTTCTTTCTTTATATTATCGTTATTACAACGGCTATTGTGCTGCTGAATTATACTCTTTAATACCATCTCGGGCTATCTTTACGAGAAACACTCAGTTCGCTCATTCACATCATCAGTATGCAGTACAAATCTCCACTTGTCGTACCAAACGGGCGCAATCCACGTTTTTCTACACGGCTTCTAAACTCTGGAATGGTCTCCCTAGTTCCTGCTTTCCTCGCACTTCTGGTATGAGAAAATTTAAGGTAGCTGTTCATAGGCATCTATTGGCAATTCATTATCCCGCTATCCATCCTCCTAAGTGTTCCTGAGTGCTTTAGTACGATAGGCCAAATTTAGCCTGTTCAGGTCCACAATCATGCAAAAAAAATACACCATTAAAAAACCCAAAAAAGATAAGTCTTTTATTATCTTGTGTTATATTAATGGACATAAATAAATATATGTTAACTTAAAAATTCCAAGGCCGACCGCTTCTATAAAATATCAATAATACAGGGTCATTTCAAAATTTCATCTATTACGTTGCATGAATCCTCCGTTTTATGTTGAAGGTAATTTTTTTACAATCTTGAGGTCGTTATTCAGATACTGAAAAAATTTGAGCTAACACTTAAATTTAACCTTATGAATTCTATTATTGCTAAATTATGCGTCGTATCAAAAATTGCATTGAACATAATCGATATGTTTAAGGTCTACGTGTGGGTATTTTTATATTTTTTTGAAATTTGCAGCTATTTCAGAAATATTTGATAAAAATCAAAACTGACTAAATATTAATAACAATAAAAGACTCGTCATCGTCATCTTTACATGTCTTATCTTATTTTATCTATTGATTCTTCTTTCCCTTTATTAGAATATAGACTCAAATTTCCAACCAGGGTGCAACGACAAGGGGCGAAGACCCGGGAACAAGTTCCGATACCTGTCTTACAAGACTAGGGCCCCTTATTAGAATACAAATTCAGATTAGGGGGCTCAGGCCCGAGAACAAGTTCCTATACCTGTCTTATAAGCTAGCATTAGGATCCTTATTCCCGCGGACGTGTTGAACTCGACTTTTTTCGGCTCAAGGTCAGTTTCAATGCCAGACCCTACGTCAACTGCAATGCCAAACCGAAGGTCAAATCCGAGGTTAGTCTCAAGGTCAAAATATGACCCCCACGCGGGTGGCCTTGGCAATTCCCAAGGTCAAAAGTGAAAGTTGAGGTGCCTTTATTCTACTGATAACAAATGGGATTGTCTGATGATTTCAAGGGAGGGTTTGGCGCTGTTCAACGTAAAGGAATGGCTTATTACGCCACTTCATAACCGAACATTAATATAGAAAATAGATAATTTAGTAATCCCTAATTCTATTCGTATGTGGGAACGTCTCAACTCATCATACATATGTTATCATTATTCCATATTTTACATTGCGCCGAAACGTATCTTGTATCATTTAACAATTGGTAGGTAGGTATAAATTGGGCAAAATGCTTAATAATAAATACCAGCGATATGATGAAATGCAAATTATCCAACAATTTTTAATAATAGTCATTATCTTAATCTTCATGCCTCTTTAATTCTCACACTGAAATAAAATACCATGCTTGGCGTGTCTTATCGCGCATTACGTTAATTACCTTAATTTTATATGGTAAATATGAATGCTATCTTAAATACAATACAACGTAAATAGCGAGCAGACCGCTGAACTGTATTTAAACAGGTTATAAACAACTTCACTTCGACTTTTAATAAGAAAATAACATTTCTGTGTCCTACGACTATACGATTAAAAATATTATTATTTCGGATACTTAAGTAAGTATATTCCTTAATTTGCTTTGTTTAATAAAATTCAGATATTGATTTTAATTTAAAATAAAAATATAGACATGGCCAACCAAAGCACAGTACATGGTGTCCCAATAACTTTACGTTGTTACAAGAAAACAACAAAATTTAAAATCAAATTAAATAAGTTTCAGAATTCTATGCCAAAAGCCCTACAAGACTCGGTTTTTAGTTTTTCAATATAAATAATCGAGATACGGGAGGCGCGCTAAAATTTTAAATTTTCAAGACCACCCTGTATCACAAAAACAAAAAAAAAAGTTGGGAAAATTTTGTTTGCGAATTCTTTCATTTCACAAAAAAGTAATACAGCGAGGAGACCACCGCAACGTTCTATCTTTTACAGAAACGGAGTTACCCCGCGATTAGACCGAAAATGGGACATAGTGTACACTAATATAGCTCGTAAAAATGCCACGCTTTATACCAGTGGTTCCCAACACGCAGATGTCGGACCACTCAGCTTGAAAGTGATTTACCACGGACCACCCATTACATTATTATTTTACATATATTTCATAAGTTGTAACCAAATTCAAAGGTGATTAAATAAAACAGTTTTTCAAAAACATGCTATTATTATTAATTAAGAAACTATTATAATTAACAATATTACAAACATATAAATTGTAATTTTCAGAACGTAGGCTACATTGTAAATCACAAAAAGTAAAAAATATATTAATTGTAAATTGGCTTTTAATGAAATAAGGAATGCAAAGTTTACTTGGTCGGAAATAACAATGAAAATATCCCGTGGTCAATAACGACGGGAGATTTTCGATCGGAAATTTCACGTCGTCAATAGCAACGGATATTTCCTTACCGAATCCCCCACGTGCTTGAATTAATTACTCATTCACGAATGTTTTTAGAAAATTATCCCTCGTCCTCAACTTGGGATAATTTTCAAAACGTTCGTGATTTACAGAAATAATCAAAGCACTAGAGAGATTACAAGTGAAAATATCCCGTGGTCAATAACGACGGGTGATTTCCAGTCGTCAATAGCACCGGATATTCTTGGGATATTTTCTTATTAAATCCCCCACGTGCTTGAATTAATTACCGGAAATTTCTTGTCGTTGTTCGATTTGGAATAATTTTCAAAACATTCGCGACACCGGATAATTTACCTCTTTTTTTCAATGTGACCTTTGTCCGCGAATTTTCTTGACAAGCTGAGGAATTCTAGGATTTAGGCTCTTGATAAGAGTTACTCTCAAAACACTGCTTGTATTCAGCCGATTTAGTTGTTTCTTTTTAATTAACAATATACTGGAAAGCCTCTGCTCACACAAAAAGTGGTTGAAAACATCATGAGATACCGGAAAGCTACTTGCAGAATCTTTGGGAAGTGCAGGGATTTCTTACACTGTAACTCTTCTAGCTTTACACCAGATTCACTCGAGTCCTTGAAGTTACTGTCATTTTGAAGTTCGATAGTTTCCTATTGAATATTCTCAGAAAGATCTGTAGGCTTGACATTGAAAGGATTTCTAATGAACTTTTTCAAAGATTGTGTCTCACTGCTTCCATATTCTGGGAAATAACGAGCAAATACACTTTTGTGGGTGCCTAAGTGGGTGAGTATATTATGCTGTAACAGCAGCATAACCCTCGCTATCAAGAGCTTTTAAACTAGCGAAAGTTTTTTTCTTCAACTTTGCCTATCTAGAGATCAATGTTTTTGTTGTAAGTTTAATTAATTCAAGTAACCAAAAACATCCACTATATGTGCGAGTTGAATGGAAAAAGCTTGGTTCACTCAGTTATTCCAAGAAATATTGCATTTTAACTTCTCTCTCAACGTATATAAGCGTACCTTTTTGACAGCCACCTCAGTATGATCAAGTAGTGTCTAGCGCTTGGAGTCTAATTCTGCGCATAACTTTTTGAAAATCCGTGTGTGCTTTGCAATACCTTTAAGAGAGTTCACATCTTTATGGCCAATTTCATGGTATTCAATACGTCTTCCGGCGTGGTTTTCGATGCTAATGCTTGACGAAGTACATCGTAACTGTATCAGGGTTCTTCTCCTTGACTAATGTTGCTAGGCCTGAACGTGATCCCAGAATTAAAGTTGGTCCACCGGTAAAAAATGCTGCTAGCTTCTTCCACTCAAGACCATGCTTCTAAAAGTAATCACAGATGATTTTCATGGCATCTTTTCCTTTTGATGTTGTTTCCAACTTTTGGGATATTGAAAGTTCTTCTTTTATTTCGTTCTCTTCCCTCAAATATCTACGTCGGTACTCTCATCACGCTGCAAACTAAAATCAGGAGATTTTTTTAATTTCACAAACTAGCTGGTCCTCAATGTCAGTGGACATCAATCCGTGAATTCACTGTATTGTGGGATAAAGGAATATCATGCATTTACTGAGAAGCTTTACGTCCTAAAATCTCTTCGGCTGCTTTGATCAAACATTATTTAACTAGTGTTTCTCTAATTGCGTCGAGTTTCTTCGCCTTCGTGATTAAATGCGAAATTTCAAATGAAGCGACTCACATGCTGGTACCGGTTTTTCCTTGTTTTTGCCGTGAATTGAACTTGATATAGTTACCGTCATACTTCCGTTTTGGAGTCATTGTCAATAAAAACATCCAAACAAATAAGTACAGGCAACAATATCACACAGCTTATGCTTATTAAAGTAAACGGGTTACCGGCTGTACTCGCAGAAGAATGGCGAGGTCCGCAGTAAGACAAAGTTGTAGGAATACTGCGTCGGTAGTAAATGTCACTGAAGTAACTGTGATCTAAATTTATCGGTAAGGTAACCCATTTTGTTCCACTCTTTTTGCTTAGTTTGCATACACCGTTTTTTGTAAACGTGCTACTTTGAAAAATATGTCAAGAATCAGCGTACTTTACCATACTAATATGGTTACAAGTTAAATAATAAATGTAACTTTAATATAAATGATTTTAACTGATGGCTATTAGCCAAGAAATCTTAAAAAAATGATAAAAGTAAGTAGTTATGTGTCTCCTAGCATATTAGAGGTCATATTTCATGTTGTGCTTATATTGGGAGTAACTAGTATATGCAATAGTTTAGACCAGTTTCTTTACAAAACCTAAAACAAAATGGCAAATATTAACCTCTTCAATGTAATAAGTAATAAAACAGCCTTTTTTGCGGATTATTCATAAACTTTTAATCATATTTTCATTTACATTATATACACTACGTATCAAATGAAATGCACCACTTAGAAATAATAATGCAGATTTTGAAATTTTGGCAAAATAATGTTTCAGTATCATGTAGAAATCGATGGGAGTTTCAATGAAAAGAACAAGTCATTATGTACTTTGCACCACCGTTAACATCAGTTATCAACAATTTTTATCTAGTCGCTTAGTGTCAATTTTTTGTTGTTTAACTGACACACTTATTCTAACAAAATGCCCCCAGTAAGACAACGACGAAACTTTGCCCAAGTTTCAGATTTTGACAGGGGTAGAATTATCGGCATGAAAGAAGCAGGTTTGTCATTTCAAGAAATCGGCGGAAGACTTAATCGAGACCACACCACGGTGGCTCGCATTTGGTCTTCTTGGTCTGAAGAAGGCATCCAGCCACCTCGTCCCAGTGGAAGACCACCACGCAGCACCAATGATCGTGAAGAACGACTTCTTAGGCGGATGGCCACAAGAGATCGGTTTCAGTCATCAAGATCTGTTGCGGTGAACTGGACAGGAGCTATTGGTCGTGACCTATCAGAATTATCTGAGGAAGGATAACTAACAACTGTAGATTCTCCTAGATTAATACTACAATAGACACTATAATTTATTATATTATAATTTATTTTTTGTGTTAGTTCATTTATAAAGTCAGGGTCGTCCTAGATTTGAAAATCTAGTCGCTTAGTCATTATCACTTACATTATTTTGTCAAAAAATGGCCAATCACACTTCTAAATCAAGCGATTAAAGTAAGCCTAGTTTAATCCATAAAGACTTTCTATGGCTACAACCAGTACAGTACCTATTTGACAAGTTTCTTTGATTGATATGTCAGCATCACGTTACTACTGTCTGCCAGATATTTAAACTTCCCATCTACTGCATTAGAAATTTAATAATTTAATATATCATATCAATAGATATTAGTAAGGTGCAGCGATAGGATTTTTTTCTGCTCTCTTGCTACCAAGATAACCGTTGCTTATAATTCATTGATCACACTTAAGAACATTTTCTTTAACCGGCCTGAACCTGAGAAATATTTCGTCTGTAATCAAGTGTCCCTAAAATTATTAACCTGAACAGAAGGTGAACCATTATTAGACAAAATGACTCAATAAAATGATTAGCGTTTAAAAGGATTTGTCATAATTACCACGAACGTAACAAAACGAATTTTTAGTAAACTTTAACAATGGTTACGTATAAATGTAAACAACCAATCCGGGTTAATTGATTTCCTGTATTCTGTAGAAAGTCATTCAAATATCTATTAAATTTAAAACAAACTTATTCTGTGTTACACAAAAACTCACATTTTCCGTGAAAAATTTCAAATACGTTCTTTATTAAATACAATGTATATAAATAGACTAGAGCTACTATCCAGTAAATAAATTTAGTTTCTGACGAATATAATTAAAATTAAATTCTTAGCAAGTGAATAAATACGTACGCCGTCCGCATAAATGGACCCGTTTATATAAACAAGCTATAGATTAACTTAAAGTGAGATTATATCCGCAGGTGCGCTAAGAGAATGTGAGTCCCGTACAAAATTTTAGATGCAGGAGTATAATTTCGTCGTATCTGTAGTAGTGCTTGACTCAATCTCATCCCCAGTAATGGTTTCGTTCGGTTTGAGTAACTCATAATACACTACACCAAGCTACTCCCACCAAATATACATGAGTTCTTTCCATGAATATTTGGTTTAGCTGTAGGTGTTGAAGTATGTCCAGGTGGTTCCCATGATT
Organism: Vesta saturnalis; assembly: GCA_036346205.1. NCBI lineage: Eukaryota > Metazoa > Arthropoda > Insecta > Coleoptera > Lampyridae > Vesta > Vesta saturnalis. The sequence goes on along the minus strand of JARFJB010001721.1, from coordinate 4,410,865 downwards.
TTTTCCTTTTTGGATTACCATAGTAGCAAGCAGCATTTCACATATCAAATAACGGCGTTCAAAGTTTGTCGGCGTCAGTCCATATGGAAGCCAATTTCCTTGTGTTTGAATCATTCCCAATAATTTCAATCGATGTAAAATTGCTTGTGGAGTCACTCCTAATGTAAGTGCAAGGTTTCTTGCGTTTGGCACAAATCTTAATCCAATTTCGTGTCTTCGTACACTTTCGGCCTTCCGATACGTTTTCTGTCTTCGATGTCTTGTATATCACTCACAACTTTTCTCATATAAGTCAGCCTCATTATATGCTTCTATAATCAACCGATGCGTATCAGCTGCAGATTTCTTCAAATCAAACACTATCTTATACTGATAAAAAATCACTAATGTTTTAATATAAAAGTTGGAACTTTCACCATTCGACGTATTAAATAGCACTATTTAAAAAAATGGTGTGAACATTTATTTAATCTCAAGCTTTCAGACAGATACTAATATGAAAGTGGCAAATGTTGACATGGTAACATCAAAATGACAAATATTAACAAGGTAACTAGAGAATTAAGATTAAATCACAGTTGTAAAAGTTTCAGTTCTTGAAAATAGACATCCAGGTATCGGATAGTTTATATCCTAAGTTGTTTGGCTGTTTCAGAATTTCAATATCTTATCGAATCTTCCTTGTATACCAATTCCTATTGTTAGCCAGAATTCCTGTGTTTTAACATTTTATATTGTGCAGAGTGTTAAACGCATGTTGAGCAATTGTTGATTTAGTAGGATGAAGTAAACGTAAGTTCCTTTTGTGTTCTGCTAACCTGGTGTTAATGCTTCTTCCAGTTTCACCAATGTAGACTCTTCCACAAGAGATTGGTAACACCACATGTATTTAATGGTATTTGGTCTTTAACAGAATTCAGAAGATTTCGAATTTCAATACTGCTTTTGTAAGCTACTTTTATATTATGCTTTTGTAATATTTTACCAATTTTATTCGTTGTGTTTGTAAGGAAAAGTAAAATGGTAAACTTATTTGAAGTTGCAGATTAACCATCCGTATCGTCTGTCTCGGTTAAAATGACTTTTTAATTTATTTGGATCACAAATCTTTATAGCACGCTTGTGCAAAGTTCGTATTGTGCTAAACTTTTGTATGGGATGATGGTGTGATGAAACATTAATATAATGATCTGTATGAGTTGGCTTACGATATACGCTTCCATTTGGTTTTCTTTCAATTAGAACATCAAGAAATGGAACCATTTTTTTGTTCTATTTTAAATTTAATGTGTGTATGTTGATTGTTTAAATGGTTTAGGAACGCCATTAATTCCTCTTCCCCAAAACGCCAGATAGCAAAAATATAAACCAAACTTTTGGTCTCTTCGATGCATTATTTAGAGTCTGTTCTTCTAAATATTCCATAAAATAACTTTCAATCGATCGAGATCCCATAGCTACTCCATCTAACTGTTGATAATACTCGTCATTAAATAACAAGAATGATGTAGTTAGACAATGTTTAAATAATTTGATCGCGTTGTGGTTAAAATGTCGTTCTAATAGTTGTAGGGTGTCATTTATTGGTACTTTTGTGAACAAGCATTTGGTTTGTGTATTTTTGGCAATCCGTGAAATCTTGGTATTGTAGAATCTTGTGGTGTTAGTTTCTTAATTATTTTACTTGGTAAGTTTGATTCCCTTAACAGTTTCGTTGTTAACAATTTGAACTAGTTATCAGGATTGGATGATAGTTTAATGAAAGCAGAATCGTTTAGTAAACTGTCAACTTTGTTTATGTACTCAGTGTTACTCATTAAAACATTAGCGCGTCCTTTATCTGCTGGTAAAATTATGATGTCTTTGTTATGTAATTATTTTAAGGCTTGATAATCAGCATAAGATAAATTCTTTTTTGGAGGTTGTTGTTTTTTATCTGAAGATGGCTAATATTCGTTTCAGCATTAGAGATGATTTCTTCAACAGGAACTTTGAAGGAGCCACAGCAAAATCCAACCCTTTAGACAAAACAAAGCGAGCAGTGTCGGATAAATTACAGAAACTAAGATTCACCGTAAGATTGTTAGATGTTCGGTTTGTGAGGTCTGTGTAAGATGTACGTGTAGTGTTGTGTTGTTTATTATTAAGAGAATCGATTTACTTATCTGCCTAGTTTTCGTTTGATTTTCACGTATTTCTAATCTTCTATATAAAAGGTTGTCAAAACGTCTACAGTCGTCGTTTAACAGCTGTTCTAATAAAAGAAAATGCAAATGGTAAATTTCCTTATCCAGTTTGTCAAGATCTCTTCTTGTAGCTTGAATGACTTCTCTTAGAATAGATAAATTCACTTGCTCCAGTAGTTTGGTAATGATGTTTGATTTTAATGAAATTAGGTATTAAGTCGTTAGACCTACATCGTTTTAAGGTTAGCTAATCAAGTTGGTTTATCTTCTTTCTTTTCAATTTCTCGAAGACTTTCACTTTTTTCAAGGATGATTCGAGAAGCTATTGAAATTCTGAAACAGCCTAACAGGTTGAACGGAAATAATCGATATGAACTGGATGTTACAATATTTTAAAGTTATGTTGTTGACAACCGTTCAACCTTACAATAACGACGTTATACACCTGACAATTTTAACCATAACTCACTGGTGGCGACAAGCTGGAAAATGATGAAACGTTAGACGAACGCACGCAACTCTCGGTAAACACAATAATGAAACTTCTGACAATATGCATTACAACTACATATTTCCAGGTAGAAGACAAATTCTACCAACAAGAGTTTGGGATGGTGATGGGTTCCCACTATCACCCATAGTGAGCATATATATATATATTATATATATATATATATATATATATATATGGAAGACTGAAGACCAAGCGATATCCGAATTCCCAGAAAACCAAGGATGTGGCTTAGATACGTGGACAATACTTTCGTAGTTTGGCAACACGGCAAGCATAAGCTAGATGAATTCCTATATCATCTAAATAGCCGCGCAACCATTCATAAAATTCACAATGGAATTGGAGTCGGAACAAAACTGCCATTCCTGGATGTACTTGTACACAGGAATGACAACACTTCACGACAAGTGTATACAAGAAACCTACCCACACGTAGAGGTACCTACACTACAACTCCAATTACCACAAAACGTGAAGTTAGGCGTGGCAAAATGATTGTACGATAGAGCAAAAACAATATGTTCAAAACAAGACGACCTGAACAAAGAAAAGAAAATATCGCTAAAACACTCAAATAAAATGGCTACCCCTGATGTAACACCTAACCTAAACAGGGAAAGGGTAACCGAAAAGAAGAACCTAAATATACAGCGATAATACCATATATACAAGGTACCGCAGGCAAAATACGAAGGATAGGCAGCAAATACAAGATACGCACTGCATTCAAATCGACCAGAACACTTAGGGAATACTAACCAAAACCAAACCATACGATGAAGATCAGAATGCCAAGAATTGTGTATACAACCTACCATACGGATACGGCAGAGCATACATAGGAGAGAGCAGTAGACCACTCAAAGTGAGAACGCAGGAACATAAGAACGTCCGCAAGGGCGGAACAAAAGATCAAGAATCGCCGAACATGTCTGGAACGAAGACCACCGCATCCAATGGGATAACATACAGATAGTGGCAACGGATGAGAACACAACTCCTCGGAAACTCAAAGAAGCCACATACATCCCACTAGCAGAAAATCCAATAAGCCAAGCTAGTGCAGAAATGAAACCCATATGGATTCCAATAATGCGCGAAGAGCTTAAGCGCGATACACCTGCGCAATAAGTTACGGCGCAACGTGCGCAATAAACTTCTGCGCAACCACGAAAAATTATATATATATATATATATATATATATATATAGTTCTAAAATATATATATATATATATATATATATATATATAAGTTCTAAAAATATATATTTGATTACTCAGTGGCTCAGCGGTAAATGTGTCAGACTAGTAAGTGAAAGATACCAAGTTCGAATCTGAGAGTAGTCAAGTGTTGGGGAGAAAATTATATATAACATATGAATTCGACTCATGTGCGAAAACAGTCCTTCTCAGGATTAATCCTGATGCAGAGTCCGCTTCTGAAACATCGCGCTCAAAAAGCAAACACTGTGGAAATAGGCCGATCAACTCCACTAATAGGAAACCACAGTTACAAAACACTTATAATCCAGAATTAATTTTCTTGGCTTCAATATCTTCAGTTTTTAATGTTTGGTCAACTTTTTAGAGTAAATGATGTAGATTTACGAATAAAACAAGTATTTCTCAAAATACCCAGTCATCATGTTTGGCCTTTTCATTAGCTTAAAACAAAATGGCATTCTCCGATCTTCATCGCCTTCCTGCAACTTTTAATTTTAAATTTTAGTTTCTTGCTAAACAAGAAAATATTGCGGTCGAAAAAATAATTTGATGTTTTACGACTTCCTGAACCCGAAAAATAAATTTTAGAATTTTTTTCAAAATGTCTGTCTGTGGTCACTCGCCAGCCGAAACTATACGAACGATTTTGATGAAGTTTGGAATCAAGGCCTACGAGGCAATTATGTCGACAGAACAACCTTTTAAACGCAATAAGTATACAGGGGTGAAAATAAGGATGTTATTTTGGGGCAAATTTTCAAATTTAACATAGAAGATTGAAATTCAGGTCAACAATAACTCGCATGAAATGCAATTTTATGCAAATTTTAAAACTTTCAAAATTGAATATGGCCGCAGTTGCAGTCACATATACATTTTTTGTAGAAATACTATACATTTCCGATACCGTTCAACATATACAAGAATTGGAAATAGATATGCGTAGTTAAATAAAGGTTCTTTAAAGCGATTTCTTTACGTAATAAATTTTAGTGTAAATTTGCCTATATTTAAGGGCCAAACTTAAGCAATTATTCGAAATTTATTTATTCAAAATCCTCTCCAAGCATTTTTTCTTTTTTTTTATATTTTGTAGGCAACTAACGTGCTTCTTCTAAAGCTACTAGTATAGGAGATATGACTTTTCAAATATATAATACTGATATTGTTATGACTTTTCTAACTATTTTGGTTACAAGCTTTGGAAATAAACTTTGTTTACTTGCGCTAATGAAATGACATTATCCTGATGAAAACACTACTTTCGGTTTTTCCAGAAATTGAAAACATTCTTCGTATGGCTGGTATAACATATACATATATTTACTTTATTTGAAAGGGAGCGAAATTTGTTTTAAAACGATATGAAACAGTCGATAGTTATCTTGAAAGATAAGCGAGATATCTATTATTAACTTTCAATCTACATATACATATGTAGGTGTAGAAGGTTATGCAATCGACTTTTTGCACTATCGAATTATTAGCTCATTTTACAATTTTTGGCGAAGTTTCGTCAAAATCGGTTGTGATGTCTGGATGTTTCGGAGAGGGGATTTATTAGAGCCAGTTCTTGGTTTTTATTAAATATTTCTCAGTTTTAACATACCGATAAATTAATATTTTATTTTTACTCAATAAAAAATAACGAAACAATAAAAAAAGCGTAAAATTATTAAGATTGAAAATATTATGTATTAAAAAGCGTTTTAGAGAATTTTCCAACAAAAAAACAACAAATGCTTATATTGTACAGGATGGTGCAAATTTGTGTTTTTGGGATCTATAAGAGATAGCAAAAAACTGTTTGCTTTTATTCTGTTCACTGTTGAACTCAAACAAAATGATTTAATATAAAAATTAAAACAATTACATATTCAGGTAAAAGCAAATAGTTTTAATAAACTTGGAAAATATGAAAAATGTGCCTTAAAAACTTAAAAAATGTATAAAATGTTTGTTAACTTAGAAGAAAGTATAAAAAAATTTTTACTTGTTTATTAAATTGTTCGCCAGTTGCCCGCGTTCCCGTTTTTTGATGATTTCAGTTCGCCGTGTAGATGCGCAGATGATGCATTTGTTGACGACGAGAAAGTAAATTTACACTGGGGACCTCATCACCTTTTAATCCTCTATATCTCTTTGGGCTGTAGTTCAATAACACATGTTGGAGATTTACCACTATCTTTAAAATGTTTCGAATAAGCAGTTGTGAATTTAATATTATTTTAGAATATTTCGTGTCTGTGGGGAAAGAAAAAAGACTTTATTCTAGTACATCGGTGTGTTTTGGATTGGTTATCGGAATCACATCCAAAAAGCGAACAACGCATTTTCAAAATACGGTTATTTTCTCAACGAAATATATACGCAAAACAACGACGCACAACGGTCAACCGTCGACAAATTCTAAATTACTCGTTTGTCTACATCATTGCGCAGAACGGACGAATTTTGATAGCGGGAATATCATACCTTGTATTTATTATATCGTGAACCTCCACTGTGTCTACGTGCTGCAACCGTTTGGAAGCCGGTAAAGTTCAGCAAAGGCGAGCTGGCTCATATCGTTTCTTTGTGTGGCGCTCGAGGAATTCTGTTACAGCCCCAGGGACCGACATCCGCCGTCAACCCACGAAGCTGCTAAAGTCTGTCTATTCTTAGATGATGGATATATGATTATCCGCCTACTACTACTAACTGATTAAATACGTTTAATCCTTATGTGGTTAATTAAACTATTAGTCCGTGTCGTTTTTCAATGTTCTTTTTCTAGTAACAGATTTTATAAACAAAAAATACAAATAAAAAAATGACCCGAAACGTGCAACAAAATGTGCATTTTTCGCAACACGTTTACATGTTACATAAGTAGTTTGAGAAATAAGAAATCTTAATTCATTTATAAAGTAAGAAAAAAATATTCTTTGTAAGGAACTCTCACCGGGACACAAACTAATTTATTAACAGAAAAATATATTTAATTGTCATTGATTAAAAATAAACATTAAGTAATACGGTGCTAAAGTCTGTCTATTCTTAGATTATGGATATAGGATTATCCGCCTACAAGTACAGAAGATAAAATAGACATTCGTACCATGTCTTACTAGTTTTGTTTATCTGCAGTTGGAACCCCCCATTTAAAACAATCACAGCTTTTGCAGATATAAAGAGAGAGTGCAATAGAATTATAATGTAGTGTTCAAGATAAAGTTAAATTGTTCATTATTATGAATATCAAGTTTTCCTGCAGTATTAAAACAATTTCAGTAGATATCAAAATATATTTATGGAAAGCGATGTTTACGTATTTTAACTACATTTAGACAAATACGTTATCAGTAAAGTTAAAATATGTGTCATCTATTTATGTAAAAATGAACAACACGAAAATGAATGTACCTATTTACAATGTAATTATGCCGTAATTAAAAAATTCCATGATTTATAACAACGAACTGTATATGTTCCATTGTAAAATGGTGTTTTGTGGTATGAAATATTAATTTACGAGTAACTCAAATTCTTCCACAGTATTATAACAGTTTAGCTAGATATACAGAATATATTTAGGGAAAGCGATGTTTACATATTTTATGTACAGGGTGATTCATTTATCATGGGAAATGCGATTTTCTCGAAAACCGTTGGCGGAAAATTCGTTCTGTAAAAAGCATGTTATTTCGGCAACACTCCTCTCGAAGTTAAGGCAGAAATTTACTAAAATATGAAATCAACGCTGGGCGTCGCGACGCTTAGAATTTGTTTTCCCCAGACCATACCTTTTTTATTGGATATTTTAAAACGCCGATCAATTCTAAGAATTTTTTCTTATACACGTTTTTTTCTATTTCTGACCGTTAGAAAATTATAAGCTAGTTTATATAAATACTTTTTTCTTCACTTTTTACCCAATTTTATAAAATAAGCCTTTTTTGTTGATTCTTTTAAATAAAGTAACTATTGGAAAACAATCTGCAATAAATAATACTCAATCTGGATCATAAATTTATTAATTTTCACTCATAAAAAAATTCGAATAAGCAGCAAAAAACAAACAAAATTAAAAATTAATCAAGCTACTTTAATAGATGTTCTATATAGCCGCCATTATTTTCAAAACACAAACCAAAACGCCTTCGTACTTGTTTTTTGTCACATGTTTTATTATCTCGCCGCTTATTCCATTTCATGCATTTTCGATTTTTTGTATGAGTTGCGTCACGTTGTTCGATTCTGTTTTGCAAACTTCTTGCATGAGATTTCCCCAAAGAAAAAAATCCAGTGGTGTTAAATCTGGTGATCTTGGTGGAAATTTTAAAGGGCCTCTAGCTCCTATCCATCTATCCTCAAATTCAGTGTCTAAATAATTTTTTTGCATTTCGTGGATTAAAAGTACTATTTGGTTCCCCATTTCGGGGACTGAAGTATTACTTTTAATCTCTAGGGATTAAAAAATAGTTTAACCTTGTTATGGCATTGAAATATCTGGGATTTTAAGAATAATTAATAAATTTCATTAGCCTTGAATAGTGTAGTGTCTTTGTCAAAGTGACTTTTCTAATAATTTAAATTTATCATAGATGTAATATTTCAATTTTCAGAAAATAATATAATTATTTCTATTATTACTCTACGAAGTGCAAAAAATAGTGTAGATACCACGGGATTGAAGTTTCTTTATCCCTTGAATAGGCCAACAAAACTCTATTCGCGGGATTAAATGAGATAACAAGGGATTGACCCTTGTTATCTAATATACTATCTACAATTGCAGCATTATGGCAAGGTGCACCATCTAATTGAAGCCACATATTTCTACTAATTTGAAGTGGCACATTTTCAAGCAGCTCCGGAAGCTGATTTTGCAAAAAATCCAAATACCTCTGTCCTGTTAGGCTGCCTTCATAAAAATATGTGCCAACTAAATGACGACCTACTAAACCGCACCACACATTTATGCCAAAATTTAAAATTCCAGCAATATTTTGATCTGTAGTAATAGTTTTTCTTTTGGATTTCTTACCTGCAAATGATGATTACACAGCATAAAGTGAAAAAAAATAAATTATTTTATATAGAACACATGAAAATGTTTCAGGATTTTTTCTTCAATTAGTTTCTAGACTTGAAAATATTTTTCACTCTGGAAGTATGCGTTCTGGATATCTTTCGGAATATAATCTTCTTGCCGCCAAAGAATTTTTCCCTGCCTCTCCATATACCAACAACATATCAACTTTTTCATTATGTGCAAACATTTTTAAGTTAAGTATTTAAAGATTCTATTACCGCAGTAGCAACAAGTAAACTGACAGTTCAAAGAGAAGAAGAAAACAATGCCTATTTATATTCCATGGCCTACTATTTTTTATTTAGGTAAACATCGTGATAGAATAATACGCAGTGTTTGGGTAAGATTGTAAAAAGGATGACAAAAATTGAAGTAAAAAGGCATTTTACTTTAAGTTTTGAAAACAATAACGAGTAAGAATAATGCGATTTAATTAATTTTGATTTTTGTTTTAACCTCGCCGCGGTTTTAAGTTAGGTACTTTGTTCGATTTTGTGTGTTTTTATGAGTGAAAATTAATAAATTTATGATCCAGATTGAGTGTTATTTATTGCAGATTGTTTTCCAATAGTTACTTTATTTAAAAGAATCAACAAAAAACGCTTATTTTATAAAATTGTGTAAAATGTCAAGAAAAAAGTATTCATACAAACTAGCTTATAACTTTCTAAACGTCAGGAATGGTTCTGGGAAAAAAAATTTCGAAGCGTCGCGACGCCCAGCGTCGGTTTCCTATTTTAGTAAATTTCTACCTTAACTTCGAGATGAGTGGTGCCGAAATAATATGCTTTTTACAGAACGAATTTTCCTCCATCCGTTTTCGAGAAAATCGCATTTCCCATGACAAATGAATCACCCTGTACACAATGTATAAACACTTTATCACTAAAACTACACACATAAATACACAAATGTTAAAAATGAACAAAACGAAGATTAATGTACCTAATTACAACGTAATTATGCCTTTAATTAAGAAATTTCAAACTAATGAATTATTAATTAGCGGTAGATACTGATTATTATATAAATAGATGTACACATATTTTACAATTTAGTATAAAGCAAAAGTTTTGTGTGAAATGGCAGTATCAACAGGAAAACAATCACTTGCATAAAGAAGGACGCGAATTGTTACTGAATATTTTTATGTTATTTTACGCGGGAAAAAGAAAGAGGTGGTCCATTGCAATCTTTGTTTGCTGTACTGGGTGTCCCACATAAGATCCTCTATCCTCTTATCTCGAAAGATATTCTGTTTAGGAAAAAAAGTTAAATACAAAGTGTTATTGTTTTTAAGGGAACTTTTATATTATATACCTTTCGCGTATACAGGGTGCTTAGTTTTTCATGGACAGGAATCAACTCTTAAAAATTACATGGGACGCCCTGTATATTATTTGGATATGGATTCCTCATAAAAAATATGGGTGACTTTCAATAAGATATTACATATCTATCTCTCGTCGTTTAGGATTTAATAGCCGTTTTATTTATTTTTTTGCTAAAAACGTATTTATTTAAGGTAGTAGGAAAAAATATAAGTATATCATATTTGGTGAATCTGCCATTACAGGCAATACCACAATATATAATTCTAGTTGTTTACTTTGGCTACAAATTATACAGGGTTATGTCAGAAATTGATATATAAAATCACCTATAAGTCGATAATTTTAAATGGAACACCCTGTATATCATTGCCGATTTCGATTGTTCACAAAAATTAAGGTAACTTTGTGTAAAATAGCCTATACCCATCTCTAGCCGTTTAGAAAATATTGGCTATTAAACATTTTTATGCAATAAAAATACCTTTCGTTTAAATTTAATGAGGAAATACGTTACAAATATTTTTAACAGGCTGACTGTAGTACATTTTCAACAATATACTGTAGTTTATAATTTTAACTAACATGTCTATAATTTCTTAGAATATCATTCACTACAGATCGTAAAATTAAAATATTGCATGTAATCAAAACCAACTAACGCTGCAAAATCAAAATTGTCATCGAAAACAAATAAAGTGCTTCGGAAACCAACGTAAACAAGAATTGTCAAATAATAATTGTGGTTTGTTGTGCGTTAAGTTTACCTTTAGCTTATAACGTTTTATAGTACCGAAGAAAGGTTAAATTTATATCAGTGTTATCTCCAAAATAACAAAAGCATTGCACTAACTATTAGAGCATATCGTCAAAAGCACCCGGAAAGATCCATATTTGGGCGAATTGAACGAAATCTCGAACAGCATGGTGTTTTAAAATATGCAAAAAGAAATAAACCTAAAAATATCTTGGACGATGCAAAGCAATTAAGTATATGTTTGTATTTCGAAGAATTTACAGAAAATTCCATCAGAGATGCAGAAAAAGACTTAAATATTGCTTGAACTAATATCCATAGGACGCTGGAAATAAATAATTACAGGGCTTTTAAGTTCGCTAAATTACAGCACTTAGAACCTAACGATCATATTTTACGCTTGGAATATTGTAACTTAATAATGGATCGTCATTTTCGTGACCCTAATTTTTTTAACAAAATTTGTTGGACGGACAAAGCGATATTTACTACCTCAGGGATATTTAATAGAAAGAATACTCACTATTGGTCAAAACAACATTAAAACTATACAACATCAAGGTCGCCGTAGTGTTCATTGCTGATGTGCGATTTACAGGAATCAAATAATAGGTCCTTTATTTCTGGATAACTATTTAAATGGTGCGAGGTACCTGGAACTACTGACTAACAATATCAATGGTAACATAAATAATATTATTTACCAAATGGATGAAGCACCTTGCCATTATACCATTCAAGTAAGAAATTATTTAAATGAAAACTATGCAGAGGTTGTTGGGCGAAATGGAAATATCCGTTGGCCTCCGCGGAGTCCAGATTTGACCCCCCCTGGACTATTTTCTGTGGGAAACATTAAAGCATAAAGTCTATAAAAATAAACCTCAAGATGTTGATGATCTCAGGATTCAAATAAGGGAAGAAATTCAAAATACCAATGAAAGTGCTGCAGTAAGAGACGCCCTAAGAAAACTAGAAATCATCTATACAACTTGTATTGCCCAGAATGGAGGCCATGTAGCACATTTACTTTAATTTTTCGTTTTGTATTAGGTATAGTTTATTGGTTCTTTCGTTACATGTATTCGTTTTGTTTGTTTTTACATATTAATTAATTTGTGATTAAATGTTCACTATTAACTTAACTTCTTGCTACTTACTTAATAGTTTACAAAACTTATCGAATTGTTAAATGTTAAAACATTTTTTTATTTGTTAAAATATCGTAAGTCATTGAAATAAAGGATTAAATATTATTGTTATATCGAACATAGGTATTTTATTTTACCGATCATTTGGGAGAATGATTTTCCCAGAAAATACAGACATGTTAGTTAAAATTATAAACTACAGTATATTGTTGAAAATATACTACAGTTAGCCCGTTAAAAAATATTTGTAACGTATTTCTTCATTAAATTTAAACGAAAGGTATTTTTTATTGCATAAAAAATGTTTAATAGCGAATATTTTCTAAACGGCTAGATATGGGTATAGGCTATTTTATATAAAGGCAGTGATATTCAGGGTGTTCCATTTAAAATTATCGACTTATAGGTGACATCACCCTGTATAATTTGTAGCCAAAGTAAACAACTAGAATTATATATTGTGGTATTGTCTGTAATATAAAAATGGCAGATTCGCCAAATATGATGTACTTATATTTTTTCCTACTACCTTAAATAAATACGTTTTTAGCAAAAAAATAAATGAAACGGCTATTAAATCCTAAACGACGAGAGATAGGTATATAATATCTTACTGAAAGTCACCCTAATTTTTTATGAGGAGTCCACATGCAAAATAATATACAGGGTGTCCCATTTAAATTTTAACAGTTGATTCTGACCATGAAAAACTGAACACCCTGTGTACGTGAAAGTTATATAATATAAAAGTTCCCTTAAAAACAATAACACTTTGTATTTAACTTTTTTTCCTAAACAGAATATCTTTCGAGATAAGAGGATAGAGGATCGTATGTAGGACACCCTGTACAGCGTAGAACAAGTGAAGCCCTTCAGATTTCTACAAGTACAGTGGAGAGGGTATTACATAGTATTACATAGCAGACGAAAACGTGCCAAGACACAATGTGAAGATATACCAGATTATCTGAAACAATGGATAAGGACGGTGATATACAACAAAACAAGGAAGTGGTAATGTTAGATTCTTTGCTAAAGAAGTAAATGATATAAACAACATCCGTAGAACAACGCTTTCTAAACTTTTAAAACATTTGGGCTTTAAGTATAAAAGAATGGACAACAGGAGAAGCTTATGCGAACGAGGTCACGTAGTTACCAAACAAAACGAATTCCTACGTCGTTATATTCAAAATTTGAATTGTTCCAATCCCTTACCTTTCGTTTTACTTGACGAAACGTGGGTGTTCTCTAAGAGTATGTTTAAATTTACATGCCAAGACGAAAAAAGTGTGCAAAATCCGGATGGAAAACGCTACGTTATTGTACACGGTGGTAATTCAAATGGTTTTATAGAAAACGAAAGTTTAATATTTTTAACGAAAGATAAATCAATGCAAGAGAAGAACATCTTTTTCTCGTGAGCTCGTGAAAGCGGAATGGCTACAGTTGGTGTGCGGTCATAAGACAAAGAGTATATGTGTATATAGCAAATTTATACGGCCATCAAATGCTTAGATTGCCCCCATACCATTGCCAATTCAATCTATTGAATTAGTTTAAGATATAGCAAAGACAGATTGCAATAATAATATCATTACAACATCTGGGACCGAAAATAATGTACTCCGGAAATTTGGAGAAAATGTATTTAAGGACACAAAAACCATTATTAAAGATACCTCTGAGAGCAAATTATAGACGACGTTAGGCCTTTGATTTTTACTGTGAATACTACAAAGCGATGAAGACAGCGACACTGATGTAGGTACAACGACGACAGTGATTTTTAACATTTGTGGATTTATGTGTGTAGTTTAAGTGATAAAGTTTATATATTGTGTGCATAAAATATGTAAACATCGCTTTCCCTAAATATATTCTGTATATCTAGCTAAACAGTTGTAATACTGTGGAAGAATTTGAGTTATTTATAAATTAATATTTCATACCATCCAACACCATTTTAGGATTGAACATATACAGTTTATTGCTATAAATCATGGAATTTTTGAATTAAGGCATAATTACATTGTAATTAGGAACATTAATTTTCGTTTTGTTCATTTTTACATAAATAGATGATAATGTATTTGTCTAAATGTAATTAAAATACGTAAACATCGCTTTCCCTAAATATATTTTAATAGCTACTGAAATTGTTTTAATACTGCAGGAAAACTTTGTATTCATAATAATGAACGATTTTATCTTTATCTTGAACGCTACATTATAATTCTATTGCACTCTCTCTTTATATCTGCAAAAGCTGTGGTTGTTTAAATGGGAGGTTCTAACTGCAGGTAAACATAACTAGTAAGACAGGGTACGAATGTCTATTTTACCTTCTGCACTTGTAGGCGGACAATCCTATATCCATCATCTAAGAATAGACAGACTTTATAGCACCGTATTACCTAATGTTTATTTTTAATCAATTACAATTGAATATGTTTTTGTTAATAAATTAGTTTGTCCCGGTTCCCGGTGAGAGTTCCTTACAAAGGAATAAAGGTCACTTGTCAAACGTTTAGAATATTTTTTTCTTATTTATAAATGAATTAAGATTTGCTATTTCTCAAACTACTTATATGTAACATGTAAACCTGTTGCGAAAAATGCACATTTTGTTGCACGTTTCGGGTCATTTTTTTATTTGTATTTTTTGTTTATAAAATGTGTTACTACAAAAAAACATTGCAAAACGATATACATATATATACCACGGACTAATGGTTTAATTAACCCCATAAGGATTAAACGTCTTTAATCAATTAGTAAATAACGTTATTAAAAAAATTACCACTTAAGACTTCTAAAACGAATTTTGAAACGGTATTTTTAATATATTAAGAGATGTTACAAATTTTAATACATAGAAAACTAAATTTCTACATTTTTTTTAGTAAATAATGAGAAAGAATACCAAATTTAGCATTTTGTTAATTAATCTACTATAAAATACAAGTTTTTTAACTTTCAAATTCAATTCTTACATTAGTCTTCTTATTATTACAAAACGAAACTTTCGATTCCCATTTTTAAATGTAAATTAGAACCGTAATACATTCAATACAATAACCTCCTTTATTTTACTAATTAATAATTTATTAATAATTCCGAGATGATCTAGTTGTGACAGACGTCATCGGTAGGTAGATTGATTATAATATCAAATTGAATTACTAGCTATCAAAGCTTGTCACGTTCCAATATGAATGCCTTAATCAATATTTAGAATTCTAAGCAAATCAATATACGTGATAAAATCAATTGTAACACGTGCTTAAAATTAAAAGGAAAAGTGATTTGTACAAAGAAAAATGAACAATAAGTGATTATTTTGTTTGACTAATTTCAGTATTTATAAACGGAAGTAGGTAGTTTTCATTAGTTAAATGTCAAAAATGTTTCCTTTTTTTTTAACATAATAATTTTGCATGCTTAATAACTGATTACTCATTACTCAAATAACTTTGACTGTTTAAAATGCAACACAACTATTTTATGTAATATGGAATTCCACTCTAACTTTATGAGGACTACGTGGAAGTAATCACAACCGCAATACCTTTTGACGATATTGGCATTCCTGAAGAGCTCATTTTTCAAGTAAAGATAAATATTTTTATCTTAAGGGCCCTAAACATTACACCGGCCGCCTGCACAGTTATCGCATGTACCGGGTGGCCAACTAAGAACGGCCGTCGGCCATATCTCAGGAATGGATTATAGCACAGGTTCGGGAAAAACAAAAGTGGCCTCGAGAAACGCCTGGAAATTATTTTCAGAATTGTGAGTCCACCGCTAGAGGGTGTATTTGACAGTTAAAATTTTTCAAAATTTTACTCAATTAAGGGTCATATGAAATATTATAATCAGATTCCTCGACAAATTCTGCATATTTTTATTTGACAAGTTTTAGTCTATCTCTTCAAATTAGGGGCGTGGAAGAGTGGGAACCTTGTTACGATTTTAGTAAACTTGATGTTGTTTGCAAAAGCTTTTGTTAAACAATAGAAAATTTGTAAATTTGAAGCAATCTGATTAATAACATAAATGCTAGAGGGCGCTGCTTAATATTTTTTAATATTGTGTTTTCTCTTTACAATTTTAAATGAAAGTATAAAAATTTAAGTAGGTCTTTAAAAGTAGACTAAATTAGTAATAAAACAGTGAAAACTGCAAGTCGATATCTTTCTTCTATCCTGAGATATCGTAAGAAACAGGTAAATGGCGGAATTGTTCTTCTAACGTCTAGTGGACTAGTTCGCGTTAACGGAAATTATTAAATTTAGCCTGGATGAAAAGATCTTACATTGGTCTGCAGTAATTTAAACTGTTATACTAACGTTATGGTTGCCGCTAGATTACCTAAATGTAATGATGTTGCTACTAACAATGAGAACAAATTATAAAATAATGTGATAAATCTAACAATTAAAACCTTAAATAAATAACTACGTAATTAGTGTCGCCCTAGATGTTCGAAATGTGGTCCATCATTTCCAATGCATGAAATTAATCGCTGACGGGTGGAGAGAACAGCAGTTTCAATTTCTGCCCTTGAAATACTTCGTATTGTCTGTCGTATTCTTTCAATCATGTCAGCTCTTGTTATGGGTCTATCGGCATAAATGAGATCTTTTATTCGCCCCCACAAATAAAATTCTAAACAAGTTAGGTCTGGAGACCTTGGTGGCCAAATAAATAAACTTCCACGTCCTATCCACCTTTCAGGGTATGATTGATCTAAGAAATTCCGAACATCTCTAGAATAATGTGCCGGGCACCCATCATGTTGCAAGAACATGTCACGACGAATGGCCAAGGGTACGTCTTCTAAAAGAAGTGGCAATTCGTTGTTTAAAAAATCTAAATATCTTTCTCCATTAACAGTCTCATTAAAAAAAAGGCCCAATTATTTCTCCACCTAGAATCCCGCACCACACATTTACAGACCAACGACCCTGATGTTGGACCTCCTGCATCCAGTGGGGATTCGTTTCAGACCAGTAGTGCATATTATGTCGATTTACACTACCATCACTATGAAAAGTAGCCTCATCTGTCCACATAATTCGTGAAAGTATTTCAGGATCGTCGTGTAACATATTTTTTTTTTTTTTTATGGTTGTGGACCTTTGAGAGCCAGTTGCAAAATCCAACCTGGTATCGAAATCTTGAACATTCAAACTATGGTGTAGGACCATGTGATATGGGTGCAATCTAAAATAGTATATATTATAAAGTAATCAGATCAATAAGACACATTGAAGCCCTTCGCTGTTAGTAAACGAAAAGGACTTTAAATGCATTAACTTTCGTAATGTTATTACGAATTTTTTTCGCCGGCCTCTCATTATTTTTTATTATTGGTACCTTTTTACTTTACTTTTCCTCACTTAATTATCATGTTGTTAGTTAAAATCTATTCACATAACATAAGATAATTTCATTAAATAATTTGGTGTTTTATTGAAACTGGACATAAAATGGCGGCAAATGCATTAGTCATGTTGCCACAAGTTAACTTTGATGTAATGACATTTTCGGTATGATAAAATGAGAAACATATAACGACAAACGAAAAAAATAAAACATTTCTATCATTATAATACCGAATAAAACATGCATTAATAAATAAGTAGCCACCTGTGTTCTCTTAAAATATTTTGGACAGTGGTTCGACATATACCCAAGTCTCTAGCTATAGCTCTGGTGCTTGAATGAGGGTTAACATTTACATAAGCTAAAACATCAATAACATTTTCCTCTGTTCTACCTCTGCGTTGTCTTCAGTACACAGGAAGATTCACATTTCCAGTAGTATAGTATATAGCGAAAGTCTTGTATCGAATTAACATTAAACCTGTAAATACCTATTCATAATTTAATCTTTCTTGTAGTAGTACTTATTTAAAGTATTTCAAGCAAAACTAATACTAAACAACATATAAAGTGTATACAATTAAGTCGAGAATCGGTCACAACTGGTTCTTATGCGACAATCTTCACTAGCAGTTCTAAAAAGTTGTGCACTTACATACTTTTTTTGCTGAAGCAATACCACTAACTTATCGCGACGTCATAAAATTGAAAATTTTGTTTATTGTTAATATTCAATTTTATGACGTCGCGATAAGTTAGTGGTGCTGCTTTGTTTCTATATATGCGCTGTGGCGTAAAACTTCAATAAAAAAAATGTAAGTGCACAACATTTTAGAACTGCTATATAGTGAAGATTCTCACATAAGAACCAGTTGTGTCCGATTCTCGACTTAATTGTATACACTTTATATTTTGTTTAGTACTAGTTTTGCGTGAAATACTTTAAATAGGTACTACTACAAAAGAAAGATTATAATTATGAATAGGTATTTACAGGTTTAGATGTTAATTCGATACAAGACTTTTCGCTGGTATATGCTATACGCACACGGTGTGCGAGTCGGAGAAAACGCTTCTGCTGTGATGCCGTCTGTTTGGGTACTGCAGTGCATACACTCTAGCAGCAACGGTTGCATTTCTCATACATTCAAAATAAACTGCCAACATATCAAATGCTTCTTCATTTGTAAGAATCATTTTGGTACGAACAGATAAAGAAAGTCTATTAAATGCAACACGATGAACAATTTTTGACATATGCGTAAAAATCATAGCTTGCTTGTTTTCAATTTATTTTACATCTTACATGGCCCTCTTTACTACTTTTGTTGTCATCAGTAAATCGTAATTCATATTTTAAACTGTATTTGTTGTTGCTCGGCAAATATCGGTTTTTACTGATATTTTATGCTTTTGATTTACTAACACATCGCTTGAAAACAAATATAACATTCTTATATAATTAAAAAATTGTTAGATTTATCACATTATTATTTTATAATTTGTTCTCATTGTTAGTAGCGACAGCATTACATTTAGGTAATCTAGCGGCAACCATAACATTAATATGATAACAGTTTAAATTACTGCAGGCCAATGTAAAATCTTTTCATCCAGGCTAAATTTAATAATTTCAGTTAAGGCGAACTAGCCTACTAGATGTTGGTAGAACATTTCCCGCCATTTACCTGTTTCTTACGATATCTCAGGATACGAAAAAGATATCGACTTGCGGTTTTCACTGTTTTATTACTAATTTAGTCTACTTTTAAAGACCTACTTCAATTTTTATGCTTCCATTTGAAATTGAAAAGAGAAACACAATATTAAAAAATATTAAACAGTTATGTTATTTGAAAATGTAAACTTTCACCATTAACACTCATAATAAAATACTTATCTTTTTTGGGGTTTTTAATGGTGTATTTAAATTATACAATCTAAGCGTTTCGATAACACTTACAGTTATCTTCGTCAGTAGTAATATTTGTGAGAATTGTTAAAGATGTTGTAAACAATTTTGTCAATGTTGAAAAATTAAAACATAAACATTTTTATATTTTAATTTTTAATGTTATTAATCAGATTGCTTCAAATTTACAAATTTTCTATTGTTTAACAAAAGCTCTTTGAAACAACGTCAAGTTTATTGAAATTGGTCAAGCAGAACCTGAATTAAAGGCGTTTTTTCGTAACAAGGTTCCCACTCTCCCCCACCCCTTATTTGAAGAGATAGACTAAAACTTGTCAAATAAAAAATATGCAGAATTTGTCGAGGAATCTGATTATAATATTTAATATGCCCCTTAATTGAGTAAATTTTGAAAAATTTTGCTTTTTAAAATTTTAACTGTCAAATACGCCCTCTAGCGGTGGATCTACAATTCTGAAAATAATTTCCAGGCGTTTCTCGAGGCTACTTTTGTTATAAAAATTTTTTTCCCGAACCTGTGCTATAATCCATTCCTGAGATATAGCCGACGGCCGTTCTTAGTTGGCCACCCGGTACAGGCTAACCTGTGAGTGTGTAAGCGATTCAGGCCGACTGCGGAGGCAAAATTTTTAGCCGGACGGATTTCTGTCTTTGCTTGAAATTTGCCTGTACTGACTTGCATAAACTGATCGTGTGGATGCAAAACAAGCCAATTACTTCAGTTTGAACTTGAATTTCATTAATAGTAGAACCATGTCTGCGGAGAACAAAAACGATGTATTTTTAACTGAATTCATTGACATGTATAGAGCTCAATCTTGCCTTTGGAAAGTTAAGTCCAAAGAATATATGGACAGGCAAAAAAAAGCAGCTTCGTATGAAATTTTAATTAAAAAAATGCTCGAAATTGATGCTTTAGCTACTAAAGACACTATCGTGAAGAAAACTAATAACTTACGTAGTTCGTTTAGAAAAGAATTAAAAAAAGTTAATAGTTCTAAGCATTCGGGTATGGGTGGGGAACAAATATATGTTCATCTCACGTTTTTAACGGATCAGGAAACACCTAGACCTGCGGTGTCCAATACTAAGAAGATAACAGTGAAGAGAATGACCAATCTCAAAATGCACAAGTAAAATAAACCACTTTCTACTAATAAATTTGAAGAAAAAATATACCTATATCTTTATTTATTTATTGATCACAATTTGCATTCACTGACTACAGTAAACTAAGGTGTTGTTACAAATATACTAATGTTGTGTAAATTCATTTTGCCACGAAACTGCTCCTTCGGCGTTGAAATATCTTGAGAATTTCTCCTTTACTGTTTTTGCATTATCTGAAGTATTCCTATTATGTCCATGTTGCAAATTGATAAAAGAATAAGAGGATTCTTCCGTTATATCTGACGAACAAATGTATGTATCAGAACATTTGCGCCTTAAAAAATTATGCAGAATACAACATTTTCTATAATAAGCCGTGTGTGTGACAATCTATAATTAAATTCTTCTTTCGCCATTTAAATCACGATGACTGAATGGGTTTTAAAAAATTGGTTCTAAGTGTAAATGCTTCGTCCCCTACAAATACATAGGGCAACGCTTGTACTAGTTTTCTCTACTGTAGGTAACTTCAGTGTATTGTTTATAAGTTTTTCGTGAAATTTTTTGGATTCTATAACCCCTCCGTCCGACATTCCTCCATTTACTCCAAAGTCACACATAATAAATTCATAGTTTCCATCAACTATAGCCATTAAAACCATGCTATGTGTTCCTTTATAGTTGTAGAAGTATGAACCACTGTCAGGAGGAGGAATAATTTCAACGTGTTTTCCATCAACTGCCCCAACGCAGTGGGGAAAATTCCATCTTTGTTCAAAAACACTTGCAATGCTTTTCCATTCTTCCTCCGACGTTGGGAACTGCAAAATACAATAGATCTTGAATTTAGTTGAAACCAAAAACTCTCAAATTAAAAACTATAAAATTTTCGAATTAAAACCATATTAGTAGTAAGCTTTTTTCAGCCTGGGAATTTTTATTTCATGAAAATGATATTGACCCTTTGTCAGCTTTATCTGTTGCTACGACATATGGGATATCAACGCCATCTGTATCTTCAAGATCAGTTAAAAAAAAGGAAATTGAATAAGAATGTTGAACTTACTGAAGCTGTTCTTGAAGCTACTAGTAGAAGGTTAACCACAACCCGACAAGAAGATGAGTATGATGCCATCGGGAAAAACATATCCAGCGAATTGCGTAGACTAAATGCCGATCAAAAAATCTACGTAGAAAAAATCATGAGCGACGCTTTATATGAAGCACAACTAGGAATAGTCGACTTGTAGTATACAGTAATACCAATTACAGAACTTCATTGGCAACCTCACTGAATACTTTTAATTATAGTAATATTACGGTAGCAACTGAAGCAATTCATAATCAAAACTTTGCCGATTGGTCTGCAGAAACTGCATCGGGATTTATTACGCAATTTAATCCAAATGTTTAATTATTTATTGCTTGCCTTCATTTTTTTATATGTTAACCGAATTTCAATTTGTTTATATTTAGAACATTTTGTATTTGTTATTTCTGTAAATGACAACATTAAAAAGAATATTTTAAGTATTCCTTTTCCCTATCAGGTATAATGTAGCTCAGAGCTTAGGGAGATATAATTTATGAACGACCCGTAGCCAAAAATCTGAGAGTAGCTGTTAATCGTTCATGCCAACTTATTGAATCTTTCATGTTAGTGTCGCGTTTTTCAATTAGTGGGCTAACTAATGTTAATAACTGAAACTATACATCTTGATCCATCCCAGTCCTGTACTTCTACTTTCAATTCATTCAATAAGTTAACATGTGAATATTTTCTTCTTTGCAACAGCCAATCTTTGCACCACTTTTTTTATACACATACTTCTTACGTTTTGATTTTATTGTGCAAGCCACTGCAGTCACGCTGATTAGCAAGAGTTCTTCAGAATCCACTTAAAAGGAGAACCGGCAGTGTCTTGGCACCTTGATGGACTGACAAAAATTACTATTTTCGTACGATAATGTGGAGACTTCTCTTGCGTCCTGTGTAGGCCGCCGGAGAGGCAACCTGCGTGTGTATAGCAGCCTTTACAGGTGTAGTTATTGAGGTACCTTAGACCATTGTTTTCAGTGACAAAAATCAAATATATTCAAAAGTCAGCTAAAGTAATCACAAGTGAGTAAGCTTGATAGGTGTTAGTTGCAATTATTTTATAGAACCGCCGGTTTTTGGACCAGTTCGGTTCAACCACCTACAGGTTTTATAAAACCGACAGTTTGAGTGATGTCAGATGTCAAATATATGAAACAATAACAAACGTTTCGTGGTTATAATTTTGATTACTACTTTTTTAAGGAAGTATGGATGTGGCGCAGTTTGGATTCTGGGAGTTTCTTGAGGATGTCCATGTCTATGATGACGTAGAATTTGTTAAAAGTCGGGTATGCTAATATTCAATGACATAGAAAGACTTTTGAAACTAATGTAGTAAGAGGAAATGTTTGGTACTTTAAGAGAAACACTTTTTTTCATAAACAATGCAGCACCTACGTTACACGGGCTGTTATTGACACTCCGTTTTTATGTGAGAGGCTGCATGCTGTTAACTGTTGCAGATCACAGTGGGGTCAGCTCAGGATCTGCATGTTGTTTTGTGATAACCGTTTCCGAGGCAATATGTACTTAATAGACAGATATGTAAAAATGCGAGAAACTGCAAACGAAATTAGAAATTTGCAAAATAATTTTCATCCAATGTCCAGGTTGCACTCATATAAGATTGCAAAGTCCAGGTAAGATATCCAGCAATAAACATCATTAAAATGAGTCTAAAATTTATACAGTATTCCAAGCTGAAGTATTTCGTAATAGGAAAGGAAATATGTCTCTTAATGTACAAACGGTTTCAGACTATCGACTTTGTATAGTTGATATAGTAGCAAGATGACCGGGTAGCGTTCATGGTTACACCATTTTCAATAATTCAAATCTAAAATGAAGAGTTGAAAACTAAATTCTATTTTAATTGGTGATTCGGATTATATGAACGCAAAATATTTGGCAACACCTCTTTCAAATGTGAATAATGCTGCAGAAAATGTATATAATGAGTCACTAATCCGAACCCGAAATGTGGCTGAGAGGCAATATGGAGTCTTAAAACGAACGTTTCCTGTTCTACATAATGGATTGAGACTGTCACTGCCAATTGAGGCAGTAGTCGTGGCATGTGCTACCCTTCACAACAAATGAATGAACCTATAGCACCTAAAGATCCTTCGACATTTTAACAAATTTCAACCCCGCACCAAACAACTATTTTATGCTCTATGTGCACGTTACCATCAGTAAGTTGTCGCCAGAGTGAAGGTTATGTTCGTTATTTGCCATGTTATGAAACCGTATGACATTTGACAGCCAAAAGCAGAGTTGTCATATTGGTATCATGAAAATTTGATGGTGTAAAAACTGTCAGTTTTATCCGAATTGGTTGAATTCGATCCTCGGTGTAAGTTCCGGTTTTACAACACCGACAGTTTTATTACCGCCACACAACCGATACTTTGGTTGAACCGGCCGTTAATCACGAGCCACAACCAGGCGAATGTTTAAATGTACTTTGCTGACATGTTCTAAATCTGTTTTTTTTTTCATTTTCGAACTAAAAAAAAATTATAAAATGTACTAAATATATATTATTTGTAGATATTAAATATAATAATATTTTTCCTTCATACACCCAAGAATTTATTATATTATTGGTCATATATGTGGCGTGATTTTTTTAGCAGTAATTCTAGACATGCCGTTTGTGCCAGCTCACGTATTACCGGGTGGCGTACAGCATACCATTTCATCATCGCTCGCGTCCATCACGGATGCTACAAAAACATAGATTTGCTGTTTATTAACTTAACGGTTATTATTTTTACATAGATTTTATAAATTTACTGCAAATATTCTGGTAATCTAACGGATTAAACAGTAAAATGCTAATGACCAATGTTTTGATTATATTTTCTTCGATAATTTCTTCGATGCATAAATCGTCGTATATCACATGTGAGCGAAATGCCATTATGAAACTCGTGAGAAGTGCCTCACCCGCACGCTCATAGGTCAGACTCTTCATTCGCGTATAAAGATGCATTTCTCTCACTTATAATGTAACATACTACTCTTTTCTAATTTGATGCTAATATTCGAAAAATTTAGGACCACAAATATTTTTATTTGGAGGTTAGGGTACTCTTTCATTCCATCTATTGTCAATGCTTGAAAATACAGAAATGAATATTGATAAATTTATTATAATTAATAAATTAATATTAGTCAAGTTGCTTTGTGTGTGTGAATCCTTGCGATATTGCAGGCTCACATTCAATTAATATAAGAAATTTGATTGTAATCTCTCTATATTTAGAATTTACATCCGTTACATAAAGACAAAATTTGCATCGATTGGGGCTTGAATCTCGATGGCGCAGATGGTTAGCGCGGTACTCTAGCAAAGTACAGGTCGTAGGTTCAAATCCTATTCGAGGTAAACTTTTATTTATGTATTTAATAAAATTAATAATAATTTTTAATTGAATATTGATAAACGTTAAAATAAGAAACATGTTCAACAATTACAACCTAACATTTTGTTTCTATCAGAAACGCGTCTCCTCAAAAGTCCGATTCACCTCATTTGCAATTTTCCCAATACAACCTTCACTCTAACTTGCCATACAAAGGAGGTGTGTGTCTACCTCAAGGAAAACATTGCTTGCAAAAAGTTTTCGTCTTAAAAGAATACAAAATTCGACGTCATTTGGTTCAATCACCCTGGTCCCAAATTTGTGGAATTCTACTGTTACGTCTATAAGTTTCCCAATGTTAGTAACTTTCAAATCCTGCTAGTCATAATGCAGAAACATTTTCCTTTGCATGCAACCTGATACAAATGATTTCCGAACCCACTAGGATCTCTGACAACTCTAACCATACTTCACATGTTCTAGACCTCTTTTTGCATCAAACCTACTTGTTTATAACACTCTTCTACTATTCACAACACTAATAGATTATAGTGTGTGGTGTTTTAAGTCAGCGGATTTATTTGAAACCTTCCATGGCATGAATATTGTTTATGTCATCCTCGTCTTCGGATATTGCTCAACTATGGTTCAATCGGGTTTGTGCTAATGCAGTATCTTTCAAAAGAAATTTTATACTAAATGGAAATCCAATAAAACGGTCGCAAGAGTTTCAGATTACGTTGGTCCTGAAAATACCCACAAAAATGCTTGGTTGAACAAGAAAATGCGAAGAACTAGCTACATGTCCTTTGGGTAGCCGTAAGTTCTGGTCTTTAGCCATCAGTAAAAACTTTGGTACATACTCATTTCTCGCCATGACATCATTTGACGTATCTGTAATGGCTGAATCTGTAGACAAGCCAATCTTTTTATGGATATATTCGCATCAAACTCGTGTCTTAAACTTACTTACTTACTTACTTAACCTTCACGCCATTCCCTTGCGGGTAGGCAAAACAATCCCTGCCTCTTATTTATTTTTCATTCACAATCTTTCGCCATGCTTTCCTATCTCTACATACCTCCCTAGCTTCCGCAAGATTCATACATAGTCTCTGACATGCCCTTTTGTTTTAGAACTCCTTATCTTTCTTTCCTTTATCAAAGATTCTACTACATTCAGCCAAGTTTTACGCGGCCTACCAGGCCCGGCCTTTCCCCTAACGTCACCCACATATATTTGTTTCGTTAATCTTATGTTATTCATTCTCTCAATGTGACCAAACCAACGTAATGTACAACTTTTATATCTATCCATCATCGTCTTTTCCTCACCACACTCCCTCATTATGCATTCATTTTTTATCTTGTCCCTTCTCGTTTTACCACATGCGCTTCTCAGAAATCTCATACCCACAGCATTTATTTTTCTTTCGTGCTTTTTTGACATACCCATGTCTCACTGCCATACAGTACTGATGGGACGAATACGCCATTATAGATTGCTCGTTTCGCAGCTAGGCTCATGCTTTCATTTCTCATTATCGTCCACATACTTCCAATCACTTTCCTTCCAGTATTGACTCTTCGTCCAATCTCGCTCTCAATTGTACCATCTGCAGTAAACATTCTACCGAGATATACCAGCTCGTCCACTTGCTCCACGATTTCATCTTGCAGAGTAAATACTCTACTCTCCTTTTACCTTCCCGATTGAACACCACAATCTTAGTTTTGTTCGCGTTTACCTTTAGGTCCATGCTCTCACAGACTGTATCAAACTTCCTCAGAGCGGTTTGCAGCTCATCCGTACTGTCACTTAATAAGACTGTGTCATCTGCATACACCAAGAGTCGTACATTTACGTCACCAACCATTACACCATTTGTATCGGTACACGCGTGTCTAAGACACTTATCCATGTATACATTGAACAACTACGGTGACATCACACAGCCTTGTCGTACTCCTTGCTCAATATTAAAGTATTCACTCACACCTTCTCTCCCTAACACATGCCCGACTACCGTTGTATACTTTTATTGGACCTTTATTTACGCCATATTCATTTGATATTTCCCACAGCTTCTCCCTATTCACTCTGGCATATGCTTTCTCCAGATCTACAAACGCGCAGTACAACTTCCTTTTACCTTTAAACACTTTTCGATCACCTGCTGGAGAACAACTGTCTAATCGTCACATCCTCTCCCTGGCATGAAGCCACCTTGCACATCCCACATCCTAGTTTGTGTAGTTTCTCGTACTCTATCAATCAGTATTCTTCCAAATACTTTACCAGGCACGCTGAGCAAGCTTATTCCTCTGTAGTTCTTACAATCACTCTTGTTCCCCTTACCTTTATACAATGGTACAATGATCGCGCTTTTCCAATCACTCGGCACTTTTCCACACGTAAGGCATACATTGAATAATTCACGCAATCTTCGTATAAGCTTTGTACCACCATACTTGAGCATTTCACCAGTGATTTCATCTATGCATGCTCCCTATCCGTTTTTCAACCTTCCTACCGTTTTCTCTACCTCAATTATTCCAATATCCTTCTCAGTTTCATTCATCCTTTCTTCTATATTCTCCTTATTTAACCCTTCAGTCTTACGTTCCTCACTACTGTACAGCTTTCCGAAATACTCTTGCCAGCATTTCCTCACTTCACAATCGTCCCATACTATTTCGTTTCTATCATTCATCACTCCTGCAGTGTTCTGTTTTGGGCCACGTTTTGTATTTTTGACCCATTTCCAGAAGAGTTTTTTGTTTCCCTCAAAATCATTCTGCATTTTCTCTCCTTCCACAGCCATCACTTCCTCTTTACTTATTCTCACTGCCTCCTTCGCTTCTTTGTTTCTTAATCTGTACACCTCATACAATCTTTTCTTCTCAGTCTCATTTTTGGAGCAATCATTGCCATGTACGCATCTTTTTTCTTACTTACTGCCTTTTTTACCGACTCATTCCACCAAGCACATTTTTTCTGTCTACCTACAATCACTCTTCCACATATTCGCACGGCACAGTTGACAACAGAGTTTTTCAAGCTTATCCATGCACTTTCTACGTCAGTGCCTTTTATTTGTTCGTTCCACACGGCTTCATTCACATTAAACTCTTTATTGACAGCATCTGCGTATTTCATTCTCGCACCATTATCCACTAGTTTGTCAACCCTAATTCTGGACGTTCGCACTACGTTTGCTTTCCTTCTCCACACCCACTTTTCCCTAGACACACTCTCGATATAACCAAAAGTGGTCCGATCCACACTCCGCTCCGCGCATTACTTTTGTGTCTTTCACCAGGTTTCTAAGCCGTTCATCATACACTATCAAGTCTATCATACTTTTAGATTCACCTCTTTGCCATGTATACATATTCACATTTTTATGTTTAAACCACGTATTGGATACAAACAGGCTTCTCTCAACACAGATGTTCAGCAGGTGTTCACCATTCTCATTGATTCTTTGGTCTCCGAACTTTCCTAGAACGCGTTCACTATGTTCTCTCTGTACACCCACCCATCCGTTCATATCCCCTAATATAATCACTCTTTCGTTTGGCTTACATACGTTCAACACGTTCTCCACTTCATTCCAGAAGTTCTCACGCTCCTGGTCTCTTTCTCCATTCACCGGTGCATAGCATGCAATAAGAAAAATTCTTCGAAACTCCACTTTCATTCTAACCCATATTACCCGGGGAGAGACCAATTCGTACTGTTTAACACATCTTTTCGCTCGTTCACTTATGATCACCCCAACTCCTTTTGCGCCATGCACTTCCGTCTCAACTCCTGACCATAGTGCCAGGCTGCCATCCTCCATCTCCACAGCATCCTTTCCTTTGCGCTTTGTCTCCGATACACACAGGTGTCTTTCATACATTACATTCGAAATTTCAAATTCTTTACCATGCATACCTCTAACATTCCACGTACCGACTCGCCATTCATTCCTTGCACAGTCGTCAGCAACGGGCCTGTCTGTTTCGACCTTGACCGCCCCTTGTAGCCAGGTCGATCCGAGGCAATTGTATTGTTCTCTTGAGTAATACCCTAGCGAGCAGACCGGTTACTGGCCAAATCGTGCCCCGGACGATGTAGCATTCCCTACTAACGGTATCGTCCTACTACCGAACAGTTATGTCTACTGTCACGACATAATAAATAGATAAAAATAACAGATCGTATACTTACTGTATGAATCTCACAAATGTACATATACATGTACATTTTTTTTCCATCTTACCTACCTTTCAATCACACCACGCGTTTCAACCATACTGCTCTATACGCGATTCCTGGTTTCGCGCCCCTCACCGGACTTGCTGGTATTTATTAGCGACCGAACGATTCAATTATTATTTATTTATTTTTATTTTTATTTTATTTATTTTATTTTTTATTCTCTTTTTTTGCTTTTCGAGTTATAGTTACTTCCATGTCATTTACTTTTATTTATCAAGTCAGTTTTATTATTGTCGCGAGCACGTGATACTTAAATAAATATTTATTAGTTCTCTATGAATTCACCGTTATTGCAACAATGTATATCTGTTCGGGTCCACTCCTTAAACAAAAGGTGTCTTAAAAATTCTGTAAAGACGTGTCTCCAGTCACCTATTATTTATACGCTTGTAGGCTTGATTCCAATAAAGCAACTGGCCCAGATGGTATCCTAGCTATTGTTCCTCAGAACTAGTACCAGTCCTATCTAAGCTCTATTCGCTCTGTGCCTTCTCGAATTTCCTTCATTATGGAAGTTAGAAAATGTTCAATCTATTGCCAAAGAAGGCGACAAGACCAATCCTCTAACTACCGACTAACTTCCATTACTTCCGTTGTGTTTACAGTCATAGAAAAATCCATCAATTAGTAACTACCTGCTCTCCTTGAATCTAACAGTCTTGAGTCACTTCCAATACGGTTTTAGTCAGAGTCATTTTACAGATGACCTTCTGTTAAATGTGGCCCAAGTTTAGAACAATACATTAGAGCGACCTGGTGAAACCGTTGTTGTTTTAGATATTTCAAACTCACCTCGTTTCAGTTAACTGATACGCTCAACCATTGGATTAACAGTTTTCTTGACAAAGACAGGTACGTCTTGTAGTTGATTGCGTTCTTTCAAAAGAAGTTAACATTAACGCGGGTGGTCCATAGGTGTCAGTGATAGTTCCTACACATTTCTTGCTATACATCAATGATCTCATTTTTTCAATAACTAACCCGATCCATAGCTCTGTAGATGACAGCACTCTATTGTAATTCATTTCAGTGTAGTCATAATACTAATCCACCTTCTTTGATAAATACAGACACATACAGCATATCCTTGAACGGAGAAGTAATAACTTAGTTAAACTTAATACCAATAAAACTCAGTGTTGCCTTGTCTCCGCCAAAAAAGTGTGAATGGATCAGATCTTAAGTTTCAGCATTTTACGTCAGATACCAAAGCAGATGCTCGTAAAATGGTATGTTTGTACAGATCTAGGCAGTATTACCTCTTGACAACTATTTCTGCTATATAAAGCCAAAATTCGACCTCATCTAGAATATAATTCTTATCGATGGGTTGGTGCTCCTCAATACGCTCTCGATTTTGTTGACGTGTTCAAAGAAGAGTGATTAGGTTTATAAATAAGCTGTTCTTAACGTCTGACTTACAGTTGCTTGAGCATAGACAAATCGTTTCAATTCTTTCGTGGTACTATTGATATTACGATGACTATGGTGGTGTTGAATTACATCATTTGACACCGTTACTAGGGATACCCATTTCGCTCATTCACATTATTAATATGCAGTATAAATTTATTTCAATTTGTCGTACCAAACGGGAGAAATCCACATTCTTTTACATGTCTTCTAAACTCTGGAATGATCTTCGTAGTTCCGCTTTCCTCTCACAAAATCAATAATAGAATCATCCTATATCTACTAAAATAAAGACTACTTTCTTTAAGGCTTTTACAAGCGTAATTAAATATTACTAAAATAAGCGGCCAAAAATCGTTAAATAAAATATTCAGAAATTTACTACAACTTCTAATAAATCCAGCAACGTTAATTCGATCTTATCTTCATGACTAAAAACGAATGCCACCAAACTTTGCATATGAATATACGTCAATTTTCAACAATTCTTACGGCAAAACTAAAAATCCTAATTTTACTACTACCATTTCTTTACATGGTGACAAACTGAATGCTACTTGATGTTTTTACGAAAGGGGAATCAACGTATAGTAATTTATAAAAAAACTTAAGTTAATTTGTTTAGTGACATAATTTATTACAGTGAAAGTTTCACCTCTCAGTAAGATCAAAATTAAAGTACGTAACTGGTTCAAACGACATTACAACATCGCGCCGCAACTCGCTCGTCGTTAGGTCGTGTATTTTATTAAAATTTTGTAGCTACGTTAATACAGTAAGCCTAATCAGATAGTGTTTTGAACACCACCCTATCTTCATCCGGGTAAAATTTACGCAAACAAAAGGGGTGAACTAGCATAAAACAAGG
The DNA here is from genome assembly GCA_036346205.1 of Vesta saturnalis. Lineage (NCBI taxonomy): Eukaryota > Metazoa > Arthropoda > Insecta > Coleoptera > Lampyridae > Vesta > Vesta saturnalis. The sequence goes on along the minus strand of JARFJB010001721.1, from coordinate 4,379,170 downwards.
AAAAATACTTAAACCTACCTTTTGGTCTCCACCAACGGTTTATTGGGTCGATTCTGAAACGTAATGCTCGAATATTGTTGGTAAATTAAAATAATCTCCTCACTATTGGAATCAACTTTAGTTTACCCTCTAATTCAAATAAAATTGCCCCCTCTTTATTTTAATTGACATATGCTCAAATTAAATTATGATAGTCCGTCACATAAATACAGAAAGGTTACAGCCCTTTAGTATCGTATACTATTCCTTTACAAACGAAAGACACTCAATAATTCAATTTAACGAACATCTATTAAAATTGCTTTAAAACGAACGAACATCCAAATACACAGTTAATTTGAACGTAACGGACAAAAGCTTTTATCACTGAATACGGTTTGAATGTAAATCACACCTTAAACCTTTTAAATTTTCACAAAATCACTATTATTTTCTTTTCAACTACCAAAGCGCTTTAGAGCGCTCAAGATTACGGGACATGCCCTTTACTTAAATATAAATATTTATTTATGCCTTAAAAAGAAATAATCGCAAACCTTATGAGCACTCAACATTAAGCAAAAGAAATGAAATATCTCAAGATATACGTAAATAAATGACTAACTAATTTCGTAAATATGTCTATAACAAATAAATATAGCTTTTGTAAATACTATAAATTGGTGACGTGTAATTTATGATATTTAATAAAAACAAATAAGCTCAAAATTCTTCCTTTAAGACCAAACAAGGTTTATATTTATTGTAATTCAAAATAAGAATAAGCACTTGAATATTTTTACGTCATACCCCGGGTCTCAGACTCGCTTTCTCCAATCGACACGATAGCTGGCCGCTCTCCACCAATTATATTCCTAATAACACCCATAATTCTACTGCGTTAGCTGATGGCTGCATACAATTACCGTCAGTAAGGCTCTACGTAATGTCTTGAAGTATTAAGTTACATCTAAAAATAAGATCCAACGCGAGTGCTTCAGCTGACACCCTCAACACTCACGTTTGTTAATCCAACCCAATTAATTAGTGAAGTCTTTAACAAAACCTTTCACGATTTTTTCCCTGGGTCATTCTAACCTATCTCTCAAAATCCAATGGATGTAAAATACGCGAGAATTTTAAAATATTAGGTTGGATTTGGAAACAAAAATTCTCTGAAGGTTTGTCTTCACTTTGAAAGTTCAATTTTAGAAATTAGTTGTATTAAAATCGCTTATAAATCAGATCTTCATAAAAGTATTTACAGTCTAGTTGGGCAAATGACTAAGCGTGAAATAGTTCGCATATTCGAAAGTCAAAATATTTCCCCAGAACTATTTATTGAACAATAGCTGATTGTGAGCAAGGTATACCATGTATACATATCCAAAAAGTGGAAGACCCAGATATTTTATCCAAACTAGAGCAGACAGGTTAGTAAGAAGTGCAACAGATAGAGTTGGAATGTTGGTCAGAAATTAGCAAGGAGTATAGAACTTCTAATGATACAGTTTGGAGGAAATTGATTAAGAACGGTCAAGAATATTGAAAAAGAAGAAAATGTCTAAAATATACGCCAAATCAGTTGGCACGAATACAACGATGTTGTTGGGCATTAATGCGGATACATTTTGCCAAAAACAAAGTCATCGTGATTGAAAAATATTTCACTCTAAGTAACTCAAAAATTAATAGTAACGATTGCTTCTATACTAATAACATAGAAAACTGTCCAGAGAATGCTAAATATAAAGAAAAGGCAAAATTTGAATTTTAGTCTGGTGAGCGATTTCTATCGAGGCCTCATGTGAGGCGTGTAAAGACGAAGCGCTGGATAGCCAGTCCTATATTCAGAATTGTCTGGTCAAACTGAATGATATAATTAATGAACATCATGCTGAAGGATATATAATGTTTTAGCCAGACTTAGCAACACGCCATTACGCCAGGGAAACTCAGAACTGGACCAACGCCCATAACATATCATTCTTACCACGAAACAACAATACCCCTAATCTACCTCAGGCCCGCCCAATAGAAGAATTTTGGGCACTTTTGAGTAACAAAAGTGTATGATGGAGGATGGCGAGCCGAAAATGAAGAACAGTTAAGACGGAGGATTTACAAAAAAATTCGAGAGGTAGGTATTACAGACGCCCAAGGCCTTATGCGAGATGTTCGTAGAAAATTGCGTCTTGTTGAAAATCACGGACCACTTTATTTAATTTAAGTTCTCAATTTTATTAATTATAAGTCTATTAATTATGTTTGATAGCTATGAGTTTAAATAAAAGATATATGTTTATAAAACTGAATATAACATTTTGTGCCAAAACTTTTGAGACATACGTTGGTGCACAAGGAAAATACGCGAAAAATTTTTAACCCGATCTGTTTTCGTCGTCGCTATACTTTGGAAAATCAACCTTAACTCATATAATATATGAAAACCACAGTTATCTACTCTCAATTTTGTTATCTAAGCTAAGTTTTCAGTATCTCGATATTCGCACGATTCTTGCAGTAATCTTAATTACAAACAATTTCGCAAGACGTAATTTCCGCTAAAAACTAAGTTATCCATTAACAACTACTTTAAATTGGGATTATCCGATATTTAGTATAATAAAAATCTACTGTCTTTACTTATTTCTCACAACTAACAAAACAACTATACCTAAAATATGCGGCAAACATATTCGCAATTTAGAACTTTGTAACGTGCAAAAATCGATATTCGATCCACTCGTATCAACTTCATAATTGTCTGTCTAGTTGCTGTATTAAGCATTATTTTGTATTAAAATTGAAGACTTACATTTACTGGTTTATCCGATACGAGATTCAATTTTACTTGATCTACGATTTTCAGTGATTACTGTACTAAAACTTACTTAAGTAAAATGTTTAAATCGTGTACCACGCAAAATTGATATTAAATTCAATATTAGCTGATCTACGATTTTCTGTAGTTACTGTATTAAAACTTATATTTAGACATTGTATGTGAAAATCGACACGGTAGTGCCACTTATGGGACTCTCACAACACTTCTACCGGTTTCTACAGTTATTATTTGATCTTAACTGGTTAGTTTTGTTGATTACCGCTAGAGGCGTTGCCTTAAAGAAATATATTTTACTTATCAGGAATTTTATTACGTTAGATACATCAATATTTATTTGGTAACATTGGTCTTTTTATCTACTTTCCGGTAAAACATTTAAGAACGTGTTGGCGGAGTCTCTGAAAGCAGCGGATATAATTGAGAACACTCCTTTCATTCGTTTAGAGGATGAACTCTTCGAACTAAATAAATAGCTGATAATTACAACTTTTGGAGCTAGACTAACATCGTAGAGGTAAAACAAAGCTTACTGACAGCGGGACATACAGGTTATTTCTTCGTAGAACCATGTCAGAATATTCTATTATAAACTACGTTCTTTATAAAAATGCTAAAGTGGGTACGATAGACGTTCGTGCTTACAAAGATGCCTTCTGCAGTGAATATAATATAATTACTACAAAATAAAAGTGTACTTTAATAAATAATACCGCCAAAATAAAAAGGAAACGGTCACCTTATTAGAATTTCGTTGGATACAATTTTCTTGAACTTGCATAGAGGTTATAGTATGTACTGCACTCGAATATAACTTATTACTGTCTAATTACTGTAGAACGATCGTAACGTTAATAACTTTGTGGGTTGGTTATAATAAAATAACTTATTCTTAATTTGACTTTTTTCCTATAATGTCTTGAACTACACTCAAGTTTGGTTTAGCTTCGCCATCCATTTTATTGCGTCATGAATTTGTAACCGTTTCTGCCTCTGTTGTGCAGCAGGTTTAATCTAGTCTTTGTTATACCGGTCGTCCTTGTAATTTTAATTCAGTGTTTATTCGAAATCTTTAAGTTGGAAGTCATACTCTTTAAATTTATCTTTATCTTATGTGTTTTAATATTGTTGTGCGAAGTGTTCAGTATATACACGATATATTTTGGTTAATTATCAGGATTTATCTATTTGTAACAGTTTGCTAATGTGTGCACTGAACTATCGCTTAAATTGAGTATTTATAGGGGTTTGTGTAAATTTTTCTTTTGTAAAACAACGGCAAGTTACCGGAATTAAAGTCAAATATATATATATATATATATATATATATATATATATATATATATATATATAGGTTTGTCTGTGAATTTCTCCTTTTCAGGTTAACCCATCTTTCTACAAACGCGAGGAGTTGACTAAATATTTTACCTCTTAAATTCTGTTTTTTTCTTTCGAAAAGAAATTAACACATAAGTAGCTTACCTTCGTATTTGACCCGTGAATAACGTATGCTCATATAACCATTCTAAAGTTATGTAACTGCATTGGGGAAAACCTTAATATAAACGTTCATCTTATTATTATTCGTCTATGATAACCAATTGCGATAAACAGAAGTTTTATATTTAAACGAAACACGTTTAGTCGTTTGTGGTAATTCAATTAATATAAGATTACTAGGGAATTTTTGCTTGTTTCTTATAAAAGTAAAAGAGTTCCGCTCTTTAACGGTTCCAAATTTTAATTTGAAAATGAGGTACCAACTTCACATCGAAAATCGGGATTCAGAAGTTCTCACTAGCTAAATTGCTATATTTTGCAAAGTTCTCAAGTTAAATTAAAAAAAAATAAAATTTTTGAAAATTCAATTTTGATATGCAACAGTTACAATCAACTTTTGCTGTTCTTTTATTCATTCTAAGAGTTCTCGCTAATTAAAAAGAAATTATAATCAAAAGTGAGTTACAGCTCTTTAGTTAAAAAATATTTTGAAGAGTTCTAATAGTTTTAGCAGCAGATTTGGATAGTATCCGAAAAGTTCTGAAAGAAATTTTCCAGAACGAAAATACCTACGTACTTAAAATTTTGTATTTAAGTTTATTTTCATTTGGCTTGGAGCTGATTAGATTTTGGGTGAAATCCATCGGCAGAAAGCGGGGTTTATTAGGGTCCGTTTTTTGTTTCTACCAAATGTGTCTAAAACAGCTGCATATTTCAAAGATATAAAATACCTAAATGTATACCTTAAACATATCGATTAATTATGTTGTATGAAATTTTTGAAACGACGCGTAATTTAGCGGGAAAAAATTCCCAAGGTGGAATTGAAGCATTTGGAATTGCAGTTGTTTTAGAAATATTTGATAAAACAAAAACTGATCTTAACAAACCCCCTCCGCCGTTGGATTCCTTCATAAGTTTAATTAGCTCTAAGCGAAATGAAAACAAGCTTAAATACAAAATTTTAAGTACATAGGTGTTTTCGTTCTGTAGTTATCGTGGATACTAACATACATCCACACATTCACACAGACATTCCAGCCATCATGACCGATCTTGGTGAAACTTAGCCAAAAGTTGTAAAATGAGCTAATAAGTCAATTTAGCGATAGTGAAAAAAATTCGATTGATACCAACATATGTACATATATGTAGGTTGGAAGGTAAAAATTATAATTAAAATTATTTCATTTCTTTTAATTTTGAAGTTAGCATCCCGATGTCTATTAACCTCTGTTTGACATGAAGTTTTAAACGTCTCTTTGACATACATTTTGTTTTTGTTTCTACAATGTTGCCTATTTTTTAATAAACGTTATAAAAGGGTTGCATAAGTATTCTAAGAAAAATGTTATTAAAGTTATTTCATATCTTTTAATTTCCATTTGGAGGTTCGAAGGTCGTGTAGTCTTCGACATGAAAGTAGAGTGAGATAAACGTGGGTAAGTAGTAAAAGACAATTATACGTGTACAATGACAGACAATAACCAAACGTAAGAAACCAGAGAGGTCGGTTTGTATACTTAGGGTTCGCAAACCGGGTTTAAACTTGAACTGTGCCAGAAAAATAGTATAGTCGGAATCAATATTAGTACACATAGGTAAAATTTTATTGAGCAATATCCTGCATAGATCTGGCCACCGTTCGCATATGCCTGAACAAGTACTAGAATCGCGTTATTCACCAAAGTCACGGTCGACAGTAGCTGCTAGGGAGCTAGGTTCATGTCATAATATGCTGCAACCACTTTGATTCAAAATGTACAAGTATAGTATAGTTCCTCACTGAAGTTTTGAGATCAAAACAATATAGAACAAGAAAATGGGAAAACCAAATGGAAAGTAAATATAAAGAGTAGCTATATTATCAAACTAAATAAGAACTAATTTTCAAACTAGAACAACGACAATCAAAAACGATTTCTTTCAATAATAGAAGTAGTATATTGTGTCTCAAAGGCGTATAGCAAATAATTTTATGAGAAAATGTGCAACTTATAAACATGTCTATTTACACCTAAACAATAATAAATAGTATATTATACATGGAGGGAGGAAATGCATGATTTTTCCTGAGATCTAGTTCGAGGAAAAATAGCATTCTCTCCTAGAGAGCTATTTTTGCGAAAGCGGAAACAGAAAAACACGGAAAATTAATAAATTTAGTAATGGTTTCGTCAAATCCGTATGTAATAATTAGTGGCCTTTGGGATTCGTACCTTGACAACAATATCTAGTGTCATAAAATTGAAAAGTGAAAGTTGTGAATACAGCTTGTGAAATTGTTAACGGCACAATGGAACAAGAACACGTGATTTTCCAGTTAACATTAATTGCAATAATTGTGGGTCTGTATCATTTACTGTAAACGTAAATAATAGGTTAGTTCCTTAGTTCTTGTGTTTTTATTTGTACTCTGTATTGGAAACTGTCAAAACATATAAAATAAACACTTTAGGGAGATAATGTGACATATTTGCTCCCTAAGGAGCACAGAGAAGCTAAAGTTAATTGGGGACTGTAGCCTACTTACTAGGAGCATAACTTAAATTATTTACTGCACTAATTCATTTTGAGAGCTCTCGTTCTTATTATAAAGTCGTAGTAGATTAATAGAGTAAAGATTAATTGCAACAGTTCTAAACTAAGGCTTCACTCTTTTTGTAGTTTAGCGCTATTCACTTTTAATTAAACACAAAATCTAACAGTGCTTTTACTGTACGTAAATGGTTTCGAAATGAAATTCATATGATTTAAAATAAATTGCTACATATGAACAATTTGTGTGCAGGTAAATGTACTGCTAAGAAAAACATACCGTACTTACGATTTTCTTTTTGGCATACTTTTGTGCCAAATGAAAGCGTTCAACGTTAGAGCTGCATCTATAATTAATATCCTTATCGTCTCCCACCATGCCCCATACAATTAAGCTACTGAACCAATTTTATTGTCAAATAAATGCGTACCATGTCAGAATGCGAGCCTCCTCTTGGCACCATTATTCACCCGTAGTCTTCCCAAAGGGACGAAGAGTGTAAGCTAAAATAATAATTAAACTACAGAGCATATTTTGTACTAAACGAAACCGCACAGTGTGAGGAGTTGAACCTCTCCTTAGCAACCCTAGCTTCTATCCCCACATCAATGATTTAAAGGGGAGAAAAATAATTACTAAGTTCTACAGATAATTTTGGTGCCAAATGAAACTGTTCTTTATCAGTGTGAACCTTCTCTTAGCAATCCTTCCCTATATTCCCCTCTAAGGGAGGCAAAGGGTGGAAGAGTATAATCTCTAATGGTATCATCAAATCAGGAAGTGGAAAAAGCAAATCTACACTTACCATCCTTACCACGCCCGTGCCAAAGTAGTCTTACATCAATAGTGGTACACGCTTTATGTAAATCGTTTACGATTACTTTTGGTGCTTGGTGCTTAAGTTCTACTATATTACACTGTATTTCTCCACAGTTTGACCTGACAGTGCTCAATTTTCCGCTACACTTTTAGTCGTGATCCCACTTTTTATTTACACATTCAATTCATATCTTTCTAAATTGATAGCCTAGAATGTCTTAGGTCTAACGCGCAAAATTGAGTACTTCATTACATATGTAAGTTAATTTCAACCGAAATTCACCTCATTGCGGCCGCAAATACTAATAGCAAAGTTTAGTATGGTAATAATGATATTCTAAGATCATGTATACTACTAATTCAAATATATGTTCAGGTTAAATGTTCAAATCAATATTCAATATATATATATATATATATATATATATATATATATATATATATATATACATACAGGTATGGAAAAATATTATCGCGGGTCTGATTTATAATAAGTAAAACAAAGACAGTACAATCAGTTCACGTGCTAAGTGAGATAGAATACACAACAAACTAAAAGACATGCGTCTTTTGAGTATGCTAGTATCAATAACACATTTAATTGCTACTGTCAACGAGAATTGAAAATCAGTGTTTTTGCAAGTCCGACACAATACTCATGTATTCCACTGAAGGAATAATACAGATTATTAAGTGGGTATTATTCAGGAAGCACTGTTCAAGAAATAATGGGTAGGTTTGCTTTTTCCTTTGAAAACAGGCCAATTCCATCAGAAAGTACGATTATGCGTACTGTTTATAAATTTGAAAGATGTGGATGTTTAAATAATTGATGGTGAGTGTCCTGGTCGCAACTTAAACGAAGAGCGCAAACTCCAAGAAATTGCAGTGTGTAGTTTAGCAGAAACTCATTTCCTGTGCAATAGTACAAAAATCGCTGAAGAAATGAATATTGAACCAAGAACAGTTCGCAATATCTCGAAAAGGATATAAGTTGCAAACTACACAAGAAATTTTTCCAGAAGATCATCAACAGCGTATGGAATTTTGTGAAGATATGATGAATCGGGCTAATGAAAGATTTATTGAAAATATTTTGTTTACCGGCGACTGTTTACATGGCCATCACAATCCGTCTGTCGCTGTTGGTTACTGTCGGGAAAACAAACACATTAGTATTCCTTACCGGACACAATACCCCCAAAAAGTTAATGTGTGGGTAGGAATTTTAGGCAATTCCATAATTGGTCCATTTTTTATGAACGAAAACTTGAATGCGGACAAATATTTAGAATGATTGTGGAACCAGATAGTTCCAGCTGTTCAACGCCTCAATATAAATTTTGATGACATTTGGTATCAAGAAGATGGCTGTCCTGCTCATACTGCAATAAGAGTTCAACAGTTTTTGGAAACTACGTTCCCTAACCGTATTATTAGTGGAAAAGGTACTATTAAAAATTCCCCTCGCTCACCTGATATCGCACCGAACGACTTTTTTGTTTGGGGATACGTATCCCAGCAAATTTATGGGCACAGGCATGAACGTGCTAACAATTTGGACGAACTTCGTGTCAAAATTACAGACTCTTTAAACAGCATCACCCAAGAAATGTTAGAAAACACCCGAACTGAATTTTATCACAGATTGGGTTACTGCCTTGCGCAAGGTGGAGGTCTTTTCGAAAATCTTATAAAGTAGAGTTTTGAAAAAAGTGTATTCTGTTCATTTTTAAAAATAGTTGGTTTTTCAATAAGAATTATAATGCTAAAGTTAAACCTTAAACTTAAGTTATACTATCAATGTAAATGTTAATGTTCTTGCTTTGGTTTCGTTAGAAATGTTGAAGCTAGATTGAAGGAGACTTAAGTAGTTCATATTTTGTGCCTAGACGCAAATATGTTCAAGTGGTAACATCGGTAAAGCTATGCCTCTCTCACACTCATATAATGCTTATTGGGTTTCGTTCTAGCTTATTATAGGTCAAACCTCAATAATGTTTTTCCATACCTGCATATATACAGGTATTTCCATGAAATATAAATTTAATAATTGAAAAATTATTTACACTGAAACAGCTCAAAAAATTATTTTCTAACTTTGGTGCTTAATCCACATTTTTTGTGTAACACAGTAATTATTGATCCGATTGCTTTCAATTATTAGAATTTCATTGCTAATTGAGTACTATCCAAATCTACTGCGGGAACCATTAGAACCCTTCAAAATGAGAGATGAGACGCAGGTCGATTTTCAGTTCTGATTATTCTAAAACAATTCTCCTATAGTTCTGAACATACATAATGCCTTTCCAAAGAGGTCCGATGATAAAATTAATTACATAATTTTTTAAACAATTAGTAAAAATATTCAGATAAATTAATTTAAAATATATATATATATATATATATATATATATATATATATATATATATATATATTAATTTTAGCATCGAAACTCTTTGGAAAGGCATTGTGCATGTGGAGAACTATACGAGAACTATTGGAACTCTTCAAAATATTTATCGTCGGTACTTAGAAAATTTAAGCTATGCGATTTTTTAAAGTCGAAGAATGCTATAAATATTAATCGGATCCGATCGATCAGTAGAATTTCTTTAAGAACTTTTTGAATACTATCCAAATCTGCTGCGAGAACTATTAGAATTCTTTAAAATATTTTTAACATTTTTTTAACCCTTTAACGTTCTCTGGTAATACGTATATACCAGTCAATGGCGCTGCAGAGATAGTTCATTTTGAAACAGAAAACGACATTATAAGGGTCGAAAACTATAATATTAATCCCTTACAGTTGTTTACTTTAGACTTTTATGAATTCGAAAAAAAATTCAACAGGTGGCGCGGTACCCATGCCAGCTGGTCTATAAAATGGTAAGTACGGGTTACCAGCGAGCATTTACGTCCCTGTCTTTGATTTGATTTCGCGCGGTGTCCAACTTTTCTGTAAATTACTAGTGTTTTTGAGTGAATTTAAATTTTTTTAAAGGTAAGTCTATTAAAATAATGTATAACAAATGATATCTAAACAAAGATTTGAATATTTTTTGCACATAAATTTCCAATAATGAATGAAATTCAAAAATATTCAAATTTGATGAAAAAAACGTGCGTTCTATATACCGATTTTTTTCCCAAATTGCCTTTTTAGTTTGATTACAATTATATTAAGTTTGATGCTATATGCAATAGGTTTACTAATTTTGAAAAATGTACGGCCGTAACACGTTGCGCTTGGAAAATATCAGGTTCGAAAGCTGCCCATGTGCTAAAATTTATGCTTTTGTTGAACGCACACATTTTTCTACCTGGTTTTATGATAGGGACACCCAAAATCATAATAAAGCGAACATCAAAGGCGACTTTCATACTTTTGTAAACCTAAAAATGTATACCTAAGTATTATTATGTAGGCAATGATAATACCAGGGCCGGACTAAATTTTTTTGAACTTCGAAATATTTTCATTCTAGTCCAGTTTTTTCATAAAATCCTTTGGATTCTTTTCAATTCAGTACTGTATTTTGACTGATTCTTACAAAGTGGCACTAATATTTTAGGACCCATTTATTTGTACCTACAATTTTACAATGGTTGTAGTCGTACTGTCTTTCATTCATTACTACGATGTTTACAGAGCCGCACTATAAATATAATGGATAAAACGTGGTACTATAAAAGACCCTTACCAAAGAGAAATTGGCCGAGTTGCTGGAGATATCAGAAGAGAAAGCCGAAAATTCGGATATTGGTGGAGACTCCGATGCAGAGGATAGAGTTGAGGAAGGACGTGGCACTCGAGCACAACTCGGTCATTCACCCGCTCTGCGTCAACGACTATAACTCCAGAGCCCCAAACGCCAAAAACAAAAGTCGATAATCTCGACCAGCCATCGACATCTGCAGCTGGACATCAGGACGATGATGAATATGATTTAGATGATTCAGTTGCAGATAAAACATATCATCCAAATGAACCCAGGCCCTTCAAGCTCAACTCCTGGAAAGCGATAGCGAGGAGGAACCTGTGGAAGATTTTGCTGTCGATTTTTCCTCATGGAACAAGACCGCGGTTGCACCTGCGAAATATTTAAATTTCGATTTTGTCGATGAAATGGGACCGAGAGTACAGGTGGGATTATTATTTATTCTTTTGTTTTGTTTATATTTATAACTTTGTTTATATTTACAGATTGATTCAGAAGAACCTATCGAGTTCTTTAATATATTTTTTACGACGGTTTTTCTTCAGTTGGTGGTGGATCAGTCCAATTTGTATGCAAGTCAATCCCACCAACAGTTGAATCTTAATATCGAAGAATTGAGAGCTTTCATCGGTGTTTTGATGATAATGGGGTTCAATTCTCTGCCCCAGCTGAGGAAATACTGGTCGACGGATCCGAACTTCCATAACGCAAAGGTAGCCGACGTGTTTCCAGTAAAACGTTTTTTAAGAATACTGAGATATCTTCACATCAGTGACAATTCACAGATGCCTGCACGTGGACATGACAGTTATGATAAACTATTTAAGGTTCGCCCACTGTTGACACATTTCGATGAAGCTTTTGGTTCAAATTTTACGCCCAGTCGAAATGTGTCGATAGATGAAAGCATGATTGCTTTTAAAGGCCGAACTAGCCTGAAACAGTACATGCCAATGAAGCCCATCAAGAGGGGTTTTAAAGTTTGGGCAATGGCATGTGCTGCTACAGGCTACATGTACTCCTTCAACGTAAACCAGGGTAAGGAGGCTGAAGCCTCAGAAAACACATTAGGCGAACGTGTCAATTTAAAACTTTCCACTGCATTGAGGAATAGGGGTTTTTGCTTATATTTTGACAATTTTTTCACCACTATTCCTCTAATGCAAAAACTTAGTAATCATGGATTGTTTGGTTGTGGCACGATTCGCCAAACGAGAAAGCATTTTCCTAAAAATAAAATAATTGAAGATAAAAGGCTGCAAATGAGTCAATTTGACTTTGCGGTGTGTGGGGAAACGTCAATTGTAAAATGGAAAGATCGGGGGACCAAGGCTGTAACAGTTCTCAGCAATATGCATAATGCTTCTGAACATGGCCAAGTCCTCCGAACCAACAAGGCTGGGGAAAGAGAAAGTGTACTGTGTCCACAGTCAATTGTGGACTACAATAAATTCATGGGAGGGGTTGATCGTTTTGATCAGCGTATGGCTGCATACAGCATAGCATGGAAAAGCAGAAGGTGGTGGATGAAGCTTTTCTATTACTTTGTTGATGCAGCCATCGTTAATTCATTTATTTTATATACAGAAACTCTTAAAAAAAATCACCCTCGGAAAAAGCCTCTCACACATTTGGATTACCGGAGTAAATTGGTAAGCCAATTGATTAATAATTTTTCGGCAAGGAAAAAATCAGGTCCTCCTGTGGCAGGTGCTCACTTTGTAAATATTCACCACCTTCCACAGAGGACTACTGCGAGGCGGTGCAAACGGTGCAGCAACATGGGGTTACAGAAAAGAAGCACATTGATGTGCATGACATGCGAAGTAGCCCCATGTATTGACTGTTTTGCACCGTATCACCAAAATCTATAAGGTTTTGTATGTAGGTGATATAATAATAATAATAATTTTAATGACTATAATTTTTTTTGTGTAATTAACTATAATAAAAATTATTAAAATTGTTCTTATTTATTTTTATAAAATTTGTAATTAATAAAATTTAAATAATATTATTGTTGTTTATATTTATTTCTGATACCACACTGTATGGTTGCATTTTATAACAAGAAAATCACACTGTTTTTATTGCTGGTATGACAGGTATACCAGAGAACATTCATTACATATTTTGTCCTGAATGCTCACTGGTAAAACGGCTTACCAGCATTTTGCAAACGATCAAAACGGCCGATTTACAAAAAATCATTTTATGTGTTACTACAGTCCTTTATAATCGATTTTAATAAAGTTTTGAACCAAACCTGTGTTTAAAGTGAACGTGCCGTAACCTTTTAATTTTTGATTATAATTGTTTTTAAATTAGCGAGAACTCTTAGAAATAATTAAAAGAACATCAAAAGTTGATTGGAACTATTGCATATCAAAATTGAATTTTCAAAAAAATTGTTTTCATATCACGAACTCTAGAACTTTGCAAAATATAGTAATTTAGCTAGTCAGAACTATTGGATCTCCATTGTCGATATGAAGTTAGAACCCCACTTTTCAAATTAAAATTTGGAACCGTTAAAAAGCGGAACTTTTTTTATTTTTTATAAAGTACTTCTAAACTCTTTAAAAGGAAGCTAGAACTCTAATCAGAACTATTGCAACTTTTTGCCGGGGTGCTAACTTCACACGCATGTATGTTCTCATCCGTGCTCGCTAACTTACTTCTTTTTTTGACGTGGTATGTTAAACACGTAATAAGTTCATAATAAGTATACCGTAAAACCATAAAACTGAATGCTAATACTTTACAACAATTTTTAATAAACTCAAATAGCGTCCAATATGGCCTAAAAACAAACTTCTAAATCAGTGCACCCCAAACTTCATAACTGAATATACCTAAATTTTTAATAACCTCAAACAACAAAACTAAGAACATTACAATTTTTTACTACAATTTCTACAAGTAATACGGATTTAACTATTTTTACCGTTTTGTGTTTTAATTACTGACCTGTCTGTGAACATCTAATTGCATATTGTTGATGTTTAAAGGATAAACACATCTCCCTTAATACACAATTTCAAAATATTAGAAGGATTATCGCAGTAAATAGTTCTGGAAATCGTCTTCATTTCGCGAATTAGGGTTTAGCTCTACGTGAATATGCTAAGAGTAGCTTCTCTTATTTGAAAATTGTGATTTTCATTAAGTTAAATCGATTTTGTGAACTAATACAGTTTAGACGTATTATTAGAATGTTGTATGGGCAAAACATTTCTCAATAATCACATTAATGTACAGTCTAGACGAAGTGTGATGACAAAAAAAAATTTAATTATCGACAACCCACCCACACTGCAAAAACGACTCGTTTTACATTAATGAAAATCCTACACGCGGTTTTTATGTTAAATTATTCAATTGTGCGCGCTTCGAAAAAATTTTACACATTTACGGAATGTTTTCTAGCCATTCAAAACGACAGTAGAAGGGTTCATGACACAGCAGTGTGGAATTGCACTACAAAAACAATTTTATCGTCTCACACACAAAAAATAACCGGGTCATAAATTTTCTGAACCTTCTTAAACTGGAAGAATTCGTAGGTGTTATAAGGGGTTACACCTACAGAGATTAATTAAATTCAGTTACATCATTGTCACAATACCTCTGCAAAGTTTTCTATATTTAATAAAGGGTTTATTTAAGGTTGAATGCACCATGAGCATGTGTGACATCCTTTCCAGAATCTAAACTAATCTAACTTAGCAAATATGACAAAACTTATAACTTGAACCACGTGTGTTATAAATTCATAATTTCGCCCTCAAGCTTCTTCTCTCGGTTATATTATAGAACAGTAGAATCGTGTTCTAAACACATACGTTGGATTTTAGATCCGTCTAAATTTACCCGTGAGAGTAATAAAATTTAAAATTTCCTTTTCTTATTTTACATTTAAACTATGCTTATAAATGTGATGAATGAGACTGTCGGGATTCGTTGGAGTATGTAAATATGTAGATGGAATTTTAAACGCAAAATAAAATATTGATCTCACGACGCTCATGTATATTTGTACAAAATATAGATTGGTGAACATTTAATTACCGAACAAACAAGAAAGCAGAAGAGATGTGAAAAAAGGATACAAATTGGTGTCCTGAGTCTGGTGCCTGCGGTATACAGTTGCTTTGTTTCTTAGATTGAATAGCATTTAAATGAGTTGTTCTATTCTTTTTATTGTGGAAGCTTTTAATTTAGCTGCATCATTCAAGATGAGATTTTGTGCTTTTTTTTTAGTTACTTTGTTCGTAGATTCTTTTATTTCAAAGATGAACTTAAAGTTAAATTTGCACTTTTAACATTCATTTGAATTGTTTCGGGAATTTTGTCGATGATAAAGTTTACTAAATATTTCATGTATTCTGGTATTTCATATTAAAGGGAGATTTAATCCCACTATTTCAATGTAGGGATTTAGTGGAGATGATCTGAATTGTTTGTGACCGATAGAATTTACAATATGATGAAGTTCGGGGAGAGTCAATACTGAAACTATGCCGTTTACATACTGGGGTTAGCAATAAGAACATAAAAATAAGAAATCATAAATTTTCACATTTCTAAAGTGCCAACTAACTAAACAAAAACTAATTGATTTTGGGATTTTTTTACATGAACTACTCGTATTCTATAATTGGGCATTCCTTTAATTTTACAAAAGGTCCAGTAGTTTACTTTTAATGATATTTTGTTAAAAATATTCGGTATTAAATCATCATTTATATTAATGTATTCATTTTTGCAAACATTCACGCCAAGGACTATTACAGGGTCAATTCGCATTAGACGTCGTATATGCTTATAAAACAAGCGGGTTGCCGGGTAAGCTCACTGAAGACGGATGGGGTCCGTAGTAAGACATAAAGTAGTTGGAATATAAACTCAAAGTCGGTAGCAATAGTCAATGATGCTAATGTAATCAAAAGTTGTCGTTAGAGTTTCCGGAGGCGAGGTAAAAAATTTGTAAAATTCACTTTAAATTTGACTAAATATGCTCATGGAATTTAGTTGAATTGTAATATAACAGTAATGGATATACTTTTCTAGAATTAATAAATTACTTTTCGTATATGAAATAAACTGTAGTGCATTATGTATAAGTAATTTAATTATTTTACAAACAAGCTTTCGTTAATCGACTGCAATTCGTCAAATCTAAAAGGGGGTATATCAAATGCGGTAGTTGAATTACCATATAAATATTTAAATAGGAAGTTTCTTTTATTAACCTACTATAATTTTACTCGCATAAATGTTGTGTGTTATTCAACAACAACAACCCAAAGTTGTATACTAAGATCTACCCATAAATAGTAAACAATAATTCACTTAATTAAGTTTCTGAAAAAAAATTTTTTTGTAATAAATGGAAAGGTCATATTTACGTTTTATAACAAAACTATTTTTAGTTTTTTTTTCGCTCTAATTAAAAAGTTATATTAATTAAAAATACATTTTTGAACCCAGTACCGAAAACACGCCGACAGTTGCCGAACAAATCAAAGCCCGTGTGACGTCACAATGTTTACTTTTACTCATCGTAACATACAGCTGATACAGTGTTTTGACTTTTAATCGATTAAATCTTGTTATTATCGTCAATATATTGAGAAATTTATAAAAACCTTAAAAGTTATCGTGCAATACTACAAAAACAACTCCCCACAAAATGTTTTTAAATGTTCCACAAGATGTTAAAACATCGAAATAAATGGTTTCAAGCAGTGCGGCGACCTAATTCCAAAACAACATCAAATTTTTGATGTAAGTATTTTATAATAATATAGTAATTAATAATTATTTACGTAAACGTATAAATTGAATAAGTAGATTTCGATAATAATTTTTTTTAACTAAACTCCAGAATCATAACTTTTAAAAATCATAGCATCAAAAAAATTTCTATGAATAACTTAAAACGATTAAATAATAGATTTGTACACGGTTGTTGAATGGTTTCGGTTTAATTTAGTATTTTATATTTTAATTACGCGCTGGATTATGTACTATACGAGATCGAAATTTTAAAAGTGTATATAATGGTGGTTCTTCCGTTGTTATAATGTCATTTAAATAATTCTCATGATTTGATGTTTTTTGGCTGAAAGAAGACATGGAGAATTATATTTACTATACTACAATGGGAAGTAGAGCAAAAATTAAAGTTGATGTAGTAGCGCACAAGTTTAGTTGTCAACCTAACCGTAAACTTTATCACACATGACTAAACAATAGTATCTATTATAAATAACTTTTTTGCACTAAAGTTCGGATATTTTTAGACAATTTACATGTAGAAGCCGTTGACGCTGTACTATTGAGAATTAATTTAACATTATGACGTCACAAACATGGCGACCAATCGTGGTGCGTTTGTAGTCACGTGACTCTTTAAAATTTCATCAATTTTAGATTGTTTATAAGTCAAACATTTTTTTAAGAGTTTTTTGCATCGACTATTAATATAATTTATGATGAAGTTTTAAAACACATAAAAAAAAAATGGATCAATTTTTTTTTCAATAGTCCAATTGCTTCTTAATATTAGTTAAATGGTTCGCATAAAAACAAAACAAACAGATTTTTAAGTTTGTGTCAGCTCTCGAAAACTACCTTTTTAATAGAAATAGCGTTCAATTTACAAAACTTAAACAATATTTATTCTGAAACCTTGACCATTGGTATGTATGTTAATGAAATATAATATTACTCTCAAACTAATTTTTTCTCCAACCATCTAAATAAGACGCTGTTTAAGGTGATTTAAATGTTTTGAGTGATTATCTTCTATGCACAGAATTGTAATCGACATTGTCGTCGCCGGTGGCGTTATCTATCTTCACGTTATTTCAACTACATCTGTTCCATTTAAATCAAATTTATAGAAGTAAATTAATATTAATTAAAGACTGCAGGGTTTTTTATTTCATTGAAAAGTAGAATAATACGTATTTTGTATAAAATAGAAATGTCTGATACTGATCGCGACATAAATGAGGGGTTCTCAAAAATATAGTGAACTGCATATTAATCGTTGAACATAAAGCTAAAAGTGGCCGAAGAAAACATCTTATGTTTTATTCCACCAGAGATACTTACTCAATTCTAGCAGTCACTTTAGCGTGTAACACAATCTTGCTTATATGACTTAAAATCAACCACACAGAAGTTCATCTGTCCATTATTCGCATTTAATAATCTGTAATACCGGTAAATGTTACACTATCGACAATTTTCAACTATTAAAGTGAAATGAATATTGGTGTTTAAGGCTTTGTAGTACTTATTATATTTAACTTGCACTTATAAATAACACATCAAATGAATAAGCAGCTCAAACAGTGTTGTTGGTTGTGCGCAAGCGCTTTGTTTCTTCTGCCTTCCGTTAGAAAGTGCTTGCAGCAAAGATGGCGACGAGTAAACAGACAGCTTTTTGTGTTTTACAGTTTGCTAAGACTGAATCTGTAGTTAATGTGCAACGTGCGGTCCATATTAGGTTCAATTGTAATCCTTCAAGTGATAATAACATCCGTAGATAGTATCATCAGTTTGAAGACACCGAATGCGTTTACAAAGGGAAGAGTACGGGACGACCAAGGGTGACTGAAAAACGTGTTGAGCGAGTGAGAGTCTTTCACACGTAGCCCCAAGAAATCAGTTCGGAAAGCTAGTCGCAAATATACCTTTGGGGGTTCATAAAGCAGCTGTTGAAAAATTTATTTCGAAACACCCGATACTTTGCAAACTCAGTGTTTTTTTCCAGAAAACAAAATTGTCACTGTTCAATGTTAAGGTATACTTTGTACGTAAACTTATATCACTGATTTTTGAACAACTCAATAACGTGGTGTTCTATTGTTGTTCTTACTAACATCTTTCTACTATTTCTTAAGCTCAATATTAAAATACACCATTTAAATATAAAAAGATAAGTATTTCAACAAATTGATTTATTCAATTTCTGTCGTAAATTAAACCCTTTGTTGTTTAGTATAAAATTAAATTCGATGACGTCATGTATTATCAACACTGTGAGGAAAATAATAAGGGGCAGATTTGAAATTAATAGAAGAAAAAAAGAAATAATCTGTAGTCAATGTGGAGTACTTTATTTAAGCATATAATTGTTTTAAAGAATTATTGGAAAGTTTAATGCGATAAGTAATATCGCTGGCAAACAATAGGGTCGATGAAATTAAATATGCAAAATAAATTTTGAACGACTAACGATGGACTAAATATCAATCGCCCGAACTAAACGTCAATCCTATCGATTAATATTATCGGTTATATTTAAATTTTGGATGTGAAATGGTACTTTTGTGACTTATCTTTTGGGGTCCTTTAATGTCTATCTTTATGAACTGAACAACTATTAATTTACGGCGTACTCGTTGCCCTCGTAAGAGAAAGCTATGGAGTTTTTCGAGTCGTTCAATAATAGGTTATAATTTTCTTCAACCATATACACAGCTACAAACGAACCCCTATCATATTATTGAAATCCGTACACGGATATCTTTACCTTTTCCACTGAAAATATAATTAGCGAAAACTGCTTCCACTTAAAAGTTCTAGGTTTTGTAATGTGTGCCCTACGTCGTTGATTATATGTTGTGCCCTCTTCTGGTTTGGTAACCCAACGCGGTTTTATTTTGCCTCGGCTTTGCTCAGTCGTGTTTATACTTTATTATAAACTGGGTGTGGTTCGTATTAATTACTTGATAGGCTTAACACTGTCACCTTAAATAAATCTCTTAAAGCGTTTTAAAACGTATATTAACTAATTTTACAATAAATAAATAATTAATTAACAAATGTATTTATTCTTTCCGGCTCCTTACTCGCTCTCTTGGGGGTTGCTTTCTAGGTACGTAATCGTTTCTGGAAATATAAATATATGGATTATCTTAACTTACTCCTTAATTAGTATGTAATAGTTATATTACGGTCCTGTATTTACAGAAGCTGGTACGGTTGCTTTAATACAGTTTCGTTCAACGGCGCCAGTGCAACGAACTCGGACGGAGAAAATCAATATCGTTCTCGGCTTATGCACATGGCATGATTATTTAATCTTCAGTAACTCTGGAGCGTTGAAGCTGGTATGTCGCGCTCCCAGGAAGTAATACACGCGCGAGATCCGCGTATGCAAATGCAAGATCTCTGGACTGTCTTTATTTAATTATAACCGGTTTGATTTTTTTTATTTATCTATCTGGATTAATTACGGACTTCTATACTAAATTTAATTATATACAATTAATCAAGGGAACCAAATACTTGATATTAAAACTACACTAAAATGAATTTAATAGTTTTAAGGTAAATCGTAATATACACCAGGTGGTAGTTATATTATTTAACTATCGGTAAATATTGGATAATTTACGTACTATCTAATTTATTTACAAACGATCTCACACTAGGTGTTTCGTCATGGTTATGTTGACTACGAATTTATGTAACAGGTTTCGTGTATACTCTCCTACGATTAAAGACACCGTGTACGGTTATTGTGTTTGTCTGTATGTATGTGTTTCGAGCGGGGTCTCAGTAATACTCAGAAGACGTAGGCTATGGTCTGTCTTAACCGGATGGATTAAGAGAAAGGTCGTAGGTCTTTACAGCCCTGCAACAAACCTTCACCCTCAAGTGTTTGCGAGTGACGTGGGGGGTTACCCCTGCGTGGCACTCTGGGTGTTAGTGTACTTTGTGTTTGCGAGTGACGTCGGGATCTACCCTGCGTGGCACTCTTGGCGTTAGTGTAAGGTTATAACTCCTGGAGACTCAGCCCGGCGTTATTTACCTTCTGTAGTGTTTGATTGTAAATTGTCAGATTTTATAACTTTACATCTTACGTGTCTATCAATGGCAGTACAGGATTAAACTTTAGGTTGCCCGGTGCGAGGTGGTGCGCGCTATCACACGATCGCGATGGACTCTTCGGCGGCGATTAACAGGTCGGTGCTTACACGAAGCAATTGGTGCGGACGGCTACTGGATATCGGCTTGACTTGAATCTACTTCGATTCCTCATCTTCACGCGCGTCGCGGGTTTATAAAGGTGCATCTGTGGGCGGCTTCGCGGCTACCGTGCGGGGGATGCCGTTATTTGATTGGTTGAAATCGTTCTGGCGTGCAAAAACTTACTGGTTTTTAGAAATACACGTCAGCGGTGATTAATAAATTATTTGTTGTGCAATATCGCGTAAACTTTTGAAATTTTAGATATAGGATGGTCCGCAAATAATTTATTCTAAAAAGCATACGTAAAGGACGCTGGTTCTTTACAGTTCTATTAGCGCACACGCACAAACACGGTTGTTTATTTCGTCACAATAGTTAAGTCTGTTGGGGCGCTTCCTAAACTACAGATTGACTCTCATCTTATCGCAATTTTTGCGCATTGCCACTAAACTCTCTCAGCGTTATAGCCCATCACGACCGCTGGAACTTTAAAAATAAAAATTCCCCCGCAACACTTGTGTTAAAACGAACCTCGATACATTCCTCTAATATATCCTAAATAAACCATAGTGAATGTTATTAAACTATCTGCATAGGGCCTAAATTCGTCCCCCTTTTCCCTTATCACGCTGTGACAACAGTTTTCACGTTAATACAAAATTTGTATGAACAATTTCTTCCATTTTGTGTGTTAAACCGTTTCTCGGTACAGTTTTGTTTACCTGAATGTACAATAAATTTCATGCATTTGGGGACCAGCGTTTTGCATTTTTTAACACTGTTCCAAGTTAATCAAATTTTATTAAGGCAAAAAAATTGCTGTATGACAAGCAAATCTGCTCTTAGATGACGTGTACCAAATTAAAGGGTTATTGTATTCTCAATCCACGCACGTATTTACCAAGAATCACATTAGAACAACACAATATAATTTCTAATGCTAACTAACCAAAGTCAAGTCTACATCAATTACACAGTGCCATCGAGATAATACCTCTTTTTAGAGTGCACCTCACTAAATCCTCGTATTGAGTACCAACTGAACACGAATTTTTGAACTATAGGGAATTAAACTAGATATAATCCAGTGGAATCTGTCATCTGTGGTGTTATGTCAAATCTGTCCCAAAAAGGACTTAGCAAACCGTGAATGAGGCTATCTGGGGTACTTTAACAAATTATTATAAAATATACAGGGTGGTCTAAAAAACTTGTCTATAATAAATTGTAAAAATTTTTAAATGGCACACCCTGTATATTATTACGTATTTGGATTTCTCTATTAAAGTACTTCTCATTGATATTTTGAGGTTAGAGATATGAAAAACGGTATTTTAAAAAAAATAGCGCTCTCCTAAATAGTGTTTTTTTTTTACAAAATCATCATAGTACAGCCTTCAGTAAAAAATAACGTATTTAAATTTAATATACAGGGTGTTGCAATAATTTAGGCTGAATTATCATTTTTTTTTAATGGAATGACCCAATTTTTTTGTCAACTCGATTCGGATTTAAATTCTGTATCGAAATGATATAAGGTTTGTTTATCATAGAATTAACTGTGAGTTATTTTGAACATTGTCATTATTATTAAACAATACAAGTTTTTATTTAGTATTCAATTTTGAGTAAGCTGTAATATGAAAATTTAAAACAAAGTTTTTTATTTGACTTTCATAAAATCGTGCATAGTCTCCTATTGTGCTGTTAACATAAGTTCCATTTGTTATAATATAAATTATACCAAATGTATGTAATGACTGTGAACGTTGTTTCATTTGTTATACTACATTTGTAATAATGTCTGGTACTTAATTAATATTTTTTAATTATCGGGAGTAATAACAGAAGTACATCAAAATTACCGATAATTTTGCATGAAAGCGTGTTTTCTAGAAACTGCATGAGTTTATTTTCATATTTTTTGCGAAAGAGCCCGACACCGAACGAACGCAGTTTTTAAAGAAGAATGCTATTTCGTGGAATATTTCCTGAATAATTTTCAAAATTAACAAAACTAAATAATCTTTTTTATTAGACGCATTTAAGAAATTATTATAAATTGGAACGAATTTAACAACGCCACAATTAAAAAAATGTATTCTAAAAGTTTCTTGAATTGTAATGGGACGCACAATTGTAATAATTATTGGAATTTGGTTTGGTATTTGTAGACTCAAGTGTAGATGTGGATGTCTGTGAACGTATTAGAGGCACAGGATGTAATAGATCGTTGTCTCTCACTTTCTGTATGATTTCTCCGTGATGTTCTTCATGCATTTGAAGGTATGGGGTTATTGATTTAGAATTGGAGTGACCCGTAATTTTGATTAGTTGCTGCTCCCCCACGCCTTTTTTTGCTAACTTAGAAACAGTAGTTGCTCATAATGAATGATTGGTTAACTTAATATTTTCAGTGGACAAACCGGATTTTTTTGCTTGAATGACTGTCCATTGACTGACATTATTTCTGCCTGTAGGACTTTTCTTGTACCACATTGTATCTATTTTCCATGCAGGATTGACAATAAGAAAAAGGCGATTTTTTCTCGTTTTAGCGTAAACTTTTTATAGAGTCAAATTCAATCACTTTGTCGACGCACAAGGCTTTCCACCTCCTTGAGTTGTCTTGGAAAACACCGGATTGTATTTGATTCTTCCAGTCTTTTGGCCCAAGTTATTAGTTTCTTCTATGAAGTATGTAAGTAGACATTTGTAACCTTCTCCCCCGCGCCTAGCCAGTTCAAAGGAAAAAACAAAAATTCCTTTTTTTTTGAGACCATCATTACAAGTGCGAGTTATATTTATGAATTCATCATACTTTAGAAAGACTGAACTTTCTTTTTTGTCATTTATTTGTGTCAATTGTGTGCCTAAATGGTTACACCTTCTGATAAGCCAAATTAGTCTTTGCATATTTTCGAATTTAGGGATCGACTGGAAATTGCGTAATGAAACAGATCGCAGATCACAAAATTTTAGCTTTGAAATATTAATGCAGAACACTACTAACAAGGTACTTATTATTTTTTTTTATTCAGGATAAATTAGAGTTTTGAAGTATTAAAGTTTAAACTTATTAATGAATAAAGATAAAGTATTAATAAAATATAACGATTTTATTGATGTACAAGTACCGCTCATGTTTGAATTACTCAGAAATCAACGAACATTTTGTTGAGATAAAAATTCATTGTTAAACCGATTTCGTTTTTTATTTATTTAGAATTCTCTAAATTGGGAATATTTATTTGATTCAAAGTTTTATAACAATTAGAAATATAAATTTACAGGTAAACGAGGGATACTTGAAAAGTATTCAAATTAACGTCTTACGATTTAGGAATTTTCATTTGTACAGGGTGTGTTCAAAAAGGTTTACGACGACTCGTGTATTTCAGAATTTTCTTAAACTTTTGGATCAATTTATTTTAAAGTGTGATTGAATTTGAATGATGAATGGTTTTAATGAGTAGGCTGCAATCCTGCCTTCCACAGTGAGATAGGGTTAATTTAACATCCCACCTAAGACTATTTATTTTAGCAAAATTTAAGATTGTGGTGGCGCCTAGAGACAATTTTCCCGGACTGAGCTTCGTGAGTTGTAGATTAATGGTAAGTGTAAGGTGTTTGAAACTACCCTTCAATCATTTTATTCCTTATATCGACCACGCCCATTTCCACTGTAGCTGACTTGGCAACCCGCTTATTTCGGTAAGCATATACGACGCCTAGTGCGGTTTGGACGTGTAACAAATGTAAGAGACTCTTATACTTGATGTACTGAAATCGAAAACTTGACTATTGCTTAATTCTTTTTGTAATGATATCAGCGTAACATGTATACCTACAACAACCAGTATGGTACTAGACATGTCTTTCATGTTTGTATTTACATTTTGAATGCATTGAGGTGCGCTTGAGATTTAAGGTGTTTATTACGTATAATCTGTCCAGAAACAAAACGAAGGAACAAATCAACATGTTTGACAGATTCCAATGGCCTAGGGTTTTTTAATGATGAAAAATACAAAACTGAAGTAATATTGATTAGATATGTCATAATGAAATTAATTAATACTATTTAAAAGTTGGGAAGGAACGAGGATATTAGTTATTTGTAATATAATTGTTCTGTTTTCAGATTAAAAGAATTTTGTGGTTGATTAGGTAATTATTGATTGTTGAATTGTCAACTCCGTATACATCACATATTGCTAATACCATTATCGACCACATTTTTAATAATTTTAAACTAATTAATTACTAATAACTGAACTAGAAAGTATGTACTGTATCTCGAATTACATTTTAATAATTTTGTTTGTTCTTGTTTAATATAGGTAATAAAGAGTTCAGATATGTACGAGTATATTGTGTAATAATTGTTGCCTTACCTTAAATATAAAAACTCTATAAAATGATTTGTAACAAACGGAGTGTTTCATAATTAAATGGTATATTACAATATCTTTAAAATCACTTTTTATAGTTAAGTTTTCAATATAACGTTGCAATCGTTATTTGTTTGTCTGCAAAACCCATGTACACGCCTATGATAGGTATAATAGCGCCGGGGTGTCTCATGGCGGACTCGAGAATGGGGATATAATTATTACTATGAAATGCATCTGTTTCCCTTTATCTTAGTGCGAAGTTCCCACTTAAAGAAAGACGGGTTATATAATATACGTCTGCTATATATTTTAAATGCAGGACTTAAAAATATATGTCGATTCTAAAGTCAAAGCGCGTGATGCTGTCAAATGTTTTTTTGGCTATTTAACCTCAAATTATTCTTCGTATTTCGTTTCGTGTAATCGCATCGTATTTTGTAGATATAATGATTAATTTTTCGCTTCGTAATTTATTAGTTTCCATTGCATTTGTAAACAACAGTTTTTTTCAAAACGATTATTATTAATACCCACTATTAGGAGGTAAGTTTATAATGCAAAATGTATTTCCAAAATCTTTGAAAAGCTAACCTCTAGTAATGTTAATGAATATACTGCATTATTTGGATATGGAACGTGATAACGGGGGGCCAAGTTTACCTTTAACTTCCTTTATCCAGGTACGCTAATAATTTTCACTATTTAAATTTATATTTATGTAATATTATATTGCAGCGAACTGCTCTCGCATGCGGCATTTCAGAGAAAACTGTACTCGGACAAAGGCAAGAATGGCTCTCGCTTTAGAATCTGGGAAATCGGCACCGGATTCACCGCAAAAACATAGGCTGCGTTTGAAGTCGAAGTCAGAGGATGTCGACGAATACGTGAAAGACGTTTTGAAACGAAAAATTTACACCATGCATGCAACTGGTAAATCATTCAGAAATTATTGTTGAAATGGAGTTAATCACTGTTTAATTTTAGGCTCACATATTACTGTCGAAAAACTCCAAACTGAACTTAAAGAAGATAAAATATTTACCTTCAGTAAAACGAGTTTGAAACAATTGTTACACAAAATTAGTTTTGAATTGAAAGTTGACGATGGAAGAAGGCGTTTAATGGATCAGGTTCATATTGCTGGTGCTCGAGCAACATTTTTGCAAAAATATATTTTGGATGAGACATGGATTGTTAGTCGAGGAAGCGTTCGAAAATCATGATGTGATAATGATTTGAAAAGTACAAAAAACACCACTAGGAGAAGGGAAACGGTAATTAAAACAGTCCGATTTGTTAAAAATATTTTTAACCGAATAAATTTTAAGTTTTAGTTTTATCGTACTGAGTGCTGGCAACAAGGATGGTTTTATACCTAATTCATCATTGGTATTTTCCAGTGAAAAAGTAAGACAGCAGACTACTACGATAATATGAACGCTGATTTATTTCAAAAATGGTTTCAAGAACAGCTTTTACCAAATTTAGAAAAACCAACTTTGATAATTCTTGACAATGCCAGTTATTATTCTGCATTAGTAGAAAAATTACTTTCAAGTAGTTGGAAGAAAGAAGATCTTCAATTTTTAAGAAAACACAACATTCCTCATTCGAATGATATGCTGAATGTGGAATTATTACGAATTGCCAAGGATTTACAAGTTCCAATAATATATGCAATTGATGAAATCGCTCATCAATGGGGACATCAAATTTTACGTTTACCACCGTATCACTGCCAATTCAACCCTATCGAGTTAATATGGGCAAATTGTAAACAGTATTACAACATAAACGTTGGAAGACAGGGCTTCAGGGACGAGAATGTTTTATCGCTATGGAAGGATTTATTAAACCAAATAACTGGAGAACTGTGGCAAAAGTGTATTTTATATGCTGAAAAGGAAATGAGCCAGTGGTGGGACGTTCAAAAAAGAGCTGAGGAAATGGTAAAGCTCTAGTAATCAATGTCGGAGAGTCGAGTGAAGATGATAGTGAAAGTGAAGGTGATAACTTTTAATTATAAGATGTCCAATATTTTAATTTAAAGTAAAAATTAAAATCTTAGTTACTTTATAACATTGTAAAGAATTATTATATTTAACATATAGCTCTGTAGCTGTACTTAGGTTTACATTCGTTATATATATATATATATATATATATATATATATATATATATATATATATATATTATTCATTTTTATTTATTTCCGATGCTTCACTTTTGTTTTGTACAAAGTCACAAAGTGCAGACTGTCATGGAGATATGCGTGCGGAGTTGTGTACAAAATGGTTTGAAAATAATTTAATTGCAAAATTAAAAGAACCATCTTTAATTGTAATGCTAGTTATCAGTCCAAACTTCTAGAAAAAAATCCAAACAATTCATGTAAGAAGGAAGCAATATGTAATTTTCTATTAAAGCACAACATAGCTTATGAACCTAGCATGTTTAAAAAAGAATTAGTGCAATCAGTTGCAGATAATGCGATACCAAAGGTGTACGAAATAGATGAAATAGATGAAGTATCTATGTTAGAGTGGTGGCAAATGAAAAACATTTTGAGGTTGTGCAACTATCTGTTAACGATTCCACTGCTGAGAATGACACTGATAGTGAATAATTTCACTTAATTCCAATGTAATATAAATAGTCTAATTTTTACACAATATATTGATAACTCTACAGTAGGTGGACAGAATACATGTACTGATTAATGTAAATTGCTTTTCATTTAACTTGGAGCAATAAGAAATCTATTTAAACTATGCGCTACATTAAAATATTAAACATCTATAATTTCATTGAACTTCGAACTACATTACTCTGTACACACTTTCTTCTACAAGAATGAAATAAGTAATAACAAATGTATCGATATTTATGTTATCGTAAAGTATCAACAAGAATTATATCGATTACAAAGCAATAATTATGCTTCTAGAAGGGTTGTTATAAATCTTGAGAATAACGAACTAATTGCAACTTTTATCAATTTTTCTACCTGAAATGATTTAATCTACAATAAATGCATTTGTTTACTTAGAAATATATAGGTTATGTATTATGATGGTATGTAATTATAATGAAACCATGTCCTAAATTATAACAATTCACTGTCGTAGCAAAACATTTTTGACTCTAAATAAGTGGATATAATGGACCTCTAGTAATCAATGTCGGAGAGTCGAGTGAAGATGATAGTGAAAGTGAAGGTGATAACTTTTAATTATAAGACGTCCAATATTTTAATTTAAAGCAAAAATTAGAATCTTAGTTACTTTATAACATTGTAAAGAATTATTATATTTAACATATAGCTCTGTAGCTGTACTTAGGTTTACATTCGTTATATATATATATATATATATATATATATATATATATATATATTGACAAACTGTAAACTGAGATTTTTAAAATCGGTTGTATTATTAACTAATAATAAATCTCATTTTTAACATCCAATACAGTGTATTTATTTATGACAAAATCAGTTATTTATAAGTGGCTTCGATAACCAAATTATAGTCTTGACTCTTTTGACGCAGTGAGATCTGTCGGCTAAAAACGATCCTCCGTAATTAACCAAACTTTTCGAACTTCATTCGGGCACTGGCTACTGCTAGCTAATTCGTTTCTTATTGAAAATAATTAATTTGTAAAACAGATCTAAAACGAAATTTTGTTGACCCGGTCTCGGTTCTGATAATCGTTTACAGTTGTACAATATATTTTTATCATATGACTACTCACACTCGGTGGACTTTACATGCCCGAAGAAGTGTGAACAGACCTTAAACGAAATTCGACTTTATTTATACGAGTGGATGGGGATTTTTAAGACCTTTAGGGTATTGGAACAATAATTTTATTTAAATTTGACAGCGCGGTTTAAATTTTAAAATAACCTAGAAACATTGACGTTGTTTTGTTGGTATTCAAAATTACTAACTATATGAACTAATAACGACATACGTTTTTAAAATCTTAAACCGCTTTACTAAAAGATGAGTCATAAGGCACCTCTCGCCGGCCCGACCGTACGTCCCATTGTTAAAGGATTAGCAGCTATTGATAAATAACTTACGCTGTAACGCTATAGTATGACAGCGCTATATCGTAAAACTAGTTTAAGAAATCTATTAAGTACTTAATACAAAACGTGTACCGCTTATATGTAAAATAAATGAACTATTTTAATTTATTTCTCCGCTTCATTTCTGGACAGACTTATCATATCTAAAATTTTATATAAATTATGTAAATTTGAGCGGAAGAGTGTGGGAGTGAGGGGGAGGGAGGGAGATAGCTAGACAGAGAGGGAGTGAGGGCGTGGGAGAGGAAGAAAAAGAGAGAGATAAAAATTTGTAATTTTATTATAGAGTTTTACATCGATTAAAACAATGTTTCTATTTAATTTTGTTGCCAGATAGTCGACATGAGAAGACCAAGTTAATTTATAATCAATATAAATTCCCAAGAATTTAACACTTTCAGTATCTACAGACAGGGGACGCAAACTATGACGAATATTTTGTCTTTTGTTTATTGTTAACCCATTCGCCAGCACATTTGAAGATGTTAGCATATCTTCTTATGTGTCACATAAGTTAATGGTGGTTGTGTCATCAACGTGTAGTATTAAGTGAGACCAGCCTAATATTAGAGGGAAGATCATTTATGAAAAATGAATGAAATAAGAATTTAATCAAATTTCAATCGTCAGTTTACAATATTTAATAGACAAATGCTTTATGCAATGCGGTAATGGTGTTTCTATAGACTACTTTATATCTCTATAGAAATTTTCGAAAATTGCTTAAGTTAGATTAGCTGCACGTTCTTGAACTTGAATTTAGTCTAGAAAATTTAATTAAACACATGGTTGCCAAAGAGTTACTTTTTAAACGATCCAAGAGTACATATTTGACGTAACGAAGTTATCCGAATTAAAAGTATTAGTTAAAGT
Organism: Vesta saturnalis; assembly: GCA_036346205.1. Taxonomy (NCBI): domain Eukaryota; kingdom Metazoa; phylum Arthropoda; class Insecta; order Coleoptera; family Lampyridae; genus Vesta; species Vesta saturnalis. The sequence continues at coordinate 4,348,387 of JARFJB010001721.1, read as the reverse complement.
AAAAAAATATTTCTGCACCATAATGAATTTAAATTTCTAAAACTTTAGTTATAAAAGATTAAATTTGATAAACCGATCAATAGCTTTAAGTTTGGTGAATATAAATTGTAAGTTTACCTATAAATTCAAAATGATTAGTTGTATTTCCTTCGTAATTAAAGTGTTCAGATAGATAAATTAAACCATCGTCAGACTCCTTTGGAATTTTAAAGTAGGTACCCTTTGATTATGTATGCAAGCTATAGTTGTCAAACTTTATAGCTCTTGCTGTGTTTGAGGTTCTTTAATGAAGAGAACCTGTAATTGTGTTAATTTAAAAGTTTTAAAGGGATTACTTTAGATATACGAGGATTACTCAGTGAAATAAATAGTAGGCATTTGGGGCACATTGCAAGTAACTAAGACATTTTCACTTTAATGTTTCTAAAAGAAGGTTACAATCCGTCTTATTTTACAGAAGTAACTGAAAAGTAATTTGCATTTCTTCATTATGACTAGATCAGTATCTTCAGCCCTTTCATTTATTATGATAGCACGGCACATTTAACTATTAAGTGAAAGATAGGATGACACTTTTAATTAATAATGTGTATATCGATGTTTCAGCTAACACAAGATACCTACAAAGCTGGTGGGAAAAAGTATCTATAAAGTAATAAAACCTAACCAGAAAATTATTTTGTAATGTTTACCGCCTCTTTATGGTAATGCATTCTCTTCTCTTACTCAGGGTCTATTAGTCAAGGGGATACTAATACGATAAAACTTTATAATTTCTTCACAATCTTGAAAATAATTATTATACAACTAAAGTATGAAAAGCTTACGTAAAGATTGTTGTACAGGCTGTTTCATTAAGGTTGGCCACCTACAATATCTCAGTAGTGGGCGTACAAATTTAAGAAAAAAAAAAATAAAGTGGTCATGCGAAAATTCTGGAAATTATTTTTAAATTCCGCATTTCGCCGCAAAGGGCGAACAATTGAAACCCAACTTAAGATATATCTTTGGTGACATCCTTAGAAAGCTTATACATTTATGCATCATTTGGTTGAAGGCTCATTGGCGTACCGATCTTAATAAGAGTAGGGGAAGCTAGTGAAAGTGTAATCATAAACGCTAAACGATTTTAGTGAACTTAAGCTGTTCAGAAGAGAAGTATAGGTACTCTTAAGTGTCGTATCTACTGGTACACACGAGTTCCTAATCAAATTACTAAAGGGAGCAATTTGTAATAATGACAGGACAATGTATGAATTCTAATACGGTTTTAAAAAATAAATCTAGATGCCTGTGAAGGAAAATCCGCAGGTTTCCATGGAGATAAATAATGTGAAATAGTGGTCAACCGATTTAATTCTGATAGTTGTATTGACAAAAGCTTCTATCGAATTCTTTTTACCTAATCAAAATGTTTGCTATGTTCTTCCAAAACGGCTTATACTGCCGAGACTTACGGTATGCTTGCCGTATATTTCGGATGTTTTCATAATGCACCTGTTGCGGAACGAGAATGTGCTACCGGATATCCTATATTAGAAAAGTATTTCGGCGGCTGAGAATACGTTTAAGGCAAACGGGAAATGTACGATCCAATCAAAAAACCGCTGCCAAATTATCTGCTATAATGCTTTCTTATATATGTAAATAAAGAACTTCAAAGCCCACAATACCTGAATTTCAGTCAGATCGGTTTTTAAACACGATAATTTCCCATTTTTGATCCGCCATTTTGAATTTTTAATTTTGACACATGATTTATTCTTAGCGATCATAAACAGCCCCAATATCCGACTTTTAAAAAGATTGTGCACCCTAAAAGCGGTGCGCCACTGGCTGTTTTTATAATTTTGTAACAAAATTGATCATTAGCCCACAATACCTGAATTTTAGTCATATCGGATTTTGAACACGATAATCCCCTATTTTTGATCCGCCATTTTGAATTTTTTAATTCTGACAAATGATTTATATTTAGCGATCTTAATAATCCCCAATTCCCAACTTTCAAAAAAATCGGTTGATAAATTAAAAAATGCACAATTTTGTACCCTAAAAACGGCGCGTCACTGGTTATTATATATTTTTTTATTTTGAAATTATATAAAAGTGTATGTTTGTTTTTTTTTAATTGTGTAACTTTTTAAAATTTGAAGCAATGAATTTTTTTAATTTTCTAAACCCCTAAAAATGCCCCGCCACTGGTTGGATTTTGCTCATTAACGAACTTGACCTAGATTTTATGGCAAAGAATTTTTGTACTTAATTTCATATCGATAGCTTTAATGGCGCAAAAGATATCGCGCACACTCACATACAGACACACAATCAGACACGAGATAGATTTTCTAAAAATGTGTTTTTCGTATTGTCTAGGCCACAAAACGTCGAGAAATGTAAAAAGTGTTTGCAAATTTAAACCGATTACTTAGCTTTCTCTTTATACGTACGTATATGAGAAAGCAATACATCCGGTAAGGAATGAGGACAAAATTATAAACGTTCTTGCGTACGTGTGTGTGCCACTTCTGTGTTCCAGATTTAAAAAAAAACTTTAAGCTGCATCCCTAACATGTAGTTTTGCTCCAGATCCTATGAGAAGCCGATTTTGACAGGCAGTTTTATTATTATTATTGGCTAAGAGAGATGTGTAACGAAAATCCTCAATTCCTTTCTTGGTTTTATGGACTGGTGAGGTCACTTTGACTAGATGCGGCAGAGTTAATTTACATAATTTGCACTATTGGTGACAAACCAATCCTCATTGGATGCGCTAAGTGGATCACCAAAACAAGTGAATGGCGGGTCTTATTTAAAGTAAGAACATCCATGTAGTATCAACAGAATGGATCCCTATCGCACTTTAACGCGACCAACCACATGAGACAACATGATTGGACAAATTGAAAATGCCATACATTTGTTTTCACAGCTATTTCTAGTTCTAGGCTTTAAATTGATCCCTTCGATTGTTTTCCTAAGAGTTTTCATTTATTTCTTATGGTCCGTTGGCATTTAAACACGGTCAAAATTTGGCCTTTTACATAATTTGGAATAGTCTTAAGCTTAGAGAAAGTGTGAAAGGACGCATGGAATATGACAAATTATTACTAATCCAACTTACGTACATACGAAATTATGACAATAGCCAATTCTTCAATTATAGTGTTAAAAAATTATTCTTTTGTCAATAAACACTCTGAAACTAATGAAGATATCAAAGTGCGGTTTTCACTTTTTTTCTTGAAGATTCAACCTACTTTCCGATTATGATGTCATAGTTATACAGTATGATTTAAGTTTTTGGGCAAAATATAAAAACTATCATTATTACAAATTGCGCAATTTTATTAGATATTGTATACCGGTAGTAACAAAAAAGTACTTCCAAATAAGTTTAAGTTCACTAAAATGGGATACGTCGTTTAGAAGTTACAACGATTTAAATGAATGTTTCCCTCATGTATAATTTTCTCCTATAGAGAAATGCATCATTGTATGTTATGAATTACAGCGGTAATTCAACTGAAATGACGTCATATTAAAAAAAACATAGTAATAGGGCTATTCTTGTCATGAAAAAGATGAATTTGTCAAATTATGACCGCCACGTTACAAAATTTAATTTAAGTTTATCGTATTTATATATATATATATATATATATATATATATATTATATTATTAGTTTTCTAAATTTTTTACATGCGTGCATCAAAATTAATCAGATAATCCTGGAAAAAGCGTTGTTTCCTTAAGGAAATCGCATTCGTTGGTTTTCTCTGTTGCGTAAAAGAAGAGCCCTCTTCCCTGGAAAAATAAAGGTTACGTATTTCATTCCCTCCCCAAGGGGGAGAGCGGGCTGTTTGAGCTTTCCAAGCTCCTTCAGCCACAATCATGGACTCCCAGCATACATACATACATTACGTATATGTGCAGGGTGGGATTAAGGATGGTTGAGGTTAGGACAGAATCGGAAGGAACGGAGTTAGTGTTCTGAGGGGGAAAATACTACCCCAACATTCACCTAAGTAGCCGCACAAGGTGTACATGTATGCAGTGATCATGCCGCTACATGTGTATGAGGAAAATCCCCTGAAAAAACCTCATACAAGGTGGGAATCGAACCCATTACCTCCCGAATGCTAAGCAGGTCGTATCACCATTACTCTACCAGCTCGGTCCCCTCTTCCTTCGGAGTCGGGCTCTTTTAACTTTTAACCAACCGAGAAAACCAACTCATGCAGTTTCCAGGCAATACTCATTTTTCCCGAATTATCGATAATTTTGGACGCACTAGTGGTATTATGTACGTTCACTAGCTTACCCTATTCTTTTTAATAATAATAATAATAATTTATTGTTCAACAGCTATAAAATATCCAGTTACTGAACAAGTTTTGAAACCAAATAGATAAGTACTTACTTAGCTAGTGTATATGCAACAATATGATTAAGAAGGCTAAGAAAAAAACCAGTACATTTTGAAACTAAACAATGATCCAAATATCTTACTAAAAGATAAGCTCTTAACTATAATTTTTAATATATAAAAACACAATGTTATAGATTCTTCTAAGCCTCTCTCAATGGAATGCAAAAAGAAAATAATGAAAAGCAAAGTAATGAAAAAATAGTTAATATTTATATAAACTTAGTAAATCAGTGAGATAAGAGAAGTTAATATTAGAATGTGCACAGAACTCATTATTAAATCAGTATGATAAAGCTTGGCGATTTACATAGAAGATTACTTTTGGCTGTAGTTTTTAATATAAGGACAATAAACTTTGTAGTTCCAAATGGAACGAAGAAATTTGAAGCTGTTAACAGTACGCCTTGGGTGCAGAGTTTGAAAATTAAAACGCTGAAGAAGTCATTCTTAAGGGTAGCCCCAAACAGGATAAACACCATATTGCCTAAACGACATGTGTTTGAGGAATTTTCCTTGTACCTTTTCAATAGCACTGAATTTTGGGTCTAACTAACGACATGTACAAAGAGATGACGGAATTAATATTTTTAAAGAATTTCGTACTTCTTACAAGAAAACTCAGTGTTTTTTGGTCGCGGAAGTTCAAATGTGTTTAATGTGATCACCAAAACTAAAGTACTGGTCAAGTATTACACGTAGATCCTTAATTGTCGCAACACGGGTTAATGAATTAGGTTTCCTACTGTACGATAGAACTATATTATATATTAAACTACGTTTAAATCTAATTTGTTGATTTCACACAAGCTAGATATAACATTGTTCTTGTAGAAGTATAAAATCTATCAACGACTAGATTTGAGAATAGATTTTAAGATCGTCAGCAAACAAGACAAAGTGACTGGAAAATATATCAGATATGCCATTCATAAAAATGAGGAATAGAAGGGGATCTAAGTTAGATCCTTGCGCTACTCCATCAGACGAAATAATAATAATTCCGATGAAAAATCATTACATCGAACAAATTGAGGGCGGTTGTCTAAGTATGATCTGAAGAGTAGGACGAGTGACTCACTAAAACCAAAACTATTTAATTTATTCAATATAATCGCGTGATCTATTGTGTAAAATGCTTACCAAAAGTGGTGTAATATCAATTTAACCATGGTTATCTAAAACTTTAGCCGCGTATTTAGTAAAACAAGTGTGATTAGTCATAGTCAACCTATGCTGCACAAAACCGTGTTGGTGACGTGAATATGGCGTCTAATTAAAGGAAATATTAAATCATACCGAATTATCTCAAATATCTTTGAAAAGTTCGATAGAATACTAATCGAAACAGGGCATATTTAAGCAATCTTCCAAATATCAGGAAAACAGTTTGCTCTTATAGCCAAATTAAAGACACAATGGTCGTGTAAACACATCTTTACAGTCCCTTACTATAAAACTTGGGATTTCGCCATAACCTGCAGTTTCTTTATTTTTGAGTTTCGTAATTGCTTTACTAAGCATAGTTTCAGTAAAAACAGGTAAGTGAATACACGGAAAATTTGTGTGATTGGGTATCGGATTAAGAATATTTTCATGAGAACGACAAACTTTAGAAAAGTAACTTTTGAATCCAACGACTATTTCTTTCGGATTCGAGAAGCCCATATTTTGATGGTTCATCACCCCAGGTATACTACTTCCATTAGCTCTTTTTGATCTAATAATCCAGCAAAATAATTTTGGATTATTAAGCAATATTGGAGATGCATGCCTTATAAACAATACGAATTTTTGACTTTGCTAATCTTCTAAGAAGGCTGAATTCTTTAAAGCCGTTCTCATGCTTAAATTTATTGAAAATTTTTAGATACCTTGATTTCAGTTTCAGAATACTAATATCATTGGTAAACCAGTTCGAATAAAAGCCCATATAATCACATTTATTAAAATTGTATGTTTTTTTGGAAGAACTGGTAGGAAATTCGGGTTTTTACTCATACAGTTTAGGTGATATTGTTAGAGCAGGATGATATGTATCCTCTAATACCAATGGGCAATCTTCGTGATAAACGTCACAATGCATGTTGCTTAAAACTAATATCTAATAAACGCTCATTTTTATGAATTAAATTGAGTTAGATTAAGTATACTTAAAAAATTTGATATCAGACTAAATTTAGGGTCAGCTGCATCAAAATTTACATAATTTGGAATATTAAAATCACCAAATATTAACAATTGATCATGTGTAGGTAATAGCATAAACGTTCAAAAGTTTCTAAAAATAAATTATAATTATACACAACATCGCGTGGAACATAAACAACAAGGGTAGACAAAGTTAATTGACTGGGGTAACACTTACAACCAACTAGATTGACGAAAGGTAATGAAATATTTATTTCGCTAGTATCTCTTGGTTCACAGACAATATTGCTTTTTACAACAAGTAACTCTCCACCACCCCATTTTTTATTAACTATACTAAATCTACGACCACATATAAAGATACAATAATATCATATTCACAATCTGAAATAGAAGATTAAACTCAGTCCATTTCGAAATCAAGCCTCGCACATTTTGAAAGTGGTATATAAGTTTATTATGAACGAATAAGTTCAAAGGTAAATATGTAATTAAAAATTATTATTAATTTTATTAAATACATAAATAAAAAGTTTACCTCGAGTAGGATTTGAACCTACGACCTGTACTTTGCTAGAGTACCGCGCTAACCAACTACCCTAATGACATTCAAGCGCCAATTGATGCAAATTTTGTCTTTATGTATGTAGAACTGATGTAAATTCTAAATATAATGAGATTACAATCAAATTACTTATATTAATGGAATATGAGGCTACAATATCGCAAGGATTCACACATACCAAAGCGTATTTATTTATTTATTTACCTTTGAACTTATTCGTTCATAACAAAACTCATAATAAATTAATATTAGACAAGTTGCTTTGGCATGTGTGAATCCTTGCAGGCTCAAATTCCATTAATATAACTAATTTGATTGTAATCTCATTACATTTGGAATTTACATCCGTTCTACATACATAAAGACAAAATTTGCATCGATTGGGGCTTGAATCTCGATAGCGCAGTTGGTTAGCGCGGTACTCTAGCAAAGTACAGGTCGTAGGTTCAAATCCTATTGGAGGTAAACTTTTTATTTGTGTATTTAATAATAATTTTTACTTAGTATATAAGTTATTTAGGGATTGGGTCTCGGTTAGAGTAGTTGTTTACTTTTTTGACTGACTAACTATTTTTGTCACACCGTTTGCATACTTGATCGTTATATTCAATTTACCCTGTAACAGTCTATCTTTTTACCTTCCAACCTACACATGCATATGTACTTATTATACTTACACTAACTTTCTAATTACGTAATAATTAAATAGAACTTTAACAGAAATATAACTATGAACAAAAATCTAATAAACAAATTTACAACACATTTTTCACACTTCTCCAACACCTTATGAACGCATTTCTGTTGATGTTCGTTACAACATCTTGTACTTCCAATTGACGATTTTAAGGCGTAGGAATGTAACAACCCATTTTGAGTTGTATTCAAATATACCGTAATTTAGGTTCTTCGTTCATTTAGTTGTAAATATAAGAAAAATTTTATTTATTAATGATCTGTAAGTATGAGGTAGGCAACTTAATTTGCATTTTGGTGTAACTTAAGTGCAAATCTTCTTAAAGGTTTTTTTAAATTATTTTTTTCTGATCATATCGTTGACTTAATTCTTTGCGCAAATATTTTTGCGCAACGCGTCATCATCATCTGACATCCTAAAGCATCCATTTTTTTTTCTTACTTCTTGTGGTATGCCGTTAGATGCAGGAAGCTTTTTTTTGGGTTTCCCCCTAAATTTTGTGAAAAGCGCCATTGATTTGATGGTAAGATAATTTAACTCGTAATACTAAAAATTAAAACATTTGCTCTTTTCAGTCACTTTCTTTTGTTTTTTACTTTTACACTTTTAATTTTACCGCTTTTGATTGCACAATTAATTCTACTGTTACGTACGCTTTCATTTTATGATGGCGTTTTGATTTTAATGCAGATCTGAATGTGGATTCCATTATTTATTCTGAACCTTCAAAAGAATGCAATAAATATTGGTTTATTCAATTTCAACAAGACAAATTTATAAGAAATAAAATCCCATTTTGGGTGTGGTTTACTACGTAAAGCATTATTATTGCAATATATTGCGCAACATTGATACAAGGATTACATCACATCGGTTTGCATATCCGCATTTATTTTTATAATACCAGGGGTTCCCAAGAAGGTTTATTATATTTTGTACAGGTATTTATATTTATAACAATTAATTAGTAATTTAAGGCTATAACTAGTTTTAAGGTATATTTTATTTAACCCTATCATTTTAACTGTTAATAAACATAGTTTGTATATTTTTAATTTTTTTACATTTTGGTAGAATTTTTATTGTAAACAACCTCGGTTTAGTTATTCCGAGCATAATTAAAAAAATAACTTGGCGTCTGAGATCATTTTTATTAGTGTTACATTGCATTTTTATTATTTATGTTAAGCGAAAATAACACAGCATAAATTTGTGGTAATTAAGCAAATCAAAAAGAATGACTTTAAACTATCGACTGAGTCAAAGGCATTATTTTTGGTGAATGGTTTGTATCTCGAGTTAGTTTAACGATTTGTTTTGTTTCGGAGAACATTTTTACACTTATTTCTTTATTAATTTATTAAGAATTTTTTAAACCAGTTCAACCATTACACCGCATCATTTATAAGTTATTCATATTCCTTGTTTTTGGCGTAACCCCATAAATAAAAATCGGTAGGTGTAACGTCTGATGACCGCACCGGCCAAGCAGTTGGGCAATTATTGGTGATAATATTCTCCTCGAAACTGTTTCTGAAGAGTTCCATTACTGCTCTGGTATTAAGCGCTGAACAGCCATCTTGCTGGAACCAAATGGTGGGTCTTTCATTTAGAGAAAGAGCATTCCTAATGGCAGGAACAACTTGTTCCTGAAATAGTCCCAAATACGCACTTCTCATTAGATTTTTATCGAAAATAAACGGCCCAGTCAATTTGTTGCCTAAATATAAAAGTGTAGGTCTTACTTTATTTGTCAGGAATAATAAAGGCTATTTTGAAACATACCTACTTCGACATACCTAACGTTAAACCCATACCAATCTTGTACGCAGACGCCTTTCGTCTAAATTATTTGGATTTTCTGTTTGTTCTGGATTGAAAGTTCTATATTTATTGGCATTTCCTTGTAAACCATTTAGTAAACCTAATTATTCTATTAAAATTATCTCCGTCAAGACTCTGTACAATACAAGGTTTGTAAGGATGAAAACGATATTGTTTTAGAACTCGATGCACAGTTGAACAAGTTCGTAACTAAGAATCTAAAATGTCTCTGGTTAGGTTGGTGTCGCTCTAGAAATTGTTATTTATACGCTTGTGCTGCTGCTTCTGTATTCCTGTTAGCTTTAAAATAGATTTCAATTATACTTAAACTTTCTTTATTAGAATAATTAACAGCCATACTAAGTACTTGAAAACACCTTTAATATTTTGTAAAAACAAATAAATTAATGACAACTCAGTGATATGGAGTAATGACACGTGGCATTCTTTTGTTTCATGACGGCGGCCACGCGTGATCAAAGGAAGGAATGGAAATGAAAATCTAAAATGTTTCTTGTCTTGTCAAATAAATAAACCTATTTAAACTTAAGGAAATGGAAGGTAAAATAATTTAATTTCATACAGACAAGTAATTGATTTTTTACCAGACTCGAATCACTCGAATTTTTCACCATAACAACCACTGTGATCAAATTGAAACAATTTCTGAACGAGAAATTTTCTTTAAAAGCAACTCTTAAAGAATACATTTTATATTTATCACAATCACAAATTAGAAAATAAAAAATACTTTTAATTTGCATTTTTTTTGTGACATTTTGTTTTTGTATGCAGTAAATCTGGCAACGCGAAATCTTTTGAAGTTGATTGACAAATGTCACATCCCTAATGATTCATATTACTTTCTAATCTAACTCAATTTTAAAATAAACATATAACGGCAATTCTGGCAAAAACCATTTTCATACGTCTTACTCGTAACTTAGCATACTCTATGTAAATATCTGCATATGATTACAAATAAAGGGAGAAGCCTTACTATTCTTTCAGTTCACAATAAGCAACTAATTTTGCAGTTACTTTAATTACAATCTGTAACTTTCCATGGACGTTCCATATGTGTATTCGTATATTATGGAAAATCAATTACGATAGATAAAGACGTCCGTAAGCGTTAGGAAGACGTTAATTATAATCACTAAATACTTTTCTCTATAGATCATTAGTAAATATGCGTTTGTGTAAGTTAAAGGTCTATTTACAGACATCAGTGCCGTGCCAGTTCAATATCAGTGCCAATCAGTATCGATCAGTGATACCAATTCACACACATCCGTAGTCAGTCCTGTGCATTCAGTGAAGTTCGTGCAATATGACTTGTTTTACTGATGATGAATTAGGAATTATTGCCATAGCTCTAGATGAGAAAGAGGAAGAAAAGCAAATAAACAAACGAAAATGGGTACATAAAGCTTGGATGAAATGAGAAAGTGAAGGAGAATTTATTACTTTATATAAGGAATTGGTGGACGACGAAACAAAATTTGTTGAATATTTTAGAATGTCTCAAAATTGTTTTAATATATTGCTTCATAAAATAGAATGACATTTAATGAAACAAAACACTAATTGTAGGAAAACTACTACACCGAGGGAACGATTAGCAGTTTGTTTGAGGTAAGTAAAAATGAAATTTTTATAATGAAACAGTTTTTATTTATGAAACATGAACTACTTTATCTAAATATACAATGTATGTATTATTCGCCTTGATAATTTGGTTCCTCATGGAACAATTGGAGGGACGATTTCTCGTAAACTCTCTCATCGTGTACTCTGTGATAACGTTCATCTACACCTGAATTGGATGACGTTGTTGGGGTGAGGTTTCTTGTAGAAATATCTAAAAATGATGCTTGTGTATGTGTCATATCACCTGCAGATGTCGAATTTGAATACTGGCAGCTTACACGGTATGTACCTGAAGATCCACTTTGATGTTCACTGGATAATGTCCCCGATGTCTGTGCCGATGTCGTAATCATTCGCATTTCATATTTATGAACTACATCAGATATTTCTTTTTTTGCCGAGATCAAATCGTATGAATTGAAAGTTTTTAAACTAGCACCTATACCACTTAAAAATGCGTAAATACGATGGGTTGGCTCCAACATTGATGTAGTACGTTGTTCCGATTTTTGTTTAAGTATTGCATTAACTGAGAAGATGTCGAAGGTGTACTTTTTTGAGGGGCCGTTCTTTTTTTAGCTGTTTTCGGTGTTTGTTGAATTCGTTTCTCTAACCTTTGATGAAAGGATGATTGATTTGATTCATCATCAGTTTCTTTTGCAACAGTTGGTATGTCCACATCATGTTCTGTGTTCCCTTCTTCACTGACTTGTTCTTCATAAACTTTCTGTTCTGCAGTATCGTTTTTTTGGAATTCAATATTTCCTTTGGTATCTCTTTCTTTTTTTAGAAATCCTAATTCCACTGCATATTTATAAAGTTTAATTTTTTTTGAGCCTTGTCCACTTTTTGTTGCATTTTTTTTTAGAGATTTCCTGTAATTGTCTCTGATATTATTCCATTCTGCCTTACATGCTGACCATAAAAATAAATTTGGCTTCATTTTATAAACATTACAGTATAATAAAATAACATTTTTTAATAAAAAAAATTGTTTGTTTTAGGTACCTAGCTACTGGAGGTTCTTTAAAAACTTTAGTTACCCAATGGGGCATTGCACAGTGCACAAAATTGTAAGGGAAACTTATATCATCATAACTGAAAATATTATAAGTGAAATGCTGCCGCAACCTTCAGAAGACATGTGGAAAACTATTGCTGAAAGCTTTAATTCAATTTGGAATTTCCCCAACTGTTTGGGGGCGTTAGATGGTAAACATTTTACAATTCAAGCATCCCAAACAGCGGATCGCAATATTTTAATTACAAGAAAACATTTTCTATTGTATTGTTAGCACTTGTTGATGTACATTACAATTTCGTAGCTGTTGATGTTGGTTTAAATCTGTGAGATTTATATCAGAAAAGACGACAATATAAAAATAATTTTAATTATACATATGACTCTCATATGTTTCACTTTCCTGGAGCACCCTGTATAATTTAAATTATTTTCTGATATAAATCTTACTGTGGAAACAGACCTTAAAAAATATATTTAGTTTTTGCTCTACAGACCGAGGCGTTACCGGTGGTCCACCATGTATATATAACAATAACATTGTTTTTGCAATTTGTTACTTGTTAATCCAAAACCTACATTTAATTTTTAATATAATAAAGTACCAACTTACCTTCGAGTTTTAATTCTTTTCCTATATTATTCCAAATATTATTTTTAAAACCGGTATCCATATATTTTTTATGTGACAAAACATACAATTCTTGATAATTTCGTACCAATTCAATTAGTTTTTCTTCCATTTACGCAATAATTAAAGCAAATTCACAATTGTCGTCAGTGAAATACACAAAACTATCGTTGCCGATTTTAATAACGGACACTGGAGCAGCACTGATGGTAAAACACGTCACTGCGTCGGACATGTCTGAACAGGTTCATTTGAGAGTAACGGCAACGATATTTTATTTTTCACTGACACTGATACTGAACTGACACGGCACTGATTTGTGTAAATAGACCATAACGCTTTCCTTTTTATAAATCGTGTCATTATGTATGTACGTAAAAATAAGTAACATATTTAGTGGTATTGTTTTATGTTTTTAAGTGCACGTTTTCCATACCGAGCCAAGCATGCCTTACCCTATTATTATCTCCTTTTGGCGCAAGTACCTCAGTTTAAATCGCCTATAACGTAGAATGTTCTTCTTAGGTCACCGCCCGCGGTCAGAAAAACTAATTACGTACTTACCGTATAATCCAAATATCATGTGTTTGAACGACAAATATATATATATATATATATATATATATATATATATATATATATATATATATAATATATCACTTCACGACTAGTGTTAATATAAACGATAATCCATTTTTGAAACTTATCCACTGTACCGACTATGGCGCAATCGAGATAATTAAGAAATTGGCGTTTTGTATTTGTTCGTTCATACTACTTCGTAAATCCAGTTTACGTCTTAAGTTTTATAAAAAAAAGGTATGTCAAATTGAATTATCTTTAGGAAATATCTTTTCTTTTCCATTAATGTTGATCGATATTTAGATATACAAGGTCTCCCAACGAAAAATTGACCCCCCCCCCCCCTACAATCAGAAAACCGAAAAATATTTCTAAATTCGCCGAGACCCGTCGATTTTTGTTCTTGGGGGAAGCTTTTTGTACAGCCAATCCAACTCGATATGTTCACCCCCCTCCCCGAGAAACAGCAACTTTCAAATTTCAAATGCAACTACCCTTCTTGATGAATACAGTGATGGTGGGACCATTTAAAATCACGAGTGGACACCACGGAGCCTGAAACACTAGAAGTGCTACGTCAGAGAATTGTAGAAGAATGCCGCTTAATAACAGTATATGTCTTGAGTAATGTTCGAACAGAATTTGAAAACAGACCATTATTGTATGCAAGTTGTTGTCATTTTGAGCAATACACTAAATAAATCTTGTTTATTATTCGTTGAAGTTTTTTTATCTATGACTTTTTTGTAAACTGATCGACACATTATTAAAGTAGGTGAAGAGTTCGGGTGTAATGCATAAAAAAAAGGGCATTTGTGTATAAATTACTACTCATACATTGGTTTTTCGCCAATAATTCTGTCAAATCTCAACTTGGTTCCAAAATGATGCATCACTGTATTCGCAATGATGTGTTATAAGTGGGGTAGTTGCATTTGAAATTTTAAAGTTGTGGTTGCTAGGGGAGGAGGGGAGGGGGAGATGAACATATCGAGTTGGCTTGATGTACAGAAATCTCCCCCCAAGAACAAAAATCGACGGGTCTCGGCGAATTTAGAAATATTTTTCGGTTTTCTGATTGTGGGGGGGGGGGCAATTTTGTTGGGAAACCCTGTATAAAGAAATTAAACGAATACTGAAATTGAACCACTTTAGGAATTTTTTGCTGCCAAATTACGTGCCGCATAAAAGAATTGCATGGAACGTAATTAATTTATAATTTTAAAGTCCATATGCTGGTATTTTTATACCAGCATATGGTGGGTGGGTGGGTTGGAATGGGTGGGTGCTTGCTTACTTGCTTGCTTGCTTTCGTGCGTGCGTACGTGCGTGCGTGGGTCTGGTGTGGTGTGGTGTGTAGTGTGGTGTGGTGTGGTGTGTGTGTGTGTGTGTGCGCGCGTGCGTGCGTGCGTGCGTGCGTAAGTGCGCGAGTGCGCGCGTGTGCGTTTGTTGTGTGTGTGTGTGTTTGTGCGTGTGTGTGTGTGTTTGTGCGTGCGTGTGAGTTTGCGTGTGCATGCGTACGTGCGTGAGTGCGTGCGTGGATGCGTGTGTGCGTGTGCGCGCGTGTGCGCGTGTGTGGGTGTGTGCGTGTGTGCGTGTGTGGGTGTGTGCGCGCGTGCGTGGGTGCGCGGGTGTGCGTGCGTGTGGGTGTGCCGTGTGCGTGCGTGCGTGCGTGCGAGCGTGCGTGCGTGTGTGTGAATGGTGTGTGTGGTGTGTGTGTGTGTGTGGGTTGGTGGACGGCTGGGTGGGTAGGAGGGTGGTCGGGCGCAGGCGCGCGAGCGTGCGTGAGAGTGAGTGAGTGCGTGCGTGCGTGAGTGTGCGTGTGTGTGCATATGTATCTGTGTGTCTGTGCGTGTTACCTATATCGCGTGTATTACAGCAATTGATAGATTTATCGCAAATGCCCACTATTTTTACTTTTAGGTACTCGACACAGCTTGTTTGGTAACTGTATCGTATGTTATGACACCTTTTGAATGCTACTTCATTGCACTCTTTACACGGAGCATTACTGAAGGATGTGTGATCGGTAACTGCTATATTGTGTTTTATATTTACGAAAAGTGTGCGGGATTAAGAAACTAGACAGAATATAAAGAATATTTTGGTTTACATACCAGTCTTAAAAAAAATAAACGTAATTATAATCAATTATTTTTGTTTTATTTAATAAGTCGGTATGATCTGTATACAAAATCCGTAAGCGCTCTATCTTGGAGATATCTAGCACAGTTCTTTGCCAAGACGTACATTTTTGTATTAATAAAAAGACATTTGTGTTACATTAATTATTTAATTATAAATTTAAATTTTTATCTAAGTATAGGTACATTTAATTGAGTGTATTATGGATTATGGTTATTACGTGGACGCCTTTTTAAATTGCTCTCATGGTAGAATCGTATCAAGTTTTAACTACAGAACAGGATCAAAATAGACATTTGGTTTATATTCAACCCGTTAAACAATCTAATTACCTTTTTACTTGTTAAAATTATGAAAATTTAACAAAACCAAAAATATATTATCGTACCAAATAAAAATTGCTAACACTTCTAATTTATATTCGTAATTTATGCTACATTCATGTAATTTTATACGACAGGTTGTTATACCGTTTTACTCAATTTTATTATTTACCTTTGTGGGAAATTTAATTTAAATCTAAATCCGGGCTTACTAAATTTACGCTTCAGTTATTTTTATGAAACGGCGTTCAAATTAAAAGTAAGTTACAGTATGGTGTATGCATACTTAAAGTAGAAGTAACTTTTTGCAACTTTGCTTTTTATTTGGGATAATGCAATAGATGTTAACAGTAATAACACTTATTACATAACACATCGTATATTTATCGCTTAGGAAAAAAAAGCTACAAAAACTATGTTTCATGACTATAATTAAGTTTCAAAATGTAACGAGTTCTACATACACTAATTTTTGTCGCATTTCGTTAGTACAGTAGATCAGGTAGATCTAGATCTGCCATATGTGAAAGAGGCTGTTTGGGTTGGTTAGTAAATAGTCAATAAGTATAACATAATATTCAATAAATTCCAAAATGTTTCCTTACTTTTTCTTAATTAGTTGATTATCATTAAATTAACAATAAATTTATCAGTATTTTTTAATGACAAACTACAAACATATTAATTATAGTAGCAAAACCGCGCGCTTCTTGTTATATTTATATATTTTGTATAATTTTATAATAAGTTACAAGGATGATTTCAAATTAATAAAAGTTAGTTTTAAATTTTTAATTAATTTTTATCACAATTTTCTGAAAACGTTACGTACCATAATGCGTTCCTTTAAACCGATGACATATTTTTCCTATATCAGTGGTGTACCGGGTAGCCAGATAAGAATGCAAAGGTCGGTTTCTCGGAAACTATTCGTCGTAGAGAGTTGCGGTAAAAATTTTTATTACTAAAGTGGGCAAAAAAGACCGTGGAAAATATTTTCAAATTTGCAAGATGACCAGCAAGGGGGCGTAACCGCCATCCTAAACTTTTAAAGTGGTTTTTCACTAACTAGTAACTGTACCAAAAAATTATATGCTTTTTAAAGCTCAGCTTTATTCGAGTAATTTTTGTTTGACGTATCTATTAAAGTAAAGTGGGGGGGGATTAAGTGATTTTTTAAATAAACAGCTGTAATTCCTAAATGACTGAACTGATTTTAATAAATTTAGTCTCATTGGAAAGAGCATTTATTGCTCCATCGAATCCATCTTACCTGTAATATGTCTAATTTTTAGTGATGTCGTTATAGCGCGTTTTTTGTTATAATATCAAAAAATTGCACAAAATTCTCTAAAAAATTGAATGCAACAATATGAATTTTTTCATAAAAATGAGATGAACTCATCCCAAAACAGGTTAGCAAAAACCGCATCTCGACATCTTATTCAATTTATTTAGTTATAAAATTTGAAAAAGTCGATATTACACCGGTGTTTATTCTTATTTATTTGTCTTTTTTCAAGATTCAATGAAAAATTTCATCATTTTATAACTTTTAAATAATAAAAGTTTTCATAATTTCAAAAATTAAAAAAAACATGTACGGGTATAATAATCAATGCATAGAATATGCAAGTGCAGAATAGGCGGAATATTAGGAGTAGACCATTGAGAAAAAACCAATACGTAAAATCAACTTATAAACAAATATTAAAATTTGACAGTGTAATTTATGTTTGTTGCACAAGTAAGTCCTTAAAACTACCTATAATGTCTTTTACAAATGATAAAGCTGTTGATATGATTGCTCGATATCCAGATAGGCGTCTACGCGATACGAGAATTTCTCTGTGTTTAGTGCAAAATTTACGTAATTCTGGAAGCTTTCGACCAAAGTTGCGAAGAGACTCGGCTAGAAGAATGGAAGACAATATTGTTAATGTCTTAGCATACGTGTCACTCAATCCCCACGTTAGTACGAGAGCAATGTCTCTCGCGTTGGATAGGTCACGAACTACTATTCAAAACATTTTAATGGATCATAGGTAAGTTCTTATGTCACTGAAAATACTACCTTACATGTTTCACAGTGTGTTGGTAATATCAAATTTATAGAATGCACCTGTATCATATGGTTTTACATCAAGCCTTACATGACGAAAACTTTAACCGACTGATAGATTATTGTCATTAGATGTGGGGCATGATCAGGGAAAATAGAGGATTTTTATCAGAAATTCTTTGGACGAAAGTGATGGAAACGTTATTTTGCATAATATGCACAAAACAAATCCAAAGCAGCATGGAAGATAATTAATTTAAGTAAATACAACTCAAACGTAAAGTAAACTCAGTTAAATATTAATAATAACATAGCGTCGGATCCATATCAGGTAGCAGAGCACTTCAATAACTATTTCAACTCTGTACCTAACATGGTTACAGCAAGTCGTAGTATTGCAGGCATTGCAGCACTTTCTAATGATATCAACATTCTTAATACAGATAATTCGTTTTATTTTCATCCAATAACTGAGAATAAGGTATTAGATATAATTAGAAAATTAAAAAAATCAAATTCTGCTGGAATAGATAATATTAGTAACAATCTGCTCAAAAAATGCCCTGTTTATATCTTGAAACCCCTTACGAATTTTCTCAACTGTTCTTTGACGGAAGGCTGTTTCTCATAAAAACTAAAAATTGCAAAAATAAAACCATTGCATAAATCTGGATCTACACCTAGTATTGAAAATTACCGTCCAATAGCACCTCTTACACGTATTTCGAAAATTTTTAAAAATATATTTCTGAAAAGATAATTTGCTTTTTTGAAAAGTATCAACTATTTAAAGATAATCAATTCGGTTTTCGTAAAACCTTATCAACAAGTGGTGCTATCGTAATCTTCATAAACAATCTATATGATAATTTAAACCAAAAAAAAGACTTCATTGGGAATATTCTTAGAGTAAATAAGGCTTTTGATCTAGTTCCTTATTCTATATTGTTGCAAAATTAGAATCGTATGGTATTCACGGTATTAGCCTAAAATCGTTTAAAAGTTATCTGGAAAACAGACTTCATTATGTTGAAATAAATGGGTTTCAATCAAATGTATTGAAAACTTCAGTGGGTGTACCTCAAGGCTCCGTTTTAGGGCCCTTAGTTTATGTTATCTATGTAAACGATTTTTGTAGTAACAATCATATCATGTTTGCTGACGATACTTCGCTTCTAGTAAGTGTAGTCTGTCAAAAGTTATATCAACAGCAAATGTAGAACTGGAAAAGGCACATCACTGGTTTTTATCCAATCATCTTGTTTTAAATACCAATAAGTGATTTGTAATGAATTTCAATCTCACTCGTACTGCTAATAATAATGAGTGTTTTGGTGAAAACATTGGATGGGTCCATTAAACAAGAAAATGTTGTTAAGTTTTTAGGAATCTCTATTCAAAATGATGGTTTGTGGGATGTTCATGTTGAAACAGTATGCTCAAGACTAGCTCCAATTTGTTATTGCATCAAGTAATTACGCGTATTAGTAGATACGTCTGTGTTGATTACTTTCTATTGCGCATATTTTCAATCAATAATATCATATGGCCTTATTGATTGGGTGCATCCCCAACAAGCAACAGGGTTTTTAAGTTGCAAAAAAAAGGCAATAAGAAATATAGTTGGAGCAAACCATCGTACAAGTTGTAGAAACATTTTTGTACAATTAAAGATTGCCATGCTTATTAATAATGTATATGCTTGTGTATGCTAAAACAGAGTATAAAAAATGGACTATGTTATCATCACATCATAATTATGTTACAAGAAATAAATATATTATAGAGGTAGGTTTAACAACGTTCGAAAACTGTCCAAAGTATTTGGCTATGAAACTATAGAATAAGTTACCTAATATATTCAAAGACTGTACTAAAAACATTTTTAAGCAAAAAATAAAATCTCTGTTAATAAAACAATGTTATTACTCTTTAAAAGAGTTTTTTTGATGACAATCTGTGATGGCTAATTGTGTTCTACACATTTGTTTTAAGCATAGTGTCCATGCATTTGTTATACATCTGTATCATTCTTATGACTAATTATTTTATTGACATATCCTATGCTATGTAAACAGTCAGGACAAATAAAAATTATTATTATTATTATTGGTCTGACACCAATCCTCACTGGTTGCACGAGGTCCAACATCAAGGTCGTTGGAGTGTTAATGTGTGGGGTGGCATCCTGGACGGAACTATTATAGGTCCCTATTTCTTTGATGAACCACTAAATGGTGCCGTGTTTCTTGATTGTGTGGTAAACCAATTGCCTATTTTATTAGATGTGCCCTTGCAATTACGGCAAAATATGTTTTTATAAATAGATGGTTGCCCAGCGCGAGAACACTTAAATTTAATGTATCACCAGAGGTGGAATGGACGAGGAAGTCTCTTTCCGTGAACACCCCGATCCCCAGACTTAACCTTCACCAACAACGACAGACGATATGAAAGTACGAATTCTAGAGGCCATTCGTAGCCTGCCAATAGCAGAAGTTGAAGCTGCTGTAATGTCCACGCATGAGCGGCTCCAACAATGCATCGAGGTCGATGGGAGACAATTCCAGCATTTAAGTAGGTATTTAATGCCTACTTAAGTAGGCATTATTGCACAATCTGTCCTTTTTAGGGCCATAAATAAAATTAATAAAAAGAATTTTGCAAATTTGGAATAATAACTTTCAAAAATAAATATTATCATATTCTTACATTTAATTTTTGAAATTATTTAAAAATTATAAAATAATGAAATTTTTCCTTGAATCTTGAAAAAAGACAAATAAATAAGAATAAATACCGGTGTAATATCGACTTTTTCAAATTTTATAATAACTAAATTTTCTTTCTTCGATATTTTAGGGTATGTATAAGAAGAGATGCGGTTTTCACTAACCTATTTCGGGATGATTTCATCTCATTTTTATGAAAAAGTCATATTGTTGCATTTAATGTTTTAGAGAATTTTGAAATTTTCTGATATTATATCAAAAAACGCGCTCTAGCGGCATCACTAAAAATTACAAATATTACAGGTAAGATGGATTTGATTGAGCAATAAATGCTCTTTCCAACGAGACTAACTTTATTAAAATCAGTTCAGTCGTTTAGGAGTTACAGGTGTTTATTTAAAAAATTACTGAATCACCCCCCACCATTTTATTGTAATAGATACGTCAAACAAAAATTACTCGAATAAAGCTGAGCTTTAAAAAGCATATAATTTTTTGGTACATTTACTAGGTGGATTTCAGTAAAAAATCACTTTAAAAGTTTAGGATGGCGGTTACACACCCTGGCGGTCATCTTGCAAATTTGAAAATATTTTCCACGGTTTTTTTTTATCCACTTTAGTAATAAAATTTTTTACCGTAACTCTCTACGACGAATAGTTTCCGAGAAACAACACTTTGCATTCTTACTGGCCACCCGGTACACGTAAAATAACCAATAAATAATAAATGCCGTAAAGAAAATTGTAGAACTACTAAAAAGTTAACACATATGTTACCTCGTGTTGAGATGTCAATAGGTCTGAATTATTTTTTAATCATTACATGTACTACTTATACAGGGCGTAATTTAATTAAATGCAAAAACGCAACACGTGGTTCTTTGGCTCGGTTTATAGTTAATAAGATTGCTTCACCTTATCATCCTTTTTTTTAATAGAACGCCTTGAATTTCCATTTACTTAGTGAAAATGTAGATGACAAAACGAGCACATTTGACGTACTTGAGCTGTGAATTTTTATTTTAAATGTGTATTCTAGATACCCTAAGTAATTTCATGGAAACATATGAACTTTTGTAATATTCTCGTATCCGCGGTTAAGATTCGGAAGCAGGTGTCGATATGCGCTCATTTGACGTATTTGGCCTTTGAAATTAAAAAATGTTATTTCACATATATATTCTACATACCCTAAAAGGTTGTTAACAACAAAAAAAAAACTGCCATCTCTTTCTTATTTTTTATAAAAATTCATAAACTTTTACAATCTCTTATAGGTGGATAATATAGTAGGCGTGAAATGAGCTGATTTGACGTATTGGGCCCGTGCAATACAAAATTTTTATTTTACATTTATATTTTACATGCCCTAAGAAGTAATTAACACTAAATATTTTTGGCATATATCTCTGATATTTTTCGTAACAAAAATTATAGGCAGGTAACGAAATGAGCTTATTTCACGTATTCACCCTGGAAAATCAAAAATTTTATTATATATATATATATATATATATATATATATATATATATATATATATATTATATATATAATCCAGCCAGCATCCTGATACCATATTTATATATATATATATATATATATATATATATATATATATATTCTCTACATACCCTGTGAAGAAGTAATTAACATTAACAAAATTTTGCATAACTCTTATTTTTTATAAAAAATTAACACTTGTCCTCATATACGTGATTCTGATTAACGGAGTAACCAAATGCATTTAGCGTATTTCGCCCTCGCAATTGAAAAATTGTATTTTACATATATATTCTACATAGCCTAAGAAATTTTGTAAAGATCCCAAAAAAATCCGTAAATTAATTATTTAATTAAACGCTTAAAATTATTCCTGTTCATTAAATGGTTAATTACTTCCCCTTCTTGCGTAGTTAGAAATCGTTTTAGATTTCGACCCAAGACTCCACCAACGCGCCACCTCCAATATCTCGCCCAATCACGTTCGATCGCGGACTATATAAGCGGAAGCACGACGCCATATTAATACCGAGCTAGTAGAGTTGTGGTGATACGATATGCTTAGCATTCGGGAGATAATGGGTTCGATTCCCGTTTCCCTCATACATATATAGCGGCATGGTCACTGCGTATATGCACACCATGTGCGGCTATTTAGGCGAATGCTGGACTAGTATCTTCTCTTTCAGAACCCTAACTCCTTTCCTTCCGATCCTATCCTGACCGCACATATCCTTAATCCCACCATACATACCTACTTACTGTATGTATGCTGGGATCCATGATTGTGGCTGAGGGAGCTTGGTAAGGTCAAGCAGTCCGCCCTCCACCTTGAGGAGGAAATTAAATACATGGCCTTATCCTTTTTCCTGCGATGTTAATTATCTTATTACCTCCGATCACTTCTATCCTGCCTTCGTTCTTGACTTCTATTCCGACCAAGTTGGAATCGAAAGCTGTTATTTCTTCTACCAGCCGACCCATTCTGGGGTAAGTTATAAATTTTCCGATCATACTTACCAGACTAGTTTTCCGTTAAAATATTTCTTTTCTCTCTTAGCAGATTATTAATCGATTCCGTCTGCAAAATACCACCATACCCAGCGTAAACAAACACATCATTTTACACAATATCCCACTCTTTGATTTTAGGTGTTCGCCTGAAAAGTACTGAGGATTCCTGGGGAATGCTTCCAAGGTGTTCGCCTGTATGAGCATTTTCCTACATTTGCTTGCCTGAAAGGTGTACGCCTGTTCAGTGTAGCGTCCTGCTAATTAACCATAGAGCGTACGCCCTTTTGATTAATTAATGATATCCCACCGCCAAGTACCTAACATATACACGGCCGAGCTGGGAAACCAATAAAACCTGCAGAGAGTGAATCGCATAATAACCTACAGAAAATACCGTTTCTGTGATATTATCATGTTAAAACCGTTATCTGGTGACCGTAAATACATCCCGTATTTCAGTAATTAATATACGAAACACCCTGCATTCCGTATCCACAATACTTAACAAAATATTGTAACCCGCTTCCTGAAGGGATAAATAAATTTCCTTAATTTAAACCAATTTCTATAAAGTAGAAATTCCGATTTAATTCTCAAAAGAACTCATGTTCCTGTATATTTTCTATGAAGCGATAAGAATAAATCGCAAATTGAAAATAAAATATAAAACTATTAAAAGACTGTCTCTTAAGTTTTTCTGTAGTTTACGACCCCGCTATTTCACGCCAGTGATTTTCATTTTTGACAGCCTCTGACATTTGATAATCTTCAGCCCCAATAATCACAGCCGGGTTTACGCAAATAGGATGACCTTGACGTCTCTTTTTAATACTTGTACCCTTTTTTTGAATAAAACTGTACTTCGTACTTGATGATTGTGTACCTAAAATATTGAAATTGGTTGAAACCTACGCTTCTATTTGTATGGTATCTGTACTTTACTTATATTTATTAACTGTAAACTATTCTTTTTAGTTTATATGCCCATGAACTTTCACTTTTGTGGACACCTAAATTGCTTCTTGTTTAGCTAAATTTATCTTGTTAGATGTCTTTGCATAAATTACAGCCACTTTACTTAATTAGTTCTATGTTTCGTATCTTTACTGTAGATTTTGGTTTGTGTTTTTATATATACTTTATTTTAATAGGTAGGTGCCACGATTATTTAACTTATTATTAAATTCAGAGTTGATGTGAGCTAAAATCTTTAGCTAAGCTATTACCCATATTCTTAAGGTTATCGATTTATATACTTTTTTGGCTTATAATTACTACATTTGATAAACATGGCAAACTATGGTGAGCGGATGCTTATTACAGATACAAAATTTTGTTATTTAACTAACATTTTAATATGTTTTCTAGCTTAATGTTATAATTTTAAATTAATATTCGTAGGGCCAAAACCTTAATACTCTAATGTAGGCTTAGTAAAAATTGTAACATCCATTAGATGCTGGATTACATTTTCTACCTTGTGCTGGATTCAAAACCCCCAGTTACAATCAGTCTGCGGGATTCATAAATCCCATTACACACGCGAATTTATTGTTTTATACGTTTTAAATGACGTTCAATTGTCCCAAGCACAAAAGCGAATGATCAGTGTGTTATAAAGGTCAAACTCGTGTTTTACAGACTTTTTATCGTACACGAGCTTTTTGTAACCAAAAGGAAAAGAGCCAGGGTTTCTGTGACATGCCCTTTTGGTATATGATAAATAACAAAAACATTTCAAAAACTTTTTACACTTTTATTAAATACAGACTTACACGTTGTAATAAAATATCTGTACAAATAATTATTAAAAAATGTTTTCTAAATGTTTTTATTTGATTGTTTTAGGTAAGTTCCATTATGTCTCTGTTGCCCACGGTTGGAGTTGTGTGTGGTAAGTGGTACGTAATTGCTTTTATAAAACTGTCTAAAATCAAATTGGAAAACTCAATATTCATTTAAAGAGATGACAAAAAGAATAACGTAGCCACCATTATTGAGTTACAAACGACATCTGAGATATGTATTATTTAGAGGCGTTTAGCACATTGTATATTTAATTAGTAAAAACTATATAAACCAGCACTCTCACTACTACGTTTCTTAATAAATTGTGGTGCACAGATAAACGCCGCAAAAGACTGTCTTGCAAACAGCTTAGAACTTTCAGATTTATGGAATGAAGTAATAACTCAAAACCTACTATGTGTAAAAACAACCATAGTATATCTTTATATTGAATTATGCATAATTAAAGTAATGTAATAATTACGATACTCTAAACCTACTCTTTTCCATTTATTATATGCGCGGCTCGCTTTTTAAATTTGGAATATGAATTATATTAATAAATTATAAACTAGGGTTACATGGACAGAAAATTTAATGTGGAATAAGAGTAGACGATTGTAATTTTGAACAATTCATAATTGTGTATTGAAAATAATCGATTTTTTTATTAACCCATAGTCAAATGATCGATTAATCAAATTAGCGATTAATCAAATAATCGATTAAACAAAAATTTATCAAAACTTGATTAATCGATTAGATTTTTTATTCTTTATTAATGAAATGGGCATATTTGTTGTTTTTGGTAAATACCTTTATAACGGTCTAGGTTGATTCTTTCGAAAATCTTATGAAAAACTGGTATGAAAGTTGTCATTTTTGGAACCATATTTTCGACACACTGTACAAAATAAGAAAAAATTATTTATTGTCAATCAAAACAGATCTAAGACTTTTAATAATTTGTTCTAGGCATTCAAAATGACTATTTATTGCTAGTAAACTATTACAGTAAATTAAATAAAATATTGGAAAATAAGAAAAAACACAAAAAAGAACAAAAATATGTAAAAAATACAAGGTGTTCCATTAAAAAATCCATTTATGTTGTCTATTTTTTTGGACCAACCTTTTAATAATTTTTTTCAGGCGTGCAAAACGATTTTTTATTGTTTTTAATTTATTGCTCGTAGCTACTAGAGCAAATTAAATAACATTTTGGAAAATAAGAAGGAACACAAAAAAAAAACGAAAATATACAAAAAACAGAGGGTGTACCATGAAAAAATTCTATTTATGTCGTCGTACTTTTTTGGACTACCCTGTACATGCAAAAATATTTTCGCGAAATACAGTATAGATCTGCGTTCAAATGAAATTCCTAACTTAATTGGCATAGGAGCTATGGATGCTTGACCCACTTCTGCAGGACCTTGTATACATCATCAGACGATAATATAAGTAAATATTGGTTTGTGTAGCTTATACATACAAATTATACGATTCTGAATGAATATACACTCAAAAGAAACCCAGTTCCTAATTTCATTCGCCGTATAACCTTGAGCAACATCTCTCTGCTATTTTATTGTTCGAGTGGCGACTGTGGTGGGAGTAAATTAGTGTGAGGAGAGCTACGCTCGGTACACTTTTAGTATTCAACATTCTTTTGCAGTAAATAAACGTGCTTATTGCTATTATCTCTTATTACAATTATCATAAGAAAAATATTAAAGTTGCAAAACAACGTTGCCGAACTGTAAATACATTTTCAAGTTCTGACGCGGTTTTTGATCAATTTGTGATAGCTCGAACAAACCAACAACAATTTCTTGCAAGTACTCATAAGTCTCACCTCATTTCAACGTTATGTGACAACATATTTGAATGAAACAAGCTGATAATGACGCTAATGTCGTCATCATTGAAACAGCAACAGAATTGATAAGATTGTTTACTTTTTGAATCTGGAAAGGCTCAACAACGAACAAAGATATTTTCATCGAAAAGTTTATCTGCTTATCCAGGCTCAAAATAATACCTTATTTATACATGCAATAGGTGGCTGCGATACCACATCAGAAATTTTCAAAAGGGATAAAACAACAGTATTTAAATTGTTTGAAAAAGTAATGATTTAATTGATTGCGCAGAAGTATTTAAAAGATTGGCTCTTCTCCACAAGTGATCATCACAAAGGAGATTACCTTTCTTCTTCTATATGTGGAGCTCCAAAAAAAATTAATTGTATAGAGAAGTATGGATATTTAAGTTTTGTAAAAAATGCACGAAGCAATAAAAGAGCAGAACTATCTTGTCTCCCTCCAACATATGATTCTGCTTGTCATTTAGGTATATCGAGGATACCATCAAGTTCAAGTGTAGCTAGGCAATTTACTGGACCCATTTTTGCAATTGCAAAAAGGGTTGTAGTGCATGCTGTAGCTGTAAAAAAAAATATGTACCAATTGTCAAGGCCATTCTTGCTCCAATGTTGTATTAAATGCAACAGATGCGAGTTCATATAACATCAATGAGGAGACCACTGATGCAGCTATCTTAGAACAATTTACAGATATTCAACATATAATAGTGATGTAAATAAATGTTTTAAAGCGTTCTCAATACAAATCGTTAAAATAACTAGAGACACCAAACACTCAATAAAAGATAATGCCGTTGACTCATTAGGTAGATTAAATCAGGCCTGGTTTATGCTTTTTGATTTGCTTAATTACCAACAAATTTCTGCTTAGTTATTTCCACCTAACATCAATATAGTGACTTCAAGGTAACAATAATAAAAGTTATCTCGGACGCCAAGTTATTTTTTCTATTACGCTCGGAATAACTAAACCGAGGATACAATAAAGCATTCACCAAAATGTCAAAATAAAAGGTATACAAACTATGCTTATTAAGCAATTAAATTTGGGATTATATAAAATAAATCTTAAAACTAGTGTTAATAGCCTTATACTAATAAGTCATTGGGGTATAAATACCTGTTATAAAATTTTTGTACAACTTCTTGAGAACGTCTGTTATCATAAGGAATGCGGAAATGTAAACCATAGATGATGTAATCATCGTACCAGTGTTGCGCAATATGTCGTATTTTCAATGTTTTACGTTGTAAACCATACCAAAGTTGAATTTACTTCATTGAAATTTGAATAATCCAGAATTTATTGCATTCTCTTGAAGGTTCAAATAAAAAGGTGTGATCTAAATTTAGATCTGAATTAAATGAAAAATGTAATCATAAAATAAAGTGGTAAAAGTATAAGTATAAGTGCCTGCAAAAAGCAACTGTTTCAGATTTTAATATAATACGAGTTAAAGGTGTCTTACCATTAATTCAATGGCACTTTACACAAAATTTAGGTGGAAACCCAAAAAAAACTTCTTTCTTAAAACAACGTACATCAAGCAATGGTAAAAAGGACGCTCATGGTATGTGCAGAAAATAATTCGACGATATGGAAGTATAAACCCTTAAGAAAATATGTAACTTAAGTTACACCAATGCAAATTAAGTTGCCTACCACATACTTATAAATCATTAATAATCAAAGCTCTTTTTTTTTATTTACAACTAAATGAACGAAGAACGTAAAAGATTCGTTACAAACAAGAAGAAAGGGCGACGAAGATATTATTGTTGAAGTAGCATTTGAAGATTATCAATCAAACTAAATTCTCCTGAAATCAACAATAATTCGTTCCGCTTTGATCATTACCAATATTACCATTTTTTACTTAATGGAATATTGCCTAATAAAACAGAATCACAATAAATCGTGAGAAAATCACGTTAAGAAAATGCAATAAGCACACTACCTCACGGTGCAGAAATGTGTGCATATTATGTAGGATATGATTGTGGAGTCGCGATATTAGTGATTCGTAGGAAAAAAGTATTAGAATAATTTTTGTAGACAATTTTTGTCTGGTCTAATTTTATGATAATACTTACCAATTTTTTTGACCTATGACCTTGTATACATTGTTTAGCAGACGCAGGATCGGTGGGTATTTTGAAATTTTCCGAAACGTTTTGCAGTGACGTGAAAAGTAAGAAGGAACGTAAAAATCAATCAACGATAACAAATCAGAACAATCTTTCATATTGTGCAATATTTTATAAAGAAAAGTGATACTAATTTCACATCGTCTACTTTCTAAGGAACAAAACCAAATTATTGAAGGAGTAGGTCGTGTTGATAGCCCTGGGAGGATATACATTATCCACTTTAAAAACTAAAAACTTTAAAAATTTTCTTAGGGCACTTTCAAGGAGATCCTTTTAGTTTTGGTAAACAGTATTCCAGATAACTGCACAGCACTCCAGTTAGTGAGTACTAGTGAATAAAATAAGCAACGTAAGGCATTTATATGCCAAAACGCGTTTACAATTTCGCACAATAAAGCCAAAAGTTGAAAATGATGAGCTTACCGTTGTGTTGAGATGATGATTAAAATTTAACTTACTATCGAGGCATATGCCTAAATCTTTAACAATGTTAGTTCTGGTAAGCACAACTGAGTCAATGTTATTATAAAATTATATTGATTTAGTTTTACGTGTCTCAGTTACTGCTTTACGTTTAGATATATTTAAAAACAAACAGTTAAAAATCAGTCTTGCAAAACATGAAGCTCGTGTTGAATGAGATTGCAGTCATGAATGGATGAAATAGATGAATAAATTTTAAGATCGTCCGCAAAAAAGTAGTTTATTGAATTAATTATGCATTAAATAATTAAAGTAATGTAATGATTACGATAGTCAAGACCTAATGGACGATTTTTCCTTTTTATTCTGTGTGGGGCTCGTTTTTTGAATTTGGAATATAAATTATATTAATAAATTATAAACTAGGGCTATATGGACAGAAAATTTAATGTGGAATAAGGGTAGACGATTGTAAGTTTGAACAATTCATAATCGTAAACTGAACAGAATCGATTTTTTTAGTAATCCATAGTCAAATAATCGATTAATCAAAGAACCGATTAATGAAATAATCGATGAATCAAATAATCAAAACCTGATATTTAAGTTTTGTAAAAAATACACGAAGCAATAAAAGAGTAGAACTATCTTGTCTCTCCCCAACATATGCTTCTGTTTGCCAACACATAGGTATATCGAGCATATCTTCAAGTTCACGTGTGGCTATGCACTTAACTGGACCCATTTTTTGCAATTACAAAAGGGCTGTAGTTCAAGCGGTGGCTGTAAAAAGTCGGATTATTTTCTTCATCAGTATGTACCAAGGCCAGTCTTGCTCCAATGTTGTATCAAATGCAACAGATGACGATTCTTACGATATCAATGAGGAGAGCACTGATGCAGCTATCTTAGAACAATTTACAGATATTCAACAAGAAGAAAAAGTGACGAAGATATTACTGTTGAAGTAGCATTTGAGGATTATCATCGGTCAAACTAAAATTCTCTCGAAATCAGCAATTCGTTCCACTTTGATCATAGTAACATTTTTTAATCAATAGAATATTGTCTAATAAAACAATAAATCGTGGGAAAACCGCGTTAAGAAAATGCAACACACTATCTCGCAGTTGGTGCACAAACGTGTGGATATTATGTAGGATATGACTTTTCAACTTTTGAGTCGGGATATTGGTGATTCGTAGGAAAAAGTATTGGAATAATGTTTGTAGTCAATTTTTGTCTGGCCTAATTTTATGATAATAGTCAAACTCACTTAAGACGAGCACGGATAAAAGGAGATTCTGGATATAACGAGCGTTTCGTAGGTAAATAATTGAAATTGTATTAGTTTACGTACTAATTTTTCTCGCTTATTACGTTCACGTTTCATGGTAAAGACGAGCAAATTTAAAATTTTGTAGTAGTTTTTATACACATACTAAAAGCCGTTTCAAATAAATATTTGTTAAGAATTTTTGGGATTTCCGTAATTACGTTTCACAGAAAAGACGGACACATTTTAAAAGACTTAAAATAGATTAAAAGAGATTACCTACTGCTTAGAATTCGCTTATGCCTTTCGGCTTACCAATTGTACACATTGTACCTATTTTACTAATGAATGCGAGGTAGTTTCTGGTCAGTTACTTTTGCAGCAAGACGTGAGGTTGAAAAATGGCTTCAATAAAACGCAAAACACTTTCAATTCGCGAGAAAGTTGAGATAATTCGGGAACTAGAAAATGGTGCAAAAAATTCCGTGACGTGTAAAAAATATGGTTTCCCATCATCTACCGTGTCAACGTTGTGGAAAAACAGAAAAACTACACTTGTAGCATTCGGAAACAATTTAACTGACATGAAAAAATTAAAAAAGTGTACTAGAGATGATATTGATAAAGCTCTAATTGTGTGGTTTAAAAACCAAAGAAGTGCCGGTTTACCCATTAATGGGCCCATTTTAAAAGTGCAGGCTGAGAAGTTCGCGGAACAATTAAATTATACAGACTTTAAGTGTAATAATGGGCGGATTGATCGCTTTAAAAACCGCAATAACATTGTGTATGGAAAAATAAATGGTGAAGCGAAATCAGTGGACACTAACGTTACAGGTGAGTGGTTAAAAGGTGTTTGGCCGGAATTACGACGAAAATTTAAAGATGAAAACATCTATAACGTCGACGAAGCCGAATTATTTTTCAATTTAACGCCAGATACCCCTTTAAAATTTAAAAATGAAAAATGTATTGGTGGAAAAATGTTGAAAAATCGTGTCACTGTTTTAATCTGCGCCAATATGACGGAAAATCACGAAATCCTCGCTGTTTTAAAAATGTTAAGTGCCTACCAGTTGATTACACCTCTAACGAGGAAGCTTGGATGACATCTACAATTTTTGAAGAGGAAATTAGAAAATGGGATGATAAATTACGACGTAACAATCGAAAGATCTTATTATTGGTTGATAATTGCCCAGCGCATCCTGAATTGCAAAATTTAACCAACATCACCCTTATTTTTTTACCTCCAAACACAACGTCTATGCTTCAACCCATGGACCAATGGATTAACAGGAGTTTTTTAAAAATTTCTACCGTCGCTTATTAGTGTTACAGTTAATCGATAGAATGGAAAATAAACAGGATCTTAAAATAAGCGTGTTAGATGCAATTCGCCTAATGAGTGATGCGTGGAATAATGTGACCCCCACAATAATTCAGAACTGTTACAAAAAAGCTGGTTTTGTTTCTGCTGTAAATGAAAGTTTCGAAGAAGAAGACGATCTTCCTTTATCTACTTGGTTAGAAAGTAGAGAAATCAATAATTTTCAAAATTGCGCGTCCTTAGATGACTACGTAGATATTGATGCCGATGTGATTACTTCGGGTTTAAAAACTGACAAAGAAATTACAGAACGGGAAGCTGAAAGTGATGAAAGGCGATGTAGACAGTAATGAGTGTGATAAACCCATGCCTGTTACACTCGCTAAAGCAGGCGACGCATTGGTATTATTGACGCGATTTTTTGAAGAAAACGGTAGTAGTGAGCAAATATTTAAATCTATAAGTGTTTTAAGAAGTAGTCTCAATGATGTTAAATTTAAACCAAAACGTC
The DNA here is from genome assembly GCA_036346205.1 of Vesta saturnalis. NCBI lineage: Eukaryota > Metazoa > Arthropoda > Insecta > Coleoptera > Lampyridae > Vesta > Vesta saturnalis. The sequence continues at coordinate 4,315,687 of JARFJB010001721.1, read as the reverse complement.
AGTTAAAAATAAATCAAATTTTTAATAACTCTCCTAATGCTTAAGAGATATTCCGCTTTTTAATGCAAAATAATGTATTTTTTGCACTTCCGAGACTAAAATAGATGCTTTAGTCTCTGGCTGCAGGGACTAAAGTGGTCATTTATTCCCCAGGGATTAAATATGGACTGAACCCCCTAGAAAGTTCATTAACAGATGTCAAACTTCAAATATTTTTTATTAATTTTTTTACGAAACATTAACATTAATATTATTACAATTAATAAATATCGGATGATTGATTTCCGAAACGATACTGCTGGATGTAAGGTTGAACGCATTTCCAAATGAATCAGTGCCTGTGGGCCGTTCAGATTGGTACGAGGGTCCTGGGAGTGAGGTAGCTGGTGTTTTTTGATCACCTCCACCACCAAAAATGTTTTCGGCGATAAGGTTCTTATTATTCAGGGAGTTTTCCACATACTATTCTGCAACAGTTGCAGACTTCCATCCCCCGTGTCTTTTTAAAACGTCAACAGTCGCACCTGAATCAGCTAGTAGAGATGCAGAGGTTCGCCGACAACAATGTCCTGTATATGACAACGCATCTGGTAGGTTTAAGAATGTTGCAACTTTCTGAGGTAATTTTTCAAATACATTCTTTCCTACAGGTTGCACTGTACACTGCTTGTTAACGTAACGAACAAAAAATCTTGAATGGGGAGTTTCGGCTTTTCTCAATGACATATATTTCTTGCAGATTTTTGTACAACTAATGATAGTTTTATCTGAATCTTTTACAACGAAGTTCCTCTCTGTTCCATTTTTCGTAGCTCTAATGTTAACAAGAAGTCTGTTGCCCAAATCAGTCATATCATTCATTGACAATTCGACTAATTCAAGTCCTCTACAAGCCCTTGCCACAACAAATATGACTGCTACCTACAAAAAAATCATTTTTAAAAGTAGGTACAATGATTTTTGGACATACTCACTTTTGCCATTAAAAATGTGTCATCTGAAGCTTCCTTTAGAAACGTATCAATCTGTTCTATAGTTAGTACCTTTGACTTCTTCGCTTTGTAACCAAAATTTTTCCTTTTCAGAAGCGTCGTCAATTTGTGGAATTTACTTGTATCAACATTATGTTTAACGTTAAGTATAGTTTTTAACATTGAATACTGGGCCCACAATGTAGAAGCAGCAAATTTATTTACCTTTTCATTAAAAATACCAGCAAAGCATCTTCGTTAAAATTTGTAATTTTCTTTTCACAGCACCACTTTAAAAATATATCATACCCTTTATCGTAAATTTTACGGGATTTGGAAGGAAGCCTTCTAAAGCCTCTTCAGCGGATTTTTCTAGATCAAATTCGTCGTACATATTTATTATCCTTTTGTAAAATTTTTTACCTACGACCACTGTAGAAAATAGACAAATACACACGATACACAGCCTCGGTAAGTAGCTCATTACGCACGGTAAACAAATCGCACAGTTTTCGTAAACAAAACGCATAGTTTGAATATATTAACAAATGAAAATATTACAATGTCATATGAATCGACAAATACTTCTAATATAATCAATAATTGTACATTAACCACAAATAATTATTATATTCCGGCGTGTCATAATGACAATATTAAGGGTTCCATTTTTAGCGTCAAAATGACACACTTTATTGGACTGAGTACTATAATGAATTCATTATAGTACTAAGTAAAAAATGTATAGGTATAGTAGGAAAAAATATTTAAATTAAGATACGTTTACACTTGGCGGAAATCTACTTGCCGTCACTAAAACTTGTCATTATGTAAATTCAAATGCAACAAGAAAATTTCATTACACAAAAACCCCGGAATATAAAATTTTGTATAAAATTCGGATAAACAACCATTATGGCACACGCCGTGTTATCAGATTCGGCTAACGCCTCGTCTGATAATATTCACGGCTAGTACCATAATGATTGTTATTATGATCCTTATAACACAAGTTTCTATTATGTTTTTGATGTTAATTAAACCAATGTAGTAGTAAATAGAACGATTTATATCCTATATGATCATCAAAGTTGTGAGACATACATACTCTATAATTTTGTAAAATTGCTGAAAAATAAAATTGTTCAAAAATCTAAAGATGCAATAATATACAGGGTATCTCATTTGAACAAATGAAGTACCCTGTTATAACTAGTTTTTAGATCTCTCTGTATACATGAAACGAACAATAAAAAACAACAACTAAAATACAAATTCGACGCGTTTAAGCATAATTTACTATATTTATTGGCACACTATACGGTCGTAGGTGAAGTATAGTACGTATTGCGTGTTGTAAAGCAATTACGCACTCATGGAATTACGCACTCGCCGCTGCGCGTCTTCGTGCGTAATTTCTCCATTCGTGCGTAATATGCCTTTTACAACACTTATTACGTAATATACTATTTCAAATATGGCTATCGCTGTTTACTAATTCCCATGCTAACCGACTGTTTCTTTTTCAAATAGCAAGATTTCTAGATAATTTTATACAAATTTGTCACATTGACACGAACAAATTTGGAATTATTGTACCGGGTGGTCAACTAAGAACGGCCGTCGGCCATATCTGAGGAATGAATTATAGCACAGGTTCGGGAAAAAAATTTTTATAACAAAAGTGGCCTCGAGAAACGCCTGGAAATTATTTTCAGAATTGTAGGTCCACCGCTAGAGGGCGTATTTGACAGTTAAAATTTTAAAAAACAAAATTTTTCAAAATTTACTCAATTAAGGGGCATATTAAATATTATAATCAGATTCCTCGACAAATTCTGCATATTTTTTATTTGACAAGTTTTAGTCTATCTCTTCAAATAAGGGGTGGGTGAGAGTGGAAACCTTGTTACGAAAAAACGCCTTTAATTCAGGTTCTGCTTGACCAATTTTAATAAACTTGATGTTGTTTGAAAGAGCTTTTGTTAAACAATAGAAAATTTGTAAATTTGAAGCAATCTGATTAATAACATAAATGCTAGAGGGCACTGTTTAATATTTTTTTAATATTGTGTTTTCTCTTTACAATTTTAAATGGAAGCATAAAAATTTAAGTAGGTCTTTAAAAAGTAGACTAAATTAGTAATAAAACAGTAAAAACTGCAAGTCGATATCTTTTTCTTATCCTGAGATATCGTAAGAAACAGGTAAATGGCGGGAATTGTTCTTCCAACGTCTAGTAGGCTAGCTCGCGTTAACGGAAATTATTAAATTTAGCCTGGATGAAAAGATCTTACATTGGTCTGCAATAATTTAAACTGTTATCATACTAATGTTATGGTTGCCGCTAGATTACCTACATGTAATGCTGTCTCTACTAACAATGAGAACAAATTATAAAATAATAATGTGATAAATCTAACATTTTTTTAATTATATAAGAATGTTATATTTGTTTTCAAGCGATGTGTTAGTAAATCAAAAGCATAAAATATCAATAAAAACCGATATTTGCCCAGCAACAACAAATACAGTTTAAAATAGATATTCACGCATATGTCAAACATTATTCATCGTGTTGCATTTAATCGACTTTCTTTATCTTTTCGTACCAAAATGATGCTTACAAATTAAGAAGTATTTGATATGTTGGCAGTTTATTTTGAATGTATGAGAAATGGAACCGTTGCTGCTAGAGTATATGCACTGCAGTACCCAAACAGACGGCGCCACAGCAGAAGAGTTTCTCTCTGACTCGCACACCGTGTGCGTACTACTGGAAATGTGAATCTTCCTGTGTACCGAAGACAACACAGAGGTAGAACATAGGAAAATATTATTCATGTTTTAGCTTATGTAAATGTTAACCCTCATTCAAGCACCAGAGCTGTAGCTAGAGACTTCGGTATATGTCGAACCACCGTCCAAAATATTTTAAGAGAACACAGGTGACTACTTATTTATTAATGCATGTTTTATTCGGTATTATAATGATAACAATGTTTTAATTTTTTTCGTTTGTCGTTATATGTTTATGTCCAGTTTCAATAAAACAATAAATTATTTAATGAAATTAACTTACCTATGTTATGTGAATAGATTTTAACTAACAACATGCTAATTAAGTGAGGCAAAGTAAAGTAAAAAGGTACCAATAATAAAAAATAATGAGAGGCCGGGCGAAAAAAATTCGTAATAACATTACGAGAGTTAATGCATTTAAAGTCCTTTTTCGTTTACTAACAACGAAGGACTTCAATGTGTCTTATTGATCTGATTACTTTAAAATATATACTATTATAGATTGCACCCATATCACATGGTCCTACACCATAGTTTGAATGCTCAAGATTTCAATACCAGGTTGGATTTTTGCAACTGGCTCTCAAATATGATACACGACGATCCTGAAATACTTTCACGAATTATGTGGACAGATGAGGCTACTTTTCATAGTGATGGTAGTGTAAATCGACATAATGTGCACTACTGGTCTGAAACGAATCCCCACTGGATGCAGGAGGTCCAACATCAGGGTCGTTGGTTTGTAAATGTGTGGTGCGGGATTCTAGGTGGAGAAATAATTGGGCCTTTTTTTTAATGAGACTGTTAATGGAGAAAGATATTTAGATTTTTTAAACAACGAATTGCCACTTCTTTTAGAAGACGTACCCTTGGCCATTCGTCGCGACATGTTCTTGCAACATGATGGGTGACCGGCACATTATTCTAGAGATGTTCGGAATTTCTTAGATCAATCATACCCTGAAAGGTGGATAGAATTTAGATTTTTATTTGTGGGGGCGAATAAAAGATCTAGTTTATGCCGATAGACCCACAGCAAGAGCTGACATGATTGAAAGAATACGACAGACAATACGAAGTATTTCAAGGGCAGAAATTGAAACTGCTGTCCTCTCCACCCGTCAGCGATTAATTTCATGCATTGAAAGTGATGGACGACATTTCGAACATCTAGAGCGACACTAATTACGTAGTTGGTTTTAATTGTTAGATTTATCACATTATTATTTTATAATTTGTTCTCATTGTTAGTAGAGACAGCATTACATTTAGGTAATCTAGCGGCAACCATTACATTAGTATGATAATAGTTTAAATTACTGCAGAACAATGTAAGATCTTTTCATCCAGGCTAAATTTAATAATTTCCGTTAACGCGAACTAGCCTACTAGACGTTGGAAGAACAATTCCCGCCATTTGCCTGTTTCTTACGATATCTCAGGATAGGAAAAAGATATCAACTTGCAGTTTTCACTGTTTTATTAGTAATTTAGTCTACTTTTTAAAGACCTACTTAAATTTTTTGCTTCCATTTAAAATTGTAAAGAGAAAACACAATATTAAAAAAATATTAAACAGCGCCCTCTAGCACTTACGTTATTAATCAGATTGCTTCAAATTTACAAAATTTCTATTGTTTAACAAAAGCTCTTTCAAACAACATCAAGTTTATTAAAACTGGTCAAGCAGAACCTGAATTAAAGGTGTTTTTTCGTAACAAGGTTCCCACTTTCCCCCACCCCTTATTTGAAGATATAGACTAAAACTTGTCAAATAAAAAATATGCAGAATTTGTCAAGGAATCTGATTATAATATTTAATATGCCCCTTAACTGAGTAAATTTTGAAAAATTTTGCTTTTTAAAATTTTAACTGTCAAATACGCCCTCTAGCGGTGGATCTACAATTCTGAAAATAATTTCCAGGCGTTTCTCGAGGCCACTTTTGTTATAAAAAATTTTTTCTTGAACCTGTGCTATAATCCATTCCTGATATATGGCCGACGGCCGTTCTTAGTTGGCCACCCGGTACATAAAAAATAAATATGTACTTTGGAAGTGCAAAAAATAGCGTATATAGTTCGGGACCAAAGTACCTAAATCCCTTGAGTGGTTGTTGCCCTCGGGCTTCGTCCTTGAGGCAACAAACCCCACTCGCGGGATTAAATGCTGCACTTTGGTCCCTCTATATATAATATACTATTTATGCGTAATAAACAATATTTTTAAAAATGTAGTGTCCTTTTTAATTTTTAGAGTTTCTCGGATATAACGTTTAACGGATATAACGAGCAAAAATTAGCAGTCACAGAGATCTCGTTTTAACTGAGTTTCACTGTACTTACCAATTTTTTTAACCTTTGACCTTGTATACATTTTTTAGCAGACGTAGGACTTTTTTAATTTTCTTTGTAATAGTGTACCTAAGACCTGCACCAATGCGAATTATAGTAATTTGAAATGTTTATTTTGACCCGATTATCTCTAATGAATTTCCGCGCCTTTACATCCTCATTTACAATAAAGCATATAAATTATACCTTACGCAACCGAAGTTGAAACATTGTTAAATGTTACCGTAACTAACAGTATTGACACATTCAATTTGAGATTGTTTCTAAACATCAACCAACCCGCCTACTATTGTAAATATAAAACCCCTTCTCATCAAATACGTTCAGAAAAAAAATTTAGGTCAAATTTGTGCTGTTCTTTTATTAATGAAAGACGAATAGGTACCAACATGTATGTTTGGATCTTGGGAAATTAAAAAGTTCTTACATTACATTATACTGTAATTCTTCCACTATGCTTTCGTTTATAGGATATACGTATATGAAGAAATTCAAGTTGTGTGGTAGAATACAAAACCGCACAACAAAATATGTGACCTTAATAAAGATTAATCACATCGATGCGTGTAACATCTGCAATTTTTCTACATACCAGTTAATGACAAATACATCTCGCTAAAATGTAAAAAATTCCTTTACAAACATGTACCTCAAAGTGCATTTCATATTAGCTTAATACCAGCTGTAGTTCACACAAGAAAGTGTTGGGAGGTTCAATAAAATTGTTATAACTTTAACGACCAAGGATTTACAATCATAAAAATCCTGCACTCAATGTCCTTTTCCCATAAAATGCTTATAACAGACGAGATGAATAAATTGAACACTTACACAATATTTAATTAATACATAAGTTTAATTAGATAATAAGTATAAAATTGTGTACGTTCGGTTATTTAAAAAGTGGAAACAAATTTACATCTTCTCACACCCACGCATTAAACAAATTTGGGTACCGAGGACAAAATACAGCTTGATGTGTATATAAATGTACCCTTCCATACAAACTCTCTCTCACCAATTTCACAATATCAAAAGAATTAAATTTTTGTTGACCAGATTAATAGTGTAACTGTTAAATCCTTAATATATGTTAACATAAGGTAGAGATTTGGTATTAGCACGTGGGTTAATGTGTGGGATGATACCGTAGACACTCCTAGCAGAAGTATGTTGTATTATATGTATATAAAAAAAAGTTAAAAAGGTACATGGCTCTATATCTATCTTATTTAAGATGAAAACCATATTTTAATCTTTTTCTTTTAATTATATAATTAATACACTTAACTATTTGTGTAATTTTTTTGGACCTTTCCCATACGATATGTGCTACTACCTACTTTCAATTTAATTGTTCTAACACATTGTAAATTTTATAATAATCGGAATTGGAGGGAGTGCTTACTATCGCAAGTCGGAATGAATTTAATATTAAAAAAAATTGCTATTTTTTACAATGACGATTAAACGCAGAATACACACGAGACCGTTTTGGTAAGTGGAATGTAATCAATTGCCTCTAAAGTATCTGGTTTTATCCGTTTTGTATAGCTGATAGTATTTTATTATTTATACTAATTATGTAGCTTCCAATACAAAATTATTTAAATTTATACCATCTAAATTACTTCACTTCTTACAGAATGATACTCATATCTCATTAATCAAAATTATTTACGATTACAATAGGGTGTGAATCTAAAAAAAGTTTTATCAATTATTTGCATATAGTAAACTGACAGTGTCTAGTTATAGATTGTCCCACTACAAACCGTTCAAATACACTCACCGGCAAAATAATCGATCCACTAAAAAAATTGATGCAGTTTGCTCATTAATAAATTTGTTATTTTAAATTCGATTTGATTATATTTTTTTTCATATTGTAACAATAAGTTTACAAATTTCTCCTGGCACGCAGTCCAATATCAAAAAGCCGCCTTCTCATTGTTCTATCACTTACTTGAACTTGCCAGTAGAAGGGGGGCACCTTCTGCCATCTTGGATTTTGACGTTACGAGACCGCCCACGTGGGAGACCGTATTTTCCACCCCTATGGTTTGTTTTCGGAGGCTATTTCAACCCCTTTTCATCCCTAATTATAGATTTTTTGTTTTTACTCGCCCACGTGTAGGACGCGTTTTTCACCCCTATTTTTGACGGCTTCTTTTCGGAGGTTTTTTCAACCCTTAATGGAATTTTCAACTCTAATTATTTTTGGTTGTATTAAGAACCTTTTTTGATAGCCATGTCTTTGTTGTACTTGCTCACGTGAGGGGCACATTTAGCCTTGGGATTGGTTTGGAGTTGGGATTGGGGTAGGATGTTGGCTTCTTTTCGGGGGCCTTTGCAACCCTTGGTCGGAGTTTAACCCTTAAGTAAGATCCTTTTGGTTGTATTAAGAGCTTTTTCGGCAGTTCAGCCTGGAGGTTAGGCAATTGTGCGTATACTTTTGCGTATACTTTTAATTCCTAGCTACAGATTGTAAATTTCATTTATACATTGGGGTTGTATTTTAATAAGGAGGCCTAATGCTAGCTTGTAAGACACGTGTAGGGCTTCGCAACTTGTTCCCGGGCCTTCGCCCCCTGGCTGGATATGGTATGGGGACCCTAACCTTATAAGACAAAAAATTGTATTCTAATAAGGTGGCCCTAGCCTTGTATCAGGGTCTGCGCCATGGCCCCTTTTGAGTTAAAATTGATTTTAGCGCCATCTAGTGGCGCATCGACTAATGAACATTTTCTATAATAAGTTGATCATGCACACCTCTCTCTTGCTCTATCACGTTTATCCGTTTCTATCTCTCCCTCTCTCTCTTTCAGCTCTTTCTCACACACAAACAAATCAATTAATTAGTTAATTAATCAATCAATCTCAAACAAATCATGCTCGATCAAATCAATCAGATCAATCTCAATCAATCAACCGAAATCATGTCTTACAGTTTTCGGAAACCAGATTATAGTTCAAAACTGAATACATTAAAGTTTAAATTAAATATAACGTGAAATAATAAATAATTTCTACCCTAATGCAATGATGCTTTTTATATAGGCAGATTCTCTCTTTCTAAACAGGCACCACCTATACATTTGGAAAATTATGTCTGATTTATTTGCATCTTCAATTACATACACACAAAATTGTTTCATAGAAACGTGTTCATTAACAGTTATAAAAACCTCATTAAAAGGACTGGAAAGTCATAATTACTTATATATAACATAGAGTTAAATTAAATTAATATGTTTTTAAGAATACCAAATTGATATAATGGAAATAAAAGGCAAAAGGTTTTAATGGTTTTATTATTATAAGCGAATTAACAATAACTACAAGTTTAAAATCCACGAATACGTACCAACTATTTGTAGACCTGATTTTATGACGTCATCCTATAAGAGTAATAATACATTTTAAAAATCTTTATCGACATTTGTGCTAGCAATATCAAGTAAAATCATATATATTAAAAATAATACGCATACCTTCAGAAGTGCTTTTTCTTTCAGCTGTTCTAATAATAACTATATGGTGAACTGAAATATTTTTTATACAACGTATCCACATGTAGTCTCACTAAACACGTTTTATGAATGGTTGGATATAAACTGGCTATTGCTTTCCGATCATTAACTAATTTAGAAAGTAATACACAAAACCGGATTACTGCTACTCGTATTTATTATTGTACTTATAAATTTACATTCAAAATATTTACAAATATTTTAAAAATTTTGCTACTACAAAATTACTTTAAATAATTTGAACCTTGAGATTACATAAACTATTGTTATGGAATGCATTAATATCATGTTAAAATAACTACATACAGATATTTATTAACACTAATAACAATACAAATGAAAATGATTAGTCGAAATAATAAAAATTTCTACTCGATGCTTTTTATACGGATATATTCTCTTTTCTATGCAATCATGATTTATCTGTATACTCAATTATGCACACACCCACACACGAACGCACGCACGTACGCACACACGCGCACACGCGCGCACACGCACGCACTCACACACACACTCTCACACTCACACTCACACTCATACTCACGTACTCCACATTGTTGAGATAGATAATGATGGAAACGATGACGTGGATGAGCTGAATTTATCTCACATCCAAGGTGATGGTCATGATTCACAGAAGAGGAAGAAGAGCGATGAGGTAGAGGAGAAGGACGAATCTCAAAACCATGATAATGATAGCGACGACTCACGGTTCAAGAAGAAGGCCGATAAAGGATGTTATTAAATAAAAATGATGTATTGTTGTTTATAATAATAATAATATATTTTCAAACGCTAAGCTTTCCTTCAATTTTGTTAATAAACTTGTTTCTCGTAACGGTCTTTGAACCTGCACTAACAATGCTGCCGTTAATGCGAAAGTGCGGTTAGATGGGTAGCTACGGTAAGTGTGAGATTGGCTTTCTTTTGCACTCTGTGCGTTCAATCAAACTGCTGATTTTGTATGATTAAGTTAAATCAGTTTGTTATTTAATTTAATTGATTTGATTAATTTGGTTTGAGTAATTGATTTGCATGTTTGAGAAAGAGACGAGGGTCGTTTGTGTGTTTTCGTATTTGCGTGTTTTCGTTTTACGTGTTTTCGCATAAGCGTGTTTTCGTGTTAGCGTGTTTTCGTGCTAGCGTGTTTTCGTTTGTGTGTTCTCGTGTTTGCGTGTTTCTGCGTTAGCGTGTTTTCGTTTGTGTGTACGTATTGGTGAATTTTAAACTTGTTGTTAATTCGCTTATAATAATAAAACCATTAAAACCTTTTGCCTTTTATTTCCATTATATCAATTTGGTATTCTCAAAAGCATGCCAATTTAATTTAACTCTATGTTATATATAAGTAATTATTACTTTCCAGTCCTTTTAATGAGGTTTTTATAACTGTTAATGAACACGTTTCTATGAAACAATTTTGTGTGTATGTAATTGAACATGCAAATAAATCAAACATAATTTTCAGAATGTATAGGTGGTGCCTGTTTAGAAAGAGAGAATCTGCCTATATAAAAAGCATCATTAAATTAGGGTAGAAATTATTTATTATTTCACGTTATATTTAATTTAAACTTTAATGTATTCAGTTTTGAACTATAATCTGGTTTCCGAAAACTGTAAGACATGATTTCGGTTGATTGATTGAGATTGATCTGATTGATTTGATCGAGCATGATTTGTTTGAGATTGATTGATTAATTAACTAATTAATTGATTTGTTTGTGTGTGAGAAAGAGCTGAAAGAGAGAGAGGGAGAGAGAGAAACGGATAAACGAGATAGAGCAAGAGAGAGGTGTGCATGATCAACTACTATTATAGAAAATGCTCATTAGTCTATACGCCACTAGATGGCGCTAAAATCTTATAAGGTTAGGGTCCCCATACCATCTCCAGCCTGGGAGCGAAGGCTCGAGAACAAGTTGGGAAGCCCTACACATGTCTTACAAGCTAGCATTAGGCCACCTTATTAGAATACAACCCCAATGTATCAATACAATTTCGTAAGGTTACAATCTGTAGATAGGAATTAAAAGTATACGCACAATTGGCTAACCTCCAGGCCGATCTGCCGAAAAGGCTCTTAATACAACCAAAACGATCTTAATTAACGGTTAAACTCCGACCAAGGGTTGCAAAAGGCCCGCGAAAAGAAGCCAACATCCTGCCCCAATCCCAACTCCAAACCAATCCCAAGGCCTAAATGTGCCCCTCACGTGAGCAAGTACAAAAAGGCATGCTGTCAAAAGGTTTAATACAACCAAAAATAATTAGAGTTGAAAATTCCATCAAAGGTTGAAAAAGGCCTCCGAAAAGAAGCGGTTAAAAATAGGGGTGAAAAACGCGTCCTACACGTGGGCGAGTAAAACCAAAAAAGCCGTAATTAGGGATGAAAAGGGGTTGAAAAAGGCCTCCGAAAAGAAACCATGGGGGTGAAAAATATGTTCTCCCACGTGGGCGGTCTTGTGACGTCAAAATCCAAGATGGCGAAGGTGCCCCCCTTCCACTCTTGCCTTACGTCCTTTAATCTGTTTTTGATGTGCACAGAAGTAACTTTTCTGTTCCTCAAAACATTTAACGTTATAAAGCGATTATCTCGCTTAGTAGTACATTTTTTTCTTGTGAATACACCAAATTCACGAAACCGTTTTACAGCTCTTTGAACTTTACATCTTGAAACTTTCAACACTCTGGCCACATAATACTGTGACCTGCCATCCTGAACCAAAGCAATAGCTCTCGCTGCGTCGGTTACAGAAAGATCCATATCTTTTACAAAAATTAAGCTATTGTAATAAATAAAAAATAGAAATTGGAAAGAAACGATCTGTGTTGATAACAAAATAAGAAATTATAAGGTGGAACAACTCTGACACTCCACATGTGATTTTAAAGTTGAGAGTAAAAAAACACACTTTGTGTCACCCTGTATAAAATGACGTACGCCCAATTTTCTTAAAATTCAAAACGTGCTAGATTTCATATAAATTTACCTATAATATGAAAAAAAAAAATCAAATCGAATTTAAAATAAAAAATTTATTCAGTTCTACATACACAAAGACAATAAAGACGATTGGGGCTTGAATCTCGATGGCGCAGATGGTTGCGCGGTACTCTAGCAAAGTACAGGTCGTAGGTTCAAATCCTACTCGAGGTAAACTTTTTATTTATGTATTTAATAAAATTAATAATAATTTTTTATTATTAATGAGCAAACTTCATCAATTTTTTGAGTGGATTGATTATTTTGCTAAACCCTCATTAGGATAATTGCTATTACCGTTCCTTCTTTTTTAGGAGTCATAAAATGTTATTGAAGTACAACGTGTGACCTTACAAAGGACACATCACTTTCTTTCTTTCATGCTATGTGAATCAAATAGGAAACAAACTTCGCCAAATTTTTTATGGGAAAACAAAATTGGAGGCCTGTGGCAAAAACATTCTGGAATTGGTCTGTGAATTTTTTGTTGTATATCTTTTTAGCTTATGTAAGTTAATGTTTCTCAGATATAGAAACCGTATCTTTCCTCATATATTTACTTACCATGAACAATTTTTCTCCATATCGTCTTATAAGCACTCATTCTGACACGTCCTTTTATTGATCAAACTTCTTATCGTTCTTTTCTTAATCACATTTTAAGGTACGACATGTCGTTGCACATTTTTGCTGGCATGGTATGCAAGACACGACATGTCGTGGCGACTCATTTGCTTTTTTTTGGGATCAGATGGTCACCAATAAATTTTCAGTATACTTTCTGATTTGTTCTAGAACACATGCGAGCTGTACTCTGCGTTCTTATATTTAATTATTATATATTATTTAAATCTGGAAGTTTAAATTAATTCAACATTCTCACGCTTGTGTTAGACGAAGAAAATGAAGACAACGTTAGTTTTTCTGATCTAGCGATGACAAAAAAAAATCCTACTAATAAAATATTTAAAAATCGTGCTACTGAGGAATTTTTTGAAATATGAATCAACAGACATTTAAAAAATAACAAAAGTTTGGCATTTATTGATAACTAATTTTGTTGTATGACTTTGTAAATAGATATCTTGCAACTGGTGAGTCCTTAAGATCGCTATCATTCGCATTTCGAATAAGTTATTGTTAGTTAAGTACTACAGTAAAAATACGCTGCCATTGTTGAAAACTAAATTGGTGCCAATTTTTTTGACTCCAATACCATTGATTTTAAACAAAAAGCAGCAGAATTTTCTTATGAATGGAATTTTCCAAATTGTGTCCCAGCTATTGACGGAAAACATATTCGTATTTGAAGTCCGGGTAACTCGAGTTCATTATTCCAGAATTACAACGACTTTTTTTCCACTGTACTTCTGGTGATGGTGGGATGCAAACTATAAATTTATTGCTGTTGATGTTGGCCCCTTTGGAAGGGAAGGAGATAGCGGAATATTTTTGAAATCCAACATGGGACAACAAGTTTTAAATGGCTTATTCGGATTTCTTGAGGCTTGTAAACTTCCTGGGTCAGATAAGATAGTGCCTCATGTAATAATAGGTGATGAAGCTGTTCGTTTAAATAAATATTATGAAGCCATACACTAGAAAATCTGCAAGAGAAAATCATTCAGAAGCTATCTTTAATTATAGATTGGGTCGTGCTCGAAAAGTAACTGAGTTATTGATTCAAATTTTTAGAAAATTGGCGATCTGGTATGGGTATATTGCAGTCTAGCAAAATTAAATCGCCATAGTTACTTTTTCATCTAAATCTCATACAACAATAAACATACCTACTTTATTATTGTGAATAATTATTATACTTTTAATAAGTTGAGTCACCATATTCCAATGTACTAAATTATGAACAAGAAGACCCCGAATACACACTAGCTGCTGATGATGGTGAGGATTGATCTGAATTATAATGTTGAACATAACTATTTTGTGATAAATGTTCCCAATCATTGATTGGTTGGATAGCCAGTGGATAGATAGGTTGTTCAGGAACTGAATATTTTTGTTCTAAATCGGTCATTAAAGCAAACATTTTGATTTTTGTATAAATCTTGCCAGCATTTGGTAAATAAACGGGGCTCTTTTGTACTTCTTGTACAAGCACTTGATCTTCTGAGGGTAAAAATATTAATTTCGACATGATGTCGCTCAGGTGTGTCGCGGCGTACTGCTCTTGGAGCAGTCGTGTCGTCGGCCGCGGCGGCTAAAGGTTCGGTCGCGACGACATGTCGTGCATTATAAACCAGTTCATACAGTTTCAATAAAACCATAAGTGAGCGACTTGTAGCGACGACTTGCCGCCGCGACCTGTTGCGCCTTGGAAACCGTACCTTTATACTGCATTCAACACAACTAATACTTTCAAAGTCTGTCAGGCCCAGTTTTACGCCTAACTTTATCTACATATAACTGCTTTGTTAATCGGTTCTTCAATGTGACCAAACCAACAAATCGTAGTTCTTTCATGCAGCTCGACTATCGTCCTTCCACGTCACACTCCACAAAAGTTCCATGCCCATAGTTTACTTTCATGTTTTTTCTGACATATCTAACAAAACAGTACTGACGAAATAAATACCCTGCCCAGTTTTACCACCCATTCTACATCTCTACGGTCTGTCAAAAGACCTGATAACGGATCTTAGATACAGGATTTTAGATACGCCCTCAATACAAAAGTTAGATAGGGATGCAGTACTCGAAGCACCGATTAACTGAGAAAATCTACTCTTGTCCATTCATTTTACTTTTTGCAAATCTAAGAGTTTATTTAAAATTAGCTTCCGCCAAAAGGACCTTCGATACGAAAACAAGATGCAATATACACCAAAAGGATCTTAAATTTAGGCAGGGGTTCACCCCCAGATGCAGATTTCAATCTGAAAGCTACTCCTGTCAAAAGGACCTAAATACGGTTGCACGCCTCACGGAAACCTGCACCTGTCAAAAGGACCTACATACGGATGCAACCCTCACTGAAACCTGCATCTGTTAAAAGCATACAGGGTGTCTCAGCGAGACCGCTCATTAGAAGTTTATGGGGTTGTGCCAAAATAAAAACTGGAA
Source organism: Vesta saturnalis (assembly GCA_036346205.1). NCBI lineage: Eukaryota > Metazoa > Arthropoda > Insecta > Coleoptera > Lampyridae > Vesta > Vesta saturnalis. Next base: position 4,299,954 of record JARFJB010001721.1, on the reverse strand, counting down.
AATTTAGAATCAGGTACAATTGATTGCATTCTCTACAATCGTCCGGTTATACCGGAAGTCGCCATCTACTTTGTTATTTTTAATGGAACACCCTATATATTTTTGCAATTTGGGATGGGAACCATAATTTTGAATTTTTATTGAAACTTTACCATGCTCATCTATTACGGTTTTTGAGATAAAAATTATTTTCCGAAATCTTAACAGCTGGTTGACGTTTACAAAATGGACTGTAACTCTTATTTGGATTGAGATAAACAGTTGAAACCTAATTAAGTATGTAGTTTTTTAAAATAAAATTTTTTGCAGAATAATGCCCAAATTTATACTTTTTAGCCAAAGCTAAAAATGTAAAAAATCAATTTTAAATGGAATACCCTCTTTTTTGTTGCGTAATCGAATTGGCGAAGAGATTTGATATAAAGTGATATGACACGTTATTTTACCTAAATCAAACTGTTCTAGAGTTATTTTCAGAACACGGAAAATTTTAATTCCAAAACGCCCTATTGCTGATTCGAACAATGATGCTAGAACCACTGAAGGATTTAACATTATAATCTTTAATTTTAATTTTCAATTTGGGCTTTTGTCACCGTGGGCGTTGAATTACGAAAGACACTCTTCGTTACGGGTATTATAATAGTTATACCTGCAACAATAAGAGATAGGACTAGGTATGTCCTGTTGGAACGCAATGAAAGTAATTCCACTGAAAATGAGTAACACTCAAAGTACTACATTTATTTTTAAAACCATACAAATACATTTATAACATTATATCAAATGGTTTATAATTTCATCAAGTACATTATTACCTACCAACTGCTTATATATTATATATATATATATATATATATATATATATATATATATATATATATATATAATACCATAAGTGCAAGAAAATTATGGATAAGTTAATGTCTAATTACGTATGCTTGATAAAGTCGATTAGCGCACGAATGCCTTTTATAAAATTTATCAAGTACAAGTGTTACACATTTTTGAAAAATTATACAATAATGTCCTTCGCATTCAATCTCAAAAACTAGAAATTGTATATTCAATTAAGCTGTCATTTACATTGTCAATAATATTTAATTTTTGCTATTTGACAGGATCTACTGTGATATTACTAAAAAAATGCAGTGATTGGTTTTTAAAATGAGTAAATACATAAATTCGAATTTCTAATTTGAAGCTTAAAAATGCTTTAATATAATGTTTTAATTATTTAAAAAAACAAAAATAATATTTATTTTACGCTGTAACCTTCTTTCTCCACGTCTTATGAATCACTACCATTTACCGAAATTATTAATGGTTTTACCGTTACATCGAGAGCTTTTTCGCGAGACCACCACTGAGATATTATTTTTTCAGTATCTTCCGATATTTGCATTACTGCGTCATCGGAGTAACCATTTCTGCCTATGGGCTGATTATAATGTACCTTACATGAACTAGATGATATTTTTTCAACAACTGAGTGGTATAATGTGTTACCCATAACAATTACATATGGTTCTCGTACATTAGGTAATAGTTGGTCAACTAACCACCTTTCAAAGGTTGCTGCATTCATGTTATCGTGGTAATCAAACAAGTTAGAGTGCGCGACGAATACTGAACTTTCAATAAAACCATTTTGATTTCCGGCGTGTAATATGATGAACCTTTTACCATTAGAAGAGTAACTTTCATTTTTTACACTTTTTCGTGTACTGTCTTACCAAGACCTTTTCTGTAATCCTATAGAGAATACCCACCTTTCATCTAAGAATGCAATTGGTAGAGGTGATGATTGCATATTGTGGACATTCCCTTTCTCGCACAGCGCTTGCCGATTGCAATCTTTTTAAATTTGAATCCAATATTATTCAATAAATTGCTTACGATTGGCAGAGATGCTACTAGTAATTCTTTTTCTGCTAATGTGTGTAATATAACCACTTTCTTTTGAGCATATTTCTCACAAATGACATCTCGTATAGTATGTTTTAGACCTTCAGATATATCATCTGTTTTAAACTTCTTACGAGGTTTCTGGATAAAATTTACTAAATGGCAACGTGTTAAATTTTGGTCAATTAACCTTCGTCTAATAACCCTCGATTTAAGGTCTTCTTCAATGTATCAGACATAAACACTGATAAAACTTTAAAGTCTATAACTGTTAATGCTTGTATTATTTTCCTTAGTGACATTTCTCTTAAACCTTATACATCAAGGTACATTTCAAAAGTTATCTTTAATTCTCGACATAAATGAATCCTTGACTAGATTAAATACTAAAGCTGCTTGATTAACGTTCGTTATAGAAATTTTCTTGGCAATTCTGAAATTTGATATAACTTTATACGATACAGCCGCAGCTAAATATGAACGCAAATTCGTCTAAATTTATACATAATAAATTACGGTATTATATATAAGCAACAATCATAATCAACATTCAATTTCTTTGGGAATTTAAAATTAAATTGAATCCTAAGAAATGCCACCACAACCTTAAATTTTTCTAAAATGAATAATCCTAGGCGAGTTCTTAAGTTAACCACTGTGCCTGTACAAGAATAGTAGCCTACTCAATAAAATGATACACCATTCGAGTTCAAACATTCAATTCGTACAACACCTGTTCACTTTAAAAGAGTACGTTAAATTTGGTCTCAGTAATCTTAATACACGTCAATTCAATTTTGGCAATCTTTAGGTTCAATTAATTAGCCTTAAAAATAAATTTATCCAAAGCTTAATAAAACTAAAACATACACGTTGTCGTAAACTTATTGATCACACCCTGTATATTCATAAAATCTGAGTAATAAGACGTTATCTGGGTACATTCTAATTTAGCCTCGTATACGCGCAAACTAATATTTATAACTGTAATAAAAATTACTCAATTTGGAAAAATAATAATTCGGTCTATTAATTTGTAACCACAAAAAACGTTAATTCCTATCTTAAACATTGTAAAACGTAACAATAAGTGCGTGGCTTATGAATCATACATCTAATACTATTTGAATTTATATCATTAAACTGTAATTAAACATTCACAAGCATGAATGAATCGCTGTAATTCAAATCTGAAAATTATGCTTAATAAATTGTGATCAGTATTGTGTATTCAAGGCTATAACGAACAAAGTAATTAAATTTGGTAATCGACCTGACTCACATACACAACTTGCAGATCATTCATTTAACCAAAATATCACCAGGTTGTTTTTTTTTAAACCATGTAATCCTTTATGCAGCTTTACATACCGAAAACAATGAAATCTTATAAAATGGATCCTCTTTTAAAACTTTTAGACTATGAGAAATCGCAAATTAAGCAAAAAAACGTTAACTAATCGAACTATATTAACCAATTATACTTAAATCTATTGCTTCCGAGAAGCAACACATAATAAAAAATAATTCTTAAGGTTCCTAAATATTATAATCTAAACATAATAACAGGTAATGTAGATTGATTATTCTTAATGTCTGAAATGAAATTTACAATATAAACAATGTCATGTCGAAAGATAATCGAACTTCTACCGTTCAAAAATCTAAAATTATTCTTACATATATAAATTCCGTAATCCTTTATCAGATGTAATGTCGTATCCACTCGGGTTGATTGTATTTTATTAATCCGTAATATGTATGCAGACTCGTCACGGATAAGCGGCCTTCAACAAAATGTCAATACGACCGTCGCACTATTTTCTAACTTAGATATCCGTGTTCATTCATGCCTTTAAACGTGTGTTGGCCAATTTGATTTACTAAATGCCCTTCAAAAAAATAAATGTTTCTCACAGAATATTTTAATTACACTTGCTCACTAAATTCTTAATTGTCTATAAACGGTCAATTTAGTTCTGTTAAAAATAGCACATACAACACTAATATCTAATACTGTTTAACTTAACCCATGAAGCTTAACACATCTTTATTTAGTTACATAAGGAATCACTTCAGCTTCTTTTTTAGATTGCGCGGGTTTTTATACTCAATGCCTTTCAACTCGATCATTGCTGTTTATTACAAATTTTTTTAAACAATTTTTAATTTTTGGAAAAACTCAATGGTAATTTCCACTTCACAATTAATCATTTCATTTGTAAACGTTTAAATACTTCATCGCTAAAATGGATTTTTGCAGTAAACTAATATGCACTGCCACATTAATTATTTACAAATAAAAACCAGCATGGTGTCTCGTACTGTACCCTGTCTCTCTTTGCCCTATATACCGACGGTCATCCATTTTGCCAAACGTCATCATATTTACCTCACTCAAACCACAACGACAGAGAACTCCTCTGGGATAGGCTATTACAGAGAAGTTCTCTATCGCGCGTCTTTGCCGCGCACAAATTCTGAAAATGCCTCAATGCAATCGAAATTAGAAAATCGCTTGAAATTTTTACAAAAATCCTAACAGTTCTTCGAAACGACCCAATTTCACATTCAAATTGACTCCACATACTGTCTAGAGATCTGATTTAACTTTTTATGAAAGTCTCATATGTGTGTAAACTTCCCTTCTGCCGAATTTCGTAAATTCAACACCATTTGTCCTTGAAACATTTGTCCATTGTGCAATATTATGATATTTGCACACACATATTCTTTCTCTATACTTTAATGTAATATTAACTTATCATAAATTCACACGCTATCCATTTACAGCAATTTTAAACTCACATTCCTTAAAATACAGTGGCTAAATGCAGTAGCATTTAAACATTACCGTCCCCAATAGGGGTGTTACTAAAACATTATTTCTCATTTAAATTTGATACTTTCAACTTCTTCATATAATCGCATCTTCTTTATACAACATTTAAATACCCTCTTGCATGATATTCAACGCTTTACTAAAATTCCAAAGGCGTAGCATTTACATTATGTACACACAAAAGGAATTTTTTCGTGCAAAATCACGTTTATTCTTTATCAAAAATACGTTCTACGTACACAAGACTGTATATACCAAGTGCGTTAAAATAACTTCACAAAGGGAGGTACCACCACTCTTACCATGGGCTCCTTAATATTGGGTCTCCGATTTTATGAGCTCGGTAAGGGCTGCCGGTTACCTTTTCCTTTATCCTTAACCTATTCTCATCCTTATTCTTCCTTCTCGTCCTCTCTGTCTTCCTATCGGATTAAAAGTCCCAAATTAAAAGTAAGATGGCTATGGTTTCTAGGGTAATAAATTCCGGACGTAAAATCCTGCCCCATTCGGATGTCCAAGCGACCACGGTCATCGAAAGTATCAACTTTCTGATTCACTACTGCAACATCCGCGGTATCAGATCTAATTTTAATGCTATTCACCAACATCTTGAACAATTACAACCTGATATTTTGTTTCTATCTGAAACACAAGTCTCCTCTGAAAGCTCCGAGTCACCCGACTTGCAATTTCCTCAATACCACCTTTACTCTAACTTTCAATATAAAGGAGGCGTATGTGCCAACATCAAGGACAGAATTGCTTGCAAGAGGGTTTTTTCCTTAGAAAATAAAAATTTTGACGTGATTTGGTTTAAACATTCTGGTCCTAATTTTGTGAAATTCTACTGTTGCATTTATAGGTCTCCTAATGACAGCAACTTTCAAGACTTCTTCGATGACCTTAGTATGAAAGTTGACTATCTCCTGTCTCAGTTTCCATCTTGCGATATCTCAATTGTAGGCGATTTCAATGTTCATAACTCTAATTGGCTTAAGTTTTCATCTACTACAAATCCTGTTGGTCATAGTGCAGAAACATTTGCTATTTCATGTGATCTCACACAAATGATTTCTGAACCCACAAGAATCCCTGATAACCTTAACCATACTCCATATCTTCTAGATCTCTTTCTTACACCAAACCCTCTTGTTCATAAAACTTCCGTTCTTTCGCCTTTAGGTCTTTCCGACCATTGTCTAATAGAAATCATTTCTACTGTACCTAATTCCACTGTTGTTCGCAAAACCGATAGAACCTTGTAGTGTTTTAAGTCAGCTCGATGGAGTAATTTACGGGATTTCTTTGCAACCTTTCCATGGCGTGAATATTGTTTTAAGTCGTCCTCTTTTTCGGACATTGCTCTTTAAGTATCTGAAGTCATCCTCATGGGAATGGAGTTATACATTCCCAAAAAACAGTATCGTATAGGTCATTCACGTTCCAAACCCTGGTTCAATAAGGCTTGTGCTGATGCCATTTCTTTAAAAAATAAATATTACATTAAATGGAAATCTAATAAATCGGTCGACAGTCATGTAGAATACGTTGGTGCTAGAAATATCCGCAAAAGTGACATCACTAAAACTAAAAAGTTGTTCGAACAACGAAAATGCAATGAACTAGCTACATCTCCTTTAGGCAGTCGTAAATTTTGGTCTTTAGCTAAAGCCATTAGTAAAAACTTTGGAACATCTTCATTTCTCCCCCTGACATCTATTGACGGATCGGTAGTTGCTAATTCTGTATACAAAGCCAATGTTTTTGTGGATTTGTTTGCATCAAACTCGTGTCTCAATGATTCTGGAAAAGATGTGCCCCTAGTCAACTCTTCTTCATACGCTATGAAACCAATTCATTTTCGGTACAAGCTCTTGGAATCGATCATCAGTCCTATCTAAGCTCTATACGATCTCTATGTCTTCTCGGGAATTCCCTTCATCATGGAAGTTAGCAAATGTTCAACCTATTCCCAAAAAAGGCGATAAGACCGATCCCTCAAATTACCGACCAATTGCCATCACTTCCATTTTGTCTAAAATCATGAAAAAGCAATCAATCAGCAACTTCTCACGTTCCTTGAAACTAACAAACTCCTTAGTGATCACCAATATGGGTTTAGGCAAAGTCGTTCAACAGGCGATCTTCTTTCATATGTGACCCAAGTTTGGAACAATACAGTAGAGCAGTCCGGTGAAACAGTTGTAGTCGCTTTAGATATCTCAAAGGCATTTGACCAAGTTTGGCATAAGTGTTTACTTGCCAAACTCACCTCGTTTGGGTTAAATGATACGCTCATCAACTGGGTTTCTAGTTTCTCTTGATAAAAGACGAATACGTGTCGTAGTTGATGGCAATTTTTCAAAAGAAGTTAGCATTAACGCGGGCGTACCACAGGGATCCGTTATAGCGCCTACACTTTTCTGCTGTACATAAACGACCTTATTTGTTCAACAACTTACCCCATCCATTGCTTTGCTGACGATAGCACTCTTCACTGTAGTTCATCTCAGTCTACTCATAGTGATAATCCACCTTCTATGTCAAATCAGGAAATTAAAGCTGAAATGGCATTTTACAATCAACAAAGACATTCAACGTATTCTCGAATGGGGAAGCAATAATCTAGTTAAATTTAATGCTAACAAAACTCAGTGTTGCCTTGTGTCCGCCAAAAAAGATCGATCATATCATTGATCGTATTCAAAAGAGAGCGATTGGGCTTATCAATGACCCGTCCTTAACTTCTCACATACGGTCCCTTGAGCATAGAAGGATGGTTTCATCTCTTTATTTGTATTATCGTTATTACAACGGCTATTGTGCTGCTGAATTATATTCTTTTATAGCATTTCGGGCTATCTTTGCGAGAAACACTCGGGTCGCTCATTCACATCATCAGTATGCAGCACAAATCTCCACTTGGAGTACCAAACGGGCGCGTTCCACATTTTTCTACACGGCTTCTAAACTTTGGAATGATCTCCCTAGTTCCTGCTTTCCTCTCTCTTATGATATGAGAAAATTTACGGTAGTTGTTCATAGGCATTTATTGGCAATTCATTATCCCTTTATCCATCCTTCTAAGTGTTCCTGAGTGCTTTAGCACGATAGGCCAAATTTAACCTGTTCAGGTCTACTGTCATAAAAAAAAAAGGGTAAGCAGTTTGTAGGTAGTAATGCACTTGATATAATTATAGACCATTTAATGTAGTGTTATAAATGTATTTGTATGGTTTGAAAAATAAACGTAGTAGTTTCAGTGTCACTGCTTAACCATTTTTAGTGGAATTGTTTTCATTGCGCTCCAACTTGTCGTACTTAGTCTTATCTCTTTTTGTTGCAGGTATAAGAGTGTCTTTCTTAATTCACCGCCAAACTGGATAATTAAAAGTCTAGCTTAAATGCCATGCGTTAGAACGACAAAGACATATTCTCTGTTTAAGCGCTAAGCCCACATTGAAAACTATATCCCGAATTTGTAAACTTTTTAAGCTAATCGCCGTTAATTTGATACACTAAACTTTAATTTACAAATGAAATTTTAATTATCAAAATTATGGGATTAGTAATTCAGCGGTTGGAAAGAAACATCAAGAAAAAGAAATTTAACAAATTTTCCATTAATGAGCGTTTTCTACCAATAAATTTCTAGCTTAGTGTTTAGCACTATTAAGAACTCCACATTTTAAATTTCGCAATTTAGCCAAGAAGAACAAATAAATAATGAATCTTCAGAAATAAACGCATTATATTTTAGTAAAGCAAACTAAGCTTTATTTTGGGAGAAAAATAACACTTGTCAGCATCGAATATAATTGAGTTGATCGTTACTCACGTGTGTAAACATTTAAATAAAAACGCGTATTTTGCGGAAATTTTTCCATTATTCGAAATTTTCTATATTTTTTATTAATCTTACCGTTTATGTAATCCCCCGCTAAAGAAGTTTTAATTAGATTCTTCCGATACTTTTTCAGATTAAGTGGTTACAAGAAAAGTCAACGGTAGAACAAGATTAAACGGACTAGTGCGTTTAATCTCCCTTAAAACTAATGATCCTTCCAAACTCCTTCTCTTCATGAAAACAAATAATAGCTTTTAAAAAAAGAGAGAAACGGAAAAACTTTGATTTTGTGTAGAGGAATCGAGTGTAAAGTTTCGCACTTGAACATTAAGTAAACAACGTATACCTTCATTCCTCACTTTTGAATGTGTGTTTTTCAATGCCTAAATGTTATCTTTATGAAAAGTAAACGAGGGTTAATGTAAAAATAAATGGAAAACTCGGCGTAAGTTGAAAGACGACACGATGTGACTATAAAATAACGGAAACCGCTTGCTATCTTCTTACTTTCCTTTTGGGAATTTCTAATTATAATTGAAACTGTCATTAAAGTTTCAAATTTTAATATCGTTAAAGAATATGTCTGCACCTAAAGTTTTATATTTGAGATAAAAGATAAATATAATTGAATGAGATTTTTGTTCGTGTGGAAATGTGGGGGCGTCATTGAAGCGGTCAAGTTTATTTTAAGGAAGAAAAATGAGTAAAAGGAATCATATATGTAGACGTAAGTGGGTTGTTTCTTATACAGCATTTTAACAGTGGGATGAAGAATCGAATGTTTTTGTTATACGCCTTTATGTGAAAGTACCGATGATGCATTAAGATTGTTTCCTAACAACAATATGAAAGATTAATATTCTATTCAAACAAAGGCTTTATGATCATTTTCGGTGCTTCAGAACTCTTTTATTGACACTAATCAGGGTTATTGAATTGATATTTTACAATAATATTTATACATTGCGATAAACAGTGAAGCGATTGTAAGGAACAATTGAATTAAAATTGTATAGGAAGGGCTTTGTTGAGGAAGTTTGAAGAAATTTAAAAATTTGCGAGTCAATTTTATTTTGTGTTTATGTTCATGTCGGGAACAAATTTCCCTACAACGAAACGTGTGGAGCACGAATTGTTGGAAAACAAATTGTCCAGCTCCAATTGTTAAGGATAAATTATTCGTAACCCAAGCCAAGTTAGCAAATACGTTTATGAACAAATGCGGCAAAACTGCTGATGCTACTCATTTAAAAAACCGTACGTACCTATATATTATGCTAGTTAAAAACAGTATGAATTAAAAGCTTAACCTTTGTGCTTATTATTACATATACATATTTTTTCATCGATTTTATAGAGAACCAAATTCTGTAAAAACACCATTTAACTTCTGTGCAGAAATATTCTAGCCGTTTATCCATTCATACTATATTTTGCATCTTATTTACTTTTTTGTTTTTTTTTTCGGTTCATGCTTGTATACACCACCTTAATTGCAATGTGTATGCCAAGCCAATATCAATTTATTCCTATTTTTTTACTTTTTACAAAATTATTTTTGTGAAGATGTGAAGCGGATTCTTTATAGGTTTAATTGCTTTTAGTACGTTTAAGGTACTTGAATTTTTTTTGCATTTGATATCCTGGTGGTATTTTTAGTTCATATAAAATACAATTCGAAAAAGATGAAATTAATTAATAAACTTTATAAATAATAATTAATATAGGTTATATTCGAATTCGGTTAATTTTTAGTGATGTGCAGCTGTACACTTTACTTTCCTCAAATGAACCAAATGAAAATGAATACATTGATATTCTCTAACCATACTTCGTGGAATTTCACAATTTCATTAATTTAAACAGCAAACTTTATGTAAGTTATAATTCTATATTTAAAATGTCTCTTAACGGTGAGTGTATAAGATGAACCTGTTCGTTCATTAAAGGTACTTTCGGCTTTTGTTTATAAATTTCACTTTGCTATTAGTTTTGAATTGAAAGCTACTTTGTACTTTTTGTTCTTTTGTAATATCTGAGCTGCTTATTCTGATATTTCTCAAAATATGAAATTGATATTTACTGTCGGTGCAGTGTTAATTGGGTAAATATTTTTGATAAATAATTTGTATTCTTGATTTAAAGCCGATTATATTTGAAATGTAATCGTTTGCTTATGCAGTTTGTTTTATAATGTATACTTCTTTATTGTAATTTGTTTGGTTTAATGGTAAGGACTAATGACATTGCTCTATGTACTAATCGTCTATGCGAAGGCTTAACTTTTAAATCTGTTTTATGGTGACATGAATCGTTTGAAATTGTAATGTCTGTATGTGTAGGTTTTCTGGAGAACCCAACCTTGTTCTATGTTTAAATCTAGAAAATAATAAAAAGTTATTTAATAAACGCATACATTGTAACATCAAAACTTACAAGCGTTTTATGTTGTGCTAATGTTGTGTTTTGTAATTCATTAATTAGTTCATTAAATAATTCTTAATGGAATGTTTTGATTTGTACTTTAAATTGTTTGTTCTTATGTGGTTTAGTTTATTTGCTAAAATATGATAAGGTACTTGGGTGTAAGAAGCTATTGGTCTAATGGGCATAAATTTTATGACGGGATGTAAATTATTAATGTTAATTAAAAACTCATCAATAAAATCTGATGAACTATCAAAACATGCTAAAATATCCTCAACATAACGAAACCAAAATTCAATCTTATCAGGAACAATTAATTCAAAAATTTGATCTTCTACATTATCCATAAAAATAAACAATTTAAAGTATAACTCATTCTTTAAAACTAATTAATAAATTGCAAAACAAAATTACCACTAGTTGCTAGTAAATATGTTACTAGTATGTTTTCTAAAATACCTCCTCAAGAATGTATGCGTTTATTAAATAATTTTTTGTTTAATTTAATAACGTTGAATTATTTAAAAAATGGAGTTAATTCAATAATATTTATCTACAAAGAAAATGGTTTACCTATGGGCAATCCAATTTCATCCATTTTAGCTAATATCTTTATGGATAATTCAGAAGATCAAATTTTTGAATCAAATCTTTTTGATTGGATTTTATTTTAGTTCCGTTAAGTTGATGATATTTTAGCATGGTTTGATAATTTGTCATATTAATATGAACAAACTACATCCTAACATAAAATTTATGACCATGAGACCTGTAGTTTCTCATATCCAAGCAGCTAATCATATTTTTGCAAATAAACTAAACTACATGATAACCAAAATATTTTATTAAGAATTCTTTAGAACTAATTAATAAGCTACAAAACAGAAAAGTACCACTACATAATATGTTTGTAAGTTTTGATGTTACTATTTTACAAAATACTCCCTCAAGAATGTATGCGATTATTTAATATTTTTTTATTTAATTATAACGTTGAATTAATTACAAGAATGGAGATAATCCAATTATTTGATCGCTGCGTTAGTCAAAATTATTTCACATTCAATAATAAGACTTATATGCAAAAAAATGGTTTACCTATGGGCAGTCTAATTTCACCCATTTTAGCTAATATCTTTATGGATAATTTAAAAGATCAAATTTTTGAATTAAATGTTTCTGATAAAATTGTATAAATGTATATTAACAATTTACACTAGAGAAAGAACAAAGTAAAGCCATTGATTTTCTATATTTAAGCATAAAAATTAATACACAGAACAAGTTTGAGTTTATCATATTCAAAAAACCTACACATACAGACATAACAATTCCAAACGATTCATGTCACCAAATATATATATATATATATATATATATATATATATATATATATATATATATATATATATATATATATATATACAGGGTGAGTCATTAGTGCGCCGTCGGAAGATCCTGGCTTTATTATTAAAAATTAAAAAAATGCAATAGCGCCGATCTATATCTGACTTAGATGTGCATCGAATAAAAATAATTTCATCCCTATAGGGTGTTCCATAATTGCCGGACCGGAGTCAGCTTTGTTTTGTTAAATGGAACCCTATATTTATTTAATTTTATTATTATTTGTCTTATTGAATGCTAAAAAACGGTACTTCGTTTTTAAATTTATTTTGTGGCGTTGCCAAGTTAGAACATTTTTTCTTTAAAAAAGTTAAAATTTATACCTTTACTTAAATTGTTCTGAAGACTTTAATATTAACAGTAGAACTGTAAGGTTTGGCAGACGGGTAAACAAGACCTTGCTCTATCTTTTGACCTTCATACTTCCTGGTTATACTATACTGGGTGTTTACAAAATATGGTCAATTTTTGCAAATTTGAAATGACCATTACTTGTGTTTTTTAAATGGAACATCCTGTATTTTATCATGTCATCATGTTCTGCTTTTAATTCTCTTACTTTTTATTAAGCATGTAATATACCTAACGTTACGCGTTCTCGAAATATTTAAGATTTGTTGCAAAATTAATAAAATAGTCATGAGTTTTGCTTTGAGTATTTACAAATCGTAAATGTCTTGTTGACAATATGGTCCAATAAACACTAATGGACAAAGGTTTACTTCTTATTCGAGTTTTTAAAATCATAATTTTATAATATGGCAATAAGTGTAAAAAGGGCATCCAGTAGGCCTGCGATTTATAATTCCTGACGTTTGGCTTAAACGTCATTCACTAGTTCCTCAGTTTAGTGTAAAAAATGAAATTTTTACAAGATGAATGTATTGACATGGTCTACGCTTTGGGCGAAGGTGAAAGAAATTTATTTCTTGCTTCCAGAATTTATCAACAACGATTTCCTCAGCGCAGGCATCCTGATCCAAGGATATTTGAAAAACTCAAAGAAAGATTTGAAAGAACAGGACATGTACAATACGAAAGAAAAGAACGAGCAAAAAGGGTTATAAACGAAGAAAACGTATTTGTGGTACTAACCAGTGTAGTGGAAAATCCAAACGTTAGCACAAGAAACCTCAGTGCTGATTTAGGTATTAGTCAAACTAGTGTTTCCAAGATTATTCGAAAAGATAAATTTCATCCATACCATTTTCAACTAGTCCAAGAGCTGAATGCAAATGATTTTAAAAGACGCTTGGAACGATTAGGACAGGACAATGATTTCTTTAAACACATTTTGATGACCGACGAAGGAACCTTTCACAAAAATGGTTTTGTGAACAGGCATAATTTCCATTATTATGACAATACAAATCCCCACGCTATTAGAAGAATAGATAATCAGCATCGCTGGTCTTTGAATGTGTGGGGCGGGATAGTAGGGAACCATATAATTGGACCTTACTTTTTTGAAAGAAACATTAATGGTCAAACCTATCTTGAATTTTTTCAAAATGAGTTACCTCCACTCCTTGAAGAATTGCCGTTAGACATACGTCAAAGGATGTGGTTTCAGCAGGACGGTGCGCCTCCCCACTATAGTCGCATTGTTAGAGAACATCTAGACAGAACGTTTCCCAATAAATGGGTTGGGAGAGGATGGCCAGCTCGGACTCCTGATCTGACAAAATTAGTTTTTTTCCTGTGGGGTTATATTAAAAGTTTAGTATACCAAGAATCTCCCATCACCAAAGAAGATATGAAAATTAGAATACGGAATGCATTTCAAATGGTTAACCAAAATATGCTGCGAAATGTTGAAGATTTTTTTTGAGGAGAATTCACACCTGTTTGCAAGAAAATGGTGGACACATCGAGCATTTGATTTAGGTATAACTTATTTTCTCAATAATTTATGATTTTTCAAATACAAATTCTTTTGTTTGCTTTATTACTTTTGTATAGACAGTCCAGTTTGTCACAATTGTCATTAATTTTGCAACAAATCTTAAATATTTCGAGAACGCGTAACGTTAGGTATATTACATGCTTAATAAAAAAGTAAGAGAATTAAAAATGATGACATGATGACATGATAAAATACAGGGTGTTCCATTTAAAAACAAAAGTTATGGTCATTTCAAATTTGCAAAAATTGCCCATATTTTGTAAACACCCAGTATAGTATAATCAGGAAGTATGAAGGTCAAAAGATAGAGCAAGGTCTTGTTTACCAGTCTGCCAAACCTTACAGTTCTACTGTTAATATTAAAGTCTTCAGAACAATTTAAGTAAAGGTATAAATTTTCACTTTTTTAAAGAAAAAATGCTCTAACTTGGCAACGACACAAAATAAATTTACAAACGAAAGTACCGTTTTTTAGCATTCAACAAGACAAATAATAATAAAATTAAATAAATATAGGGTTCCATTTAACAAAACAAAGCTGAGTCCGGTCCTGCAATTATGGAACACCCTATAGGGATGAAACTATTTTTATTCGATGCACATCTAAGTCTGATATAGATCGGCGCTATAACATTTTTTTAATTTTTAATAATAAAGCCAGGATCTTCCCACGGCGCACTAATGACTCACCCTGTATATATATATATATATATATATATATATATATATATAACCAATTGCACAAGAAAATGGTTAAATTTCGAATATAATCGACACTTTAGTTAAAAATCAAGAGTACAGATTATCTATCAAAAATATTTACCTAGTTAACACAGAATCGACAGAAAATAAATACACAATTCATATTTTTCGAAAAATATCAGGAAAAGTGGCTCGTATATTGCGAAAGAACGAAGTAAGTAATGTGAAAGATTCAACTAAAGACATGTTGAAGTCGGTTATTTATAAATCGAACTGTACATTCTATAATTCTGTTTAAATTCAACAAGCACTTAGGAACTTTGATATAAGATACAAAGAACACATTAGATGTTACAAATATGAACACACAGACAAATCAAATTATTCCAAACACTTAATAGTAGAAAATCACCTTATGACTTCACAAAACAACATTACATTTTTGTAATAATAAAGACAAATTAAAAGCTTGAGAGTATTCGAAATTTATAAACATAAACAGAAAGTGCCTTTAATAAACGAACAGGTTGATCTTGTAGTCTCGCCTTTAACATATACGAGGCTGGTTTGACGGAAGTGTGACTTTTCAAAAGTTGGCAACCCTAACGTGACGATATTATGTTGCATACTTCAGCCATCTTTTAGAAGCCCGCTTTCAAAATTTCGTGAAAATCCGTCAGTTACTTTAGGCTTGACAGTCAATCAAGCAAGACACGTTTTGTATTTAATTAAAAATGGATAAAAAGGAATTTCATGTTTTAATAAAACATTATTTTTTACGCAGAAAAACATCAAACAAACAGAAGAGAAATTACGCAAATATTACGGCGAATCTGCTCCGTCCCATGGAATGCTTTGCAAGAGGTTTGATGCTTTTAAAAGTAGCCATATGGGCATGGAAGATGCGGAACGTCCAGGACCGTCGAATATGGTTACCTCTCAAGAAACAATCGATAACGTTAGTTCCATCATAAAAAGTGATCGTCGAGTTAAAGTGCGAGGGAGAGCTAATGAACTGCGTATTTCAATGGAACGAGTGCATAATATCTTGCATCAATATTTAAATATAAAAAAGTTAAGTGAAAGATGGATGTCGCGTTCGTTTACAGAAGCATAAGTGCATACACGTGTTTCGATTTCAACTGACTGTTTGGTTAAGTTGAAGCATAATCCAAGTCAATTATTTCATCGATACGTTACCGTGGATTCACCATTACACACCTGAGACGAAAATGTAGTCGAAACAATGGATTTCTCCGGATCAATTATTATTATTATTTTTTTTTTAAGGGTTAATGGCCCAACTGCTATGGTTTTATGGCCATTTTTAAACTGTTTTTTATTATCCTTGTTTAGATACTACCGTAGAGGTTTGTCCTTTTTAGGTATTTTATAGTAAGTTCTATTGATTTCTTGTCTTCGTTAATTATCTCGTTCATGCTGTTATGTATTCCTAACTCTCTTCTTATATGTGTGTACTGTGGACACTCGATAAATATGTGCTCCAGTGTTATGTAAACATTGCATTGGTTACATAATTTTCTTTCGCTTTTGCCTAATAAGAAATTGTGGGTTAAGTTCGTGTGTCCAATTCTAATTCTGGTAAGCACAACTTGGTCTCCTCTCGTTAATTGGCATGTTTTTTTCCAAGGGGTGGTGTTTCTTGATTTTGCTTAAAAACGTATTAGATTGCTTCCACAGTGAGTCCCATTTCTCAAGACACTTAGCTTTTAGGTGTTTTTAAAAATCGCTTGGGTGGGTTGCGATGTCATCTACTTTCATTTTAGTAGCATTTTTTGCTGCAACATCTACCTTTTCATTTTCAGATCTTCCAATGTGCCCTGGTATCCACATTAGTACTATATTTTTGCATTCGGTGCTAAGGTGGTACAATTGTTCTTTGGCCATGTTTACTAAAGGATCCTTAGTATAGCTTGGATTGTGTAGTGCTTGCATAGTACTTAACGAGTCTGTGCATATAATGAAGTTGTTATTATTGTAGTAACGACAGATCAAAAGAGATTGCCAGATTGCGTCGAGTTCTGCATTATACACACTGGTACTCTTATTCAGTGACCAATTGTGGCATGTTCCATTTGTATAAACCGCACTTCCTACCCCATCTTAGGTTTTGGAACCATCCGTAAAGATTTTTGTGTATGTAGAATAGCTGGACACAATTTTCTATATGTGTGCATGATATGTAAGCGGTAAGGTATCTTGTTTTTTAAAATCAGTTAAGTCAAATATAAATTTGGTATCTAGCGGTATCCAATAGGCATTTTCAGGCGGAGTGTGCTCAATTAGTTACGGTACACTGATGTGGCTTCCTTCCATTATTTCCAAGGCCCTTACAAGTGCTGGTCTACTTGCTGTTTTCTTTAGTTTATAAGTTCCGTGTATATCGGTATCTTCGATTATTTCGCGGTTAACATGTGACCTTAGTGTTAATATTTTTATGAGATAATTGAGAATTAAAATTTGTCTCCTAATGTATAGCGGTGGAATCCCGGCGTCTGCAAGTATTGCTAGCGTTGGACTTGTTCGGAACGCGCCTGTTGCCATTCTAATTCCGTTCGTATGTATAGTGTCTAATGGTTTTACAGTGGATTTTCTGGCGGAAGAATACACTATACTTCCATAATCTATAAGGGATAATATAAACGATTGGTAAAATTGTATGAGTGTTTGTCTATCCGATCCCCAATTCATATTACATAGGCATCTGATTAAATTTAATCTTTTTTTACATTTTGTGGCTATGTAATCCACATGTTGCTTGTAATAAAGCTTTTTATCGAAGACCATGCCTAAAATGTTTATGCTTTCTACTACAGTAATTGGTGTACCATTAATATGTAAAGCTGGTTCCCTGTGGTCTTTCCTTAACCTACAAAAGTGCATTGCTGCAGTTTTGTTCTCAGTAAATTTAAGGCCTATTTTATCAGCTTGTCCTACAATTTCATTAATTGCCATTTGCAAGCTGTGCTGGATATTATCAGTACTATTATTTTTACTAAGAATTACTAGATCGTCTACATAAAGACATTTGTGCACATTTGGATGATTTAAAGTTAGTAGCTTATTAATACCAATAATGAATAGGGTGCAGCTTAGTACGGTTCCCTGAGGTATGCCATTTTCTTGTATATATGTTTTTGATATGGTGTTACCAATACTCATATCTTCACTTCTTGTTAGGTTTTTTCCACCTACTATTAGCAGTGAAGAAATACTTTCGTAATGTTTTCCTATTATAGCTTTGGCTTTTCTCCAAACATCGCTACTTCTAGTACGAACGTTGATCGTGTTTACATACTCCTGCCAAGAATTTCTTTTTGCGTATAATATTTTTCGTCGTACTTCAGCACGCATTTTTTTTTAAATTAATCAGATTTTCAGTCGTTGGTTTGTGCTTAAAGGTAGTAAACAATTTTCTTTTTTTTTTAATTAAGTCTTTAATTTCTTCTGACCACCAGGGTACAGATTTTGGTTTTATTGTTGTACAAGACTGAGGAATAGCTTTTAATGCGGCTTCCACAATAGTTTGCGTAAATGAAGTTACTTGATCTTCTATTTCCAGCTTGTTGTCATATTGATCATTATTTAAAATCGTAGTATATTTCTCCCAGTTTGCCTTTTTAATTAACCATTTTTTAGGTAGTGTGCTGTTTTCCTTTTCTGTTGTGTAAAATGAATGAGTATGATCGCTGCCACAGAGATCATTATGTACTTCCCATGTTAGTTTTAATGCTACTGTTGGGGAAGCGAGCGTGAGGTCTATCGCAGTAAATTTGTGTGATTTAGCGTTGAAATGTGTGGCAAGGCCAGTGTTGAGAAGCACTAAACTATTATTTTCTATAAGTTGCTCTATTAAGTGACCTTGAGTATCAGTGTGCGTTGATCCCCACACTTTAGAGTGAGAGTTAAAATCAACAAGGAGAAAAGGGGGAGTTAACTGAGCAGCTATATTCTCAATATCTTGCAGTGTCCAGTTGTACGATGGTAAATATATGCTGCAAATAACTATACTTATTGGATGTTCAATTTTGACTGCAATAGCTTGTATGTGCGTGTTCAGTTTCCAATGTGTATGTGGTATGTTGCTTTTAACGTAAATGGCTACTCCTCCACTTGCTCTTTCGCTACTAACATAATTTTTGTTATAACCCCGATAACCTCTTTGAGGTCGGTTTCCTGTAAGCACAAACAGAAAGGTTGGTATTCGTTTAGCATCAGTTTTAATTAGCAGTAATGATGTTTCAACCCATTACAACCTAGCTGGTCTTTTTTGGACCTCTTGGCTTTCCTTTTGGCCAACCTTTCGTTTTACGTTTTTCTTTTCTGATGGTGTTTATATCAATAGATGTACTTGTTTCTGAATTATACTCTGAACAAACCTCTACTTCCGTTGCGTTTACTGAACTACGGGTGCGGACTCTTTTATCAGGGTCTGAATGTTCACTATTTTGTTGAGGTGTTATACTTCTTCTTCTCTTTGTGTATCCTGTATGCAAAATCCCAATTCCATACCAGATAATTCAGTGTTTACCGTAGTTTTCACGGTCTTAGGCAATGTATTAGTTGTTGTGGCCTCGATTGTATTTTCTTTTTGTATTTGTGAGATAGATTTCACTGCAAAGTGCACTTCGTTTCTAATTAATGTTTTGATTTCAGGTACTATTTCAGAAACTATGTCTTTAACATTAAAATTTGTAGGTGATGCAAATGATTTTTGCGATGCGATTGACGCATATGTGGCCGAAGGTGGAGGATTTGAAGCCAAAACCTCTCGCTTGGCTTCTTGGTACGGTATTTTCCTGTCTACTTTTAATTTTTGTATTGCAGTTTCACTTTTATACGTAGGGCAGTTCTTAGATCTGCTTAAATGTGATCCTCCACAATTTACACATTTTGGAGGAACTGGGCAGGGTTCGTTATCATGTACTGGGTAACCACAGTAGGATACTTTGTCCTTAGTGCACGTTGATGAACTGTGTCCGTATTTTTGACACTGAAAGCATCGTAAGGGGTTCGGATAGTAAGGCCTTACTGGTAAATTATGGTATGCAGCTTTCACTGACGTGGGTAGCGTTGCTCTGTTAAAAGTAAGTAATACTGAACTAGTTTATTATTATTATGGTAATGCGCCCTCTCATTCGTCCGTTATTGCATCCAATAAATTAATTGAATTGGATTATGAATTGCTGCCTCATATTCACCAGATCTGGCTCCAAGTGATTGCTTCTTGTTCCCAAATTTGAAGAAGTTACCAAAAAATTATTTTTTTGAAGGTTTAAAAAAGTTGGAAACTCGTTGGAATAAGTGTATAGAATTAAAAGGAAATTATGTAGAAAAACACAATATGTTTTTGCCTTAAAACAAGTTTTTTTATTGAAAAGTCACTTTTGCGTCAAACCACCCTCGTATAATATAGAATTATAGTTTACATCAAGTTTGGTACTTTATATTTGATACGTTTTTCTTAGGTTTCTTTGCAATAGTTGTTTTTATCTTATAATAATACTTGAAAAGGTAAGAGTTGTGGTTAAGCCTAATTTCAATTTAACTTAGAAATACGTAAGAGACATGAACTGAAATACAAATAATAATTTATGCCAAGTAAAATATTCTAGACACAAAGCAAGACAATGATATTAGGATTGAATTGTATTATTTAAACTACATTAAACGTATTCTGTTCTTCTAGGTCTTCGTGACCGGGCTAATAACAGGTACGTTTCTATATAACGACCTGGAAATATTCCACTTATGAGATCTGTTATACGCCTAGATGGATGGCACCATTCAATTGATACCAAATATTATATGTGTCTGAAAGTAGTACAGGAATAAGTAGAAGTAGTGCAATGATAAGCTGACGCATAACTCTGAGAATTTACGGAATCATCTAAAGAGAAGGGTCACTTAATAGTTCATAGTTTTCATTAATTAAATTAGATAAATGTTTTACACAAATCTAAACATTTCGATAACACATACAGTTATCGTCCTCAGTAGTAATAAAATTGTTCAGAGTTGTTTAAGTGTTAACAAAACGTTTAGATTTGTGTAAAACATTAATATAAAAATACACCGTTGAAAACTCAATAAAGCTAAGGATTTTAAATATACATAATAATGATGAAAGTTTACATTTTCACTTGTTACAAACTTACGGTGATGTAACAGCATGGTTAAAATTTGTAGGTTTCTAAAAGCATCACCACAGTCATCCCTGTATTTAAGATTTTTTACGATTTATATGATTCTTCTTTGTAAAGAAAATGTACGTGAAGCATGGCTTGAGAAGTCCAAAAATGTTATTTTATATGATGAAAATGGGCATATTAAGACATGTTTACATTATGATATAGATTTG
Source organism: Vesta saturnalis (assembly GCA_036346205.1). NCBI lineage: Eukaryota > Metazoa > Arthropoda > Insecta > Coleoptera > Lampyridae > Vesta > Vesta saturnalis. Next base: position 4,278,533 of record JARFJB010001721.1, on the reverse strand, counting down.
TTTAATTCTTTCTTTGCTATGTCAATTCCCGCTAACCTTGACACTTTCAGGTTTTAGATCAGTGGGAAGTGCATACTATGAATATCATGATAGATGGATTGAGTTTTTTCTTTATTTAATAGAAAATCGTTGGATTGAGTCCAGATTGCGAAACTGTGTTCTGTTATTATTATAGAGTTTTAAAAATTAGTTGAGTTATTCGGCCTATTTCCACAGAAACTGCATATTTGCTTACATACTTTAAGCCTTTTATAATAGATTGCAAGCATTAGCGGTCCAAGCACAATACCCTGGGGAAAAATTAATTAAAATTTAACACGCGTAAACTGTAGTTACGATATTTCTGATACGCGGGCAACTTTCGAATTTTTCTTAATATCAATGTGGCATAAATCATTATTGTTGGCTTTACAGCGTTGACTATTTTCATCATGGACGTATTACAATAGAAGTTGTATAATTATCCTAAAAAAACGCATTACTTCATTTCTTTTAATTTCCACTTTGTATTTATTAAACCGAACATTTTTTTATGTTGGTATGTAAACTAATGAAGTTCTTTGTTGATGTTAACATAAATGTAACATAACCTGTTCTTATCTGAAATGTGTATATAATTAAAGTAACAATTATTTTACATAAATTTACAATGAAAATAAACTAATAGAATATTTAATTCTAATATTGAATTTTAAAATCGGTACGAGTATCATAGAATTTTATTATAAACGATGATTTGCTACATTAATTTACATTTGAGGTAAACTTTGTACCCGTAAAATTAACTGCTTAGTGTGTTAATGGTTTATTATATTTACAGCAATCACCTACGTTTTTATCAGCTCCTTGTAAATCAAATCAACCGGAGAAATCATATAAAATGAGAGACTTGTTTCACACATGAAAAGACTGTCTTGTCGATATTGTAGAATTTTCAAATTGAATGCAACAATAACTTTAAAGTTACACATTTAGGTGTATGTGGAAATAACCATATTCTATCTTTGTATTGAATTGTTCCTGATTAATGTAACGTAATGGTTACGATACTCCAACCGAATATGGCCAATTTTTCGTTTTAATTACGTGTTTCAGAGTAAGGTGTTAATATGCGCTCAGAATATGTCGTTTTTTTTGTGTAAAAATACAACCGTCATTAAAGTTGAGAAACTCTTCTATATAGTTATTGACTTAACTTGAGTGTAAATTACTGAGGTTATTATACAGGGTGTCCCAAGATATTTGGACACATTTTGATCATGAATGCTGCCTAAACGGAAAATGATAGAAACGTGTAGTTTTCACTGGTGTACTTGATTTAGCCCAAAGTTTTATTTTAGCTATAAAATAATTTTTTCCCACGAATACAAGGTGTTTTAAAAAAATTGCCATTTTTTAAAGCGAAAATAATGAAGTTTTTTAAATATAACACCCTGTATATTTTGCTGTAATCTAGAAGATGTAATCTTCTATTTTCTAAAAATGTATAATATGGTACTATTTACTCCAAAAACAAAAGAGTTATGTAAGTTTTTATGCACCGACTGCATACATTTTAATCAGCACAGTCAGATACAATTTGCCAAAAGTTTTAGGTTTTTTAAATAAACAACCCAGTACATTTAGACAATAGTACCTTACATAATACTTTTTTTTACAGTGACGTCATTGAGCTCTTCCAGAGCCCTTTGAATCCGAGCAAGGGCATATTTTTATAATTTTTGGTTTAGAAGCATTAATCAGCAAAACGTATATCTAACCTACGTGTATACAGTAGGTGTACCTATATAAACTTATATAACTCTTTTGTTTTTGGAGTAAATAGTACCATATTATACATTTTTAGAAAATAGAAGATTACATCTTCTAGATTACAGCAAAATATACAGGGTGTTATATTTAAAAAACTTCATTATTTTCGCTTTAAAAAATGGCAATTTTTTTAAAACACCTTGTATTCGTGGGAAAAAATTATTTTATAGCTAAAATAAAACTTTGGGCTAAATCAAGTACACCAGTGAAAACTACACGTTTCTATGGTTTTCCGTTTAGGCAGCATTCATGATCAAAATGTGTCCAAATATCTTGGGACACCCTGTATATTAGGAGTGAAAAAAACGTTTTTTATATTATCAATCTCTAATAGCGCGGAAAAATTGCACTGTAACCTAAAAACGGGAAAAATAATAAAAAAATTTTTTTTGTACTGTTGAGATCGCGCAAATGGCATTTAGTTTGAAAAAAATTGTAAAAAACTTTTTTTTTTACTTCTAATAACGTAAAATGTTTTCTTTGTATTTTGTATTTTGTGTGCTTCTAACATTATAATGCAGTTCTCCGCCCATTTCTGCACATTTCGTGCTGAAATGACCCCGGAGTCACCACGTTGCGGTGTCTGCATATCGAGTCCCACCCATACCCTACCTAACCAACTAACCAATTGAGGTGTAATTATTTACACTTGTTATCCTTAAACTATAACTTGTTTCAAATGTTGCCATCAAAAACCTTAATCTTAAAGTTGTCCTTATGAAACCATATCGATTTTCATGCCCGCAAACTTTTCCAGCGGCCTCTATCGCTAGTTTTACACATCTCTTTACCGACTGAGTGTGACTTGGAAATTTCAAATACTCAAACTCAGGAAGGACCTTGTCTTTAAGCAATGATGCAATGTACTCTGTTGTCATCTTTGCCATCAACGGTGGTGGTGTCAGCTTACACTTAGTCCAGTCAACTAGTTCCGTGTAGTATTAGGCTTCAAAATTAATTGAAGGAACCTTTTTACATTTTCTCCAGTCTAACTCACGTATATGTTCTCTGTCATCCACTAATGACAGGATCGATCACTTCTTTTATGTTGTCCATCAGGAGTGGCTGAGGGGTACAGGATCCTTAACAGCCAGTTCTGGGTCACAGTATCCTGTTGTGACTGATGTAACGATATCTAAAAGATACCGCTGATCTTTACTGAGGTCAGCTTTAGTAATATTGATCACTTCTTCAGTAAAGGTTACTTACAAACCTACTACAGGGTTTTTCTCACAGTTAGACAGTTGCTTGCTAATTGGGACACTGAAAGATGCTAGTCTTGTTGTCTTATCCAGGTGTTCAAACAAATGTCTGTAAGGCAGCTCGTTAAAGTGCGGTAAACAAATAAACCACTGAAGTGGACGCTGGCACTTAACTTCAATGTTACGAATGACTCCACTTTTCCAACCGGTGTTTGTGGCTGTCCCATCAAATCCGATACCTTCTACTGCCCTCATGTCATAGTCTCTATTGTTCATGAAGTCTACAATATAGTTAGCAATTTAAACACCAGTTCCTTGTGATGATGTTACATATCCGACATATTGGCCACCAGACTCGCTAATAATGCTAATGTGTTCTTTTTTTACTCTGCGGTAAAATTTTGTTCCTACTTTTTCTTGACATATAGTATTATCCTTTCTATCATCGAAATAAATTGCTTTCACTTCTTTGGACTGGTCGTGATCGTCTTCTGTTATTTTTGTTCGCAACTTATCTTTTTCCCTTCTGATCTTACTTCGATCAATTACTTGTGACATCTATGATTCAGAAATCAAACCATGATCATGTATAACACCAGATGCAATAGCTGCTTTAGCCCTGTCGGAAACACCATACCTATCGCTTATCAAGGCCATTGTCGTCAAATTTGAACGCATTTGTGATTTGAAGGCAATGACAAACTGACATCACAGTTTCTTTCCTGGGACATGCTTCGAGTAACTATTACAGTAGTATCACTAGTGCCGGCTTCTTGCTCCAAAGGTTGTTTTCTTCCTTCTTCTCTTTTCTGTAATTTTACAGTCACTGTTCTATCTAAATTGCCGATACACATCACTCTGGTTGTTCGCTGGTCGTACATAAACCTTAACCCAACATCAAGAATCTTTTTAAATTTTTCACAATTGCATGCTTGAATCACAGGGCAGCCACATTGGCAAGTAAAGGTCATAGAATATTTACAAGCTGCAACATCAGACAGCTTTGACTTAACCTTAGTTACAAAATTCGCTAACCTTGTCTTATAAAAGCTTTTTTCTTGGTCTCAGGTGTACGAGTTTCTTATCTTATAGTACTCATCATGGTAGGAGGTGATCATTTGCACAACACAAGCATGTGTTACTGTTGGAATTGAGGCTTTATAAAAATATTTTCTACTTGAGTGGAAACGCATTCAGCAATAACAATATGAACAATTATTGCACCAGCTTAAAAACACTAGATCAACGCACTAGCAAATTAGTAACTTGTTGTAAGCTGCTTAATCAAATGTCAAGCCACTCGGAAATAGAATCCCCGGGCGAGTCTATCCGCCAGTTAAAGGGGAGTAACATTAGTGGAGTGGGAGAAATGGCTTCTCCGAGCATGGAGGGGAGTAAACTTCATTTAGTTGCAATGAATTGTTTGAATTTGTAATAACTAAAGCAAAGTTGGTTTACATATTTTGTCGTCGAAATTAGCTGAATTCTTACATTTTTTAGACCTTTTGCGCGATCTCCAAATAAACAGCAAAGATTCAAAAGTATTTTTTACATATTTAAGAGTCTACAAAGAATACTGTTTACGTTATTAGAAGATAAAAAAATATTTTTAAATTTTTTACAACTGTTTCAAAAAAGCAGTTTTTTAATTTTTTTTCAAAATTCCCTTTGCGCGATCTTAAGACTTAATAAAAAATTGTTTTATTATTTTTCTCGTTTTTAGGTTGTTATTGGACAAGTTTCCCGCCCTATTAGAAATGGATAATATAAAACACACTTTTTTCACTCCACCCTGTGTATATATATATATATATATATATATATATATATATATATATGTATGTATAGTGTTATTTTAACTATGGCGGACTACAACGTATTTTATTTTTTATTGATTTAATACATTTAAGGTGGTTTGTAATGTTTTAGCAGCAAATAAAAGCTTTAACTACCTATTAAATTTATTAATTAGTGTTTTAAACACAATATAATTACACAATTTCTTTTATACTATTATTTTATTTCTCAACGCGTTTCAATACATGTACCATTATCAAAAGAAAAATATATATATATATATATATATATATATATATATATAAAATAACAAACAAGTAGTTATGGTAACAAATCATTAAGGTAAAACAGCAAACTTGATGTAAATTATAATTATATATTTAAAATATCTGTTAAAGGTGAGTCTATAAGATCAACCTTTCTATTTATGTTTATAAATTTTGAATGCTTCTAAAACAACTAATTTGTCTTTTTATTACAAAAATGTAAAAATGTAATGTTGTTTTGTGAAGTCTTAACGTGTTTGTTTACTATTAAATGTTTGGCGTAAGTTGATTTCTGTGTGTGTTTTTCTACATCATATCAAGAAGTAAAAAGTAGCTTTCAAAACTAATACAAATGTGCTTAAATGTTTATTTTATGCCAAAGTGATAACTTTATGATATCACAAAACAACATTAAATTTTTACATTTTTGTAATAAAAAAGACAAATTAGATGTTTTGGAAACATTCGAACTTTATAGAGTTAAACAGAGAGTATCTTTAACGAATGAACAGGTTGATGTTATAGAAGTAGTAGTGGGACAACTTGACCGCCATTTGATTTTATGACATCATTTGACTTTGGGAATTCCCCACGTGACTGACTTCGGGTTTGACCTTGAGATTGGCCTTGGTGCTTGGCATTAGAATCGCCCTCGGGCCTGGCCCTCGCTCCTCTTCCCCCACCTCCCCCTCTCCTTCTCTCTCCCTCTCTACCTCTCTGCCTCTCCCTCTGTCCCTCTCTCCCTCTCTCCCTCTTTCCCGCTCTGCCTCTCTCCCTCTCCCCCTATCTCCCTCTCTCCCTCTCTCCTTCTCTCCCTCTCTACCCCTCCCCTCTCTCCCTCATTCCCTCTCTCCCTCTATCCCTCTCCCTCTCTCCCTCTCTCCCTCTCTCCCTCTCTCCCTCTCCTCTCTCCATATCTCCCTCTCTCCCTCTCCCTCTTCCTGTCTCCCTCCCACCCTCTCTCCCTCCCTCGTCCCTCTCACCCTCTCTCCTCTTTCCCTCTCTTCCTCTCTCCCTGTCTCCCTCTCTCTCCCTCTCTCTACCTCTCTGTCAATCTCTCTCTCCCTCTCTTCCCTCTTTCCCTCTCTCTCTCTTTTCCTCTCCCCCCTCTCCCTCTCTTCCCTCTCTCCCCCGCTCTCCACCGCAATCCCCCTCTCTCCTCCCATCTACCCCTTTTCCCCTCTCTCCCCTCCCTATCCCGTCTCTCCCCCTCTTTATCCCCCTCCCCCTCCCCTCTCGTGAGAAAAGCGGGAGAAAGAATCGCGAGAAACAGGGAGTTGAGAGAGAGAGAGAGAGAGGGGCCACGACAGGAGGACGCAGACCCTAACACAAGTTACTATACCTGTCTTACAAGTTAGCATTAGAATCCCCTTATTATAATACTATTTCCAGCCAGAAGGGCCATGACAAGTGGGCGCAGAACCTGACACATGAACATGTGTTACAAGTTAGCAATAGAGCCCCCTTAATAGAATACCATTTAGAGCAAATGGGGCCACAACAAGAGGGCGCAGACCCTAACACGTTCTTATACCTGTCTTACCAGTTAGCATTAGGGCCCCTTATTAGAGACTTTCAAATTTTGGCTAACCCAAGGCTAACTCTAAGGCCAGTCTCAAGGTTAAACCCGATGTCAGCCACGTGGGCGGCCTTGGAAATTCCCAAGGTCAAATGAAGTCACAAAAAACAGTATGGCGGCCAAGGCACTACTGCTTATAGATTGACCGTTAACAGACATTTCAAATGTAGAATTGTAATTTACATCAAGTATTGCTGTTTTACCTTAATGGTTTGTTACCATGTCTACTTTTTTATTACTTTACACATATATATATATATATATATATATATATATATATATATATATATATATATATATTCTGATAGTTAACGGACATTTCAAATGTAGAATTATAATTTACATCAAGTTTGCTGTTTTACCTTAATAGTTTGTTACCATGTCTACTTTTTTATTATTTTACATATATGTGTGTGTGTGTGTGTGTGTGTGTATATATATATATATATATATATATATATATTATTAGGGTGGAGGAAATTTTTTTTCAAAATTGAAAACGCCTGTAGTGTCAAACGACGTGTCTTGAGGTAACTAGTTAGTGATTAAAATTTGAAACATTTCCAATATGATCTTGAGGTTCTTCTTCGCCCTTCTTTATCGAAGTATTATCTAGAATAGCAATTTTAGCCTAAAATCAGTGTAATAATATTTCAGATCACTGCGTCTGCGCAATTAGGGAGCAGTGCGCATGTCCTAATAATACAACGTCTCGGCTTAAGTCACTCGCATATTTCAGTGTCTGTTTAGTTCACTTTCGCGGTTGTCAGAACGTTTTTCGTAATATAGAAATGACGAAAACACGTAAAGAATAGTTTTGTGAAGTGTTCGGTTTATTCAAGGAATTTGATGGAAAATGTACTTCCTACAAACTCAGATGTTATGAGATATTATTTGTGGTGTAGGTTATTGTTAAAAGAGAACACGAATGGAAAAGATCCGAGCGGTAGTGACATTTCCAGAGCTATACTGGCGGATTTGAAAAATATATGACAAAAAGCATCAATTCCAATAATTTCTGATCAAAGAATTTTGAGCTTGATAGCGAACCTTAATGAAAAATATAAGGCTATAAAAAAGAACAAAAAGAAATCTCAAGAAAAAGTGATAACATTCAGAGAGCTCAGTGAAAAAACGCTATTTGATATATCCGTCTGCAAATGTAAAAACTTCTGTGATTGTCAGTGCAAAATTAAAGTGCCTAAACGAGAAAGAGATTTTCTAGTAGACCAACGAACAGCTCGTAAGATGGCAATTGGTAATATTGATAAGAAAACCAGCCAAATTCTTCAAAAGAGTTTTGCAAGGAAAGCTAAAGAAGTATCCCGATTATTAGCATCTAAGGTTCCGGACATTACAACAAAGACACTTAAAAGAAACATTTACATCTGTAATCTCAGGTATTACAACTTCTGCAGAAGAGCCTGCTACTTCAGAAATTTTAGAACCGTCAACATCATCTCAAACACTATTTTCTTCGGGTTTTGGAAAACGAACTAAATTACGCAATGTAGCCCAAGCGTGCGATCGAACAGGGATATCGGATCGATCAGCCTCAATACTAGTAAGCGCCGTTCTCCAGGATTTTCAAGTTATATCAAAGGAAAATCCGTCAAAAATAGTGGATAGAAGTAAAATAAGGAGAGAACGGAAGAAAAGACGGACAGAACTCCGAGAACAATCAGGAAAAAAATCATCAGCAGTTAAAGGACTTTATTTCGACGGTAGGAAAGACAAGACAATTCAGCAAGAAAAAAAAGGCACGAAATATTACAAGAAAACTGTCACAGAAGAACATATTGTCTTGATTTCAGAGCCTAATTGTAAATACCTCGGCCATATCACACCAACATCTGGAAGTGCTACAAATATCGCATTAAGTATCATGACATTCTTAAAGGATTTTCATGCAAATTGCAATGTGGATGAATTGCAAGCAGTTGGATGCGATGGTACTGTCATAAATACAGGTTTGAAAAATGGTGTTATCCGACAACTAGAAAAGTCTCTGTTCCATTACAATAGCAGGTATGTTTATTACACACTAATGAGTTACCTCTCCGCCACTTAATGCAACACCTAGATGGAAAGACAAATGATCCTAAAGGATTCTCTGGTGCAATTGGAAAGATGCTAGAAAATTGCGCGAAGTTGTCCGTCGTCGCATTTCAGCCAATTGAAGCGGAATTGCCGATTATTGACCCAAATGAACTGAGTACGGATCAGAAATATCTCTTCGATATATGTAAAGGAATTTCTAGAGGTGATATATCATCGTCTTTATCCCTGCGGGATCCTGGGAAGATGTCACACTCGCGCTGGTTAACAACCGCAAACCGAATTCTCAGGTTATATGTAGCTACAATAGAACCATCAATGGAACTGAAAACTTTAGCTAAATATGTGATCAAGGTATACTTTTCTAGCTGGTTTGAGATTAAAACCAAATCTACTTGTAAAGACGGATCTAAACATTTCTTTGGAATTATCAAGAAGTCTCGTTACCTATCTGACGAACTTAAGAATATAGTGGATCCAATATTACAAAGAAATGCGTATTTCGGCCATCCTGAAAACATTCTGTTGGCGACTGATGAACGAAAATACGTTCGGATGAACGAAAATACGTTCGGGAATTAGGTTTACGGCGGATTCTCAAGTGTAGACGTAGAGCATCAAGTCGTAATCAGGGTACTATTCGAGTGTTACCGAACCACCATTAACATGAAATATTTCGACTGAGGATTTGGAAAATATGATTTTAGACGTTCCTGACAACATCAGTATTTTGAAGTTACCTTGCCACACTCAGGCGGTTGAACGATGCATAAAGCTGGTAACGGAAGCTTCTTCTTCAGTATGTGGCAACGAAGCAAGAGACGGACTTATTCGTGCTAAACTTGCATCTCGAAGTGAGTTACCAAAGTTTGAAACCAAAAAACAATTCATTAATGTGTTGAAGTAATCACTACTCTGTACAAAAATGTGCCAAAGTTTTTAAATAAAGATTTGTGATTGCTAACAATTTTTCTAGCCATCATACTTACCACTATCTACCATAAATTCCAAGGTACCGAATTCCTTAAATAAGAGATTTGTGATTTCTAGGAATTTTTTTCTATTATACACTATTATAGAACTATCTACCATGAATTCAAGTGGAGAGGAACCTCAAGATATTATTTTATCGAACTCAAATTGTACACATCTCAGTGATAAAGCAAAAGGCACATTTTCCACTCGCAGGACAAATAAAAAACGAAAAAAATTTTTTTTTATAGAATCGCTCCACCCTAATATATATATATATATATATATATATATATATATATATATACAGGGTGGTCCGAATTTTATGCTCATAACTTCGAGGGCGTATTCTACTTTAAAAAATAATATAAGTTTTCGATAAACATATATCCAAAAATCCTTCGTTTCCAAGATACAGGGTGTCAAAGTTTTTTAAAATTTTTCGATTTTTTTTAATAGCTTCCACAGTTTTTCAGATATTGATTTGAAATTTGGTAAAGTTATTACCTTATCAAGAAGAATTAATTTGAGTATTTTAAATTTTTTTAAATTCTACAGGGTGGTCCATTTGTGGGGGTTTAATCCCCCACAAATTTTTTAGTGGTACGCCCCTTGTGTATTTTGATTGCAGATTTAGATTTATTATTCAGTTTAGAAAAAATTGTGTTTATTGATTTTTTTTCGTAAAGTGCACGATTTTCGAGATTTTTTAACTTTAATAAACGAAATTACAAACACCAATTATTTAATTAACTACAATAAATATGTACATACATATTATTTAAAATTTTATAAATTTTGTTCAAAATGAAATCCATTTGAATTAATGCACGTTTGGCAACGACGATATGTTGAGTTTACAGCATCGGATAATTGATGTGGTCTATTGCGCAGGTTCTCACATGCTTCCTCGATCCTCGCATGTAGCTGCTCTTCTGTATCAACTGGAGTAGCATACACTACGTCTTTAAGATACCCCCACACAAAAAAGTCGAGAACGGTCAAATCGGGAGACCTAGGCGGCTGGCCCTATTGCTGGTACATGGTCCACATCTCTTCCTAACCGTCCTATCCACTTTTGCGGAAAATTTATATCGCACCATTCGCGTACGTTTCTTCCAAAATGTGCTGGTGCACCATCAATTTGTAGCCAAGCTTCGTGCCTTAAATCTAGCGGAACATCTTCCAAACAAATGGACAAATCATTTTCAGGAAAATTCAAAAATACTTTGAATTTACCCGGGGGGGGGGGGGGGGAAAGAAAAACGGACCACACAAGATATTATCAATGACTCCCAACCACACATTTAAGCTAAATTCGGTCTGGAAGGACCGCGGCCTGATTTGATGTGGGTTTTGATTGCTCCAAACATGGAGGTTATGGTAGTTTACTACCCCTTGGCGAGTAAATGTACACAATAGTTTCCGTAAAAATGAGTTGTCTCTTTCAACCGATCTTATAATCCAGTTGCAAAATTCAATTCGTTTTGGAACATCTCCAGGCCTTAGATGTTGCACGGGTTGTAAGTGAAATGATTTTCTGTTATCCTAATGCAATATTCGTAAATACTTTACTTTTGGATACCCATAGGTTTGAGCATTCAGTTGTCTTGCAGCAGCACGAGAACTTAAGCGATCATTATTGTTAAACAAACGCAATATTTCAGGTCTATGTCTGTCATTCCGTATATCATGACCTCTTACGTTTTTTTTAAACCACCTTCTCTAAATCGACGATGTACCTCCCTGAACACTTTTATGTCAGGTTGTCTTCTATTGGGAAATCTCCGACTATATTCCCTAACCGCTTCAGAAGAATTTCCATTAGTGAAACCGTAAATAAAATGTATGTCCGCATATTCGGCGTTTGTAAACACATTAGGCATTTTAAAAAACACGTAAACACTTAAATAAATTCAACTGAATTGTTTACACGCAAACGCAATTAAACTTTATTTAAGTTTTAAGTTGTCAAAAATGTCAGATATCAAATGATAGCTATGCATCATAGCCTACTTTAATTATCTTCGCAGATTTACTAGCAGGGTGTCCTATTTTTTTGGGTTTCAGAACCTCTTTTCCCCCCCAAACTTCTTCGGGGTGCGACACTGACTTAAAAAAAAAACTTGGTATGTTAATTACATTTAAACAATTCTTCATAAGTTACATTTGTTCGAGAAACGCATTGTTTTTGAGAAAAATGCGAAAAAGCGGTAAACTGAAATTCCTATGTTTTTGAACAGTTTTTCTCATTTATCTCGAAAATCGTGCACTTTACGAAAAAAACTCAAGAGACAAATTTTTTTCTAAATTGAATAAGAAATTTAAATCTCTAATCAAAATATACCAAGGACGTACCACAAAAAAGTTTGTGGGGGATTAAGGTGCAGACACCCTCAAAAATGGACCACCCTGTACAATTAAAAAAAATTTAAAATACTCAAATTAATGCTTCTTGATAAGGTAATAACTTTACCAAATTTCAAATCAATATCTGAAAAATTGTGGAAGCTATTAAAAAAAATCGAAAAATTTTAAAAAACTTTGACACCCTGTATCTTGGAAACGAAGGATTTTTAGATACATGTTTGTATCGAAAACTTATATTATTTCTTAAAGTGGAATACGCCCTCGAAGTTATGAGCATAAAATTCGGACCACCCTGTATATATATATATATATATATATATATATATATATATATATATATATATATATATATATATATATATATATATCTCCTGATAGTGACGCATCATGTATTGAAACGCGTTGAGAAATAAATAATTATAGATTTATAAAAGAAATTGCAGAATTATATTGTTTTTAAATTTAAAACGCAAATTTTTTATATAAATACATACGCAAGATTAAAAAAATAGTATAAGAAACTCGTTTCATAAAACGTTTTACCGCACTCGTCCATTAGAAAACTGACCGCTGCTCCGCTCGTTTTCTAAACTTAGACTCGTGCGATAAAAACGCATCTATAAAACTAGTTTCTTAATATACTATTAGAAGCGCGGTAACCGATGGAAAGATACTTCCGTATCTCGCTTATGTAAAAACTTTTGAAGTTCCACCTATTATGTTTACATTGACCATGTTTGTAATTTTCTGTTGATGTGAAGTGAATCAAAAGATAAAGAAAGAAAAGAAAAGAAAACAACGTGGGCGTATGCAATAAATTGATTTAAAATTTAAAAAATAAAAAGAGGTACTTACTCCAACAAGTCATATTTATGTTCCATTGTTTTTTAAAAGCAATGTAAAGGCAAGCGTATATATAGTCTTATCTAAATTTACTGTATTCCATTTACAAAGGTAATAAAAATCAATGTCGGCGCAAGCAATTCTTTTAAAACGTGCTACCAGCCTTTACTAAACCATCGGTTAATAAAACCGTGTGAAACGTATACTTGCCTGAAGATTTACGACGTTAAAAAAATCTTTTATAGAACAATATTAGGTGTTCTCTGCAGAGTAATTAATTACATTTTGTGCAGGATAATTAAGAACTTTATTTCCAATCCAGCTTTTCATTTTTTTATATAAACACCCGTATGCCAGAACGTATTTTGCTTTTTAAATAAAATTATTAATGGTTTACTATTGAATATGTTGTAAATTAATTTCTGATTGCTTCTTGACTACTTGATGGGTAATAGAGGAAGCCAACGAAATTGAAGGTGTAAGAAAAACTTTCTTATTGATCTAGAATTCTAAGGAGCTTAATTTAGAATTTATAGGAAGTTTGAGGAAAACGCTGTTTTTTCCATAAAACTTTTCGAGACCTCTGTTACTTTAGAAAAATGCATTAATTGAAATATATGTGTAAAAATCTATGTTGAAATATTTCAGCAAAACGTTCAATAACGTAATTTTCTTAAACGGGAACCTATTTGTGCTTCTACCGGAGAGTGTATAACTGAAAAAAATATATTTTCAATTACGTGGGTTGCGAGTTATGTTATGATGTATAGGTCTGCAAGTAAAATGTGAAAATTTATGGTCATGTTCGTAATTTAGAAAAACGGGAAGCTATTTGTAATAATGTTAAAAGCCAAAGGGTAAATATTTGCGTTTAGTTATGAATAAAAAATACAGCCAAAAAAAATTTCTGTTATATTTCGTGTGTGTGTTTAAACTGAAGATTTGGTTTCTTCTAGTGTACAGAGTGGATGTCTTTTTATGGAAATGGGATAATAACACACCTTTTAGAAATTGTAATACGCTAATTGAGTATTGTTTGATTATTTACTTAAGTAATGGAGCGTTTTTCTAAGAGGTGCGCAATAAAATGAATTAGTAGATGTCAATGCTATCGAATCTTATTGACATATGAATTAACAACATAAGTATACAGTAAAATTTGCAAAAATACTTGTATTAATTATCCTTCTCGGAATCAGAAATAAATGTACATTATGAAATAGGTACAGGTTTTCTACTGGAATTTGAGTAAGTTTGCCATGACATTAAGACCGTGCCAGATCCGATGAGATGCACTTCACTTGTGTTCAATTACACAATAAACGTACTCATTTACGTCAAATATCGAGAAATTACTGCTAAACAAGAGTGTACATGAACAATTTTAATTTACGTCTGTAAAATACAACTTTAACAAAAACTTCATTTTTAGTAAAGTGACATCATACTGTAAGCTTATTTTGATGCACCCTGTATGTGTAGTAATTTGATAACGTATGTAACGTGTTTTGATTGTAGCTGAAATGAATTTGGATGAAAAGAATGTTTTTTTGTGTATGCGTAATGTAAGTTGGTGTAATTGATACGCTGTAGAAAGATTTTCGTGTTAAAAGCGTGAAATTTGATTGAGAAATAATCTTTTGAGTAAATTTTGATTGATACGGCACTGGTAAAACTACTGGTCTTTTTGCTACTTTGTATAAAGGAATTTGGAGTAAAGAAATGGTTGTAGATGTATGAGTGAGTGTTTTTACGATATATTGATATTTTATTAATGTGCAGTAAGGAATATGGATGCATATTTGTGCCTGTAGAAATTTTTGTAAAATGGCGCAATTTTGGTAAATCGATGCATGTTCAAGAATGAAATTGATAGAATGTGAGTGAGTTCGCTAAATTGTGTTTGAAAGTAGAATTCGCCCACATGTGAGATTTGCATAAACAGTTGAGGGATAATCTGGGTAATCTACAGTGTGAATGTAATTGCAATATATGATTTCTTCGGAAAGTTTTTAGTGAATTTACAAAGTAATTCAAGATGGCTAGGTTTATTGCGCATTGTTGACGTCTTCTTCCACGTTGGAACCTTCGACGCGGCAAAGAAACGCACGAAATACTCAATTGTGATAGGTGAATTTTGATCTTAGCGCGAATTTATTGTGACGTATTGGCAATATGCCGGGCAGAAGGTATATAAGCGAATGTCAAATTTGAGGAGCTGGTTAGTTATTTAGTTAGAGGTTTTAGATAGTTCAAACAGAGCTTGAGTAAGGGTCGCGTGCGTTATAACCATTAGAATGGTTTGTGTAGAGCTTATTTGTGAAAATTACAGTTTTAGGAGAGCTGGTGTAGCTGTTGCATCAACCCATAAGGGGATAAATCGTATAGACATTCATAAATAAATAATTTAATATATTGTGAGTTGAAGGAAAACATTAGTGATTTTCTTCAAGAAATAAAAAGTGCTTAGGCAGATTTGAAGTTAACACAGCAAATATTTTGTTATTAGTGTTCAATTGTGGGACGCGTGACCAAATATTACTATAAAGAAAACTGAAGATAACCATTTAAGTGACCGAAATAAAAATTTGTAAAATTTAGTTAAGTTATTGGGGATCATTGTTGACATTGAATGTGTACAATCGTTAGCAATACTAAATTGATTGTATAACAGCAAATAAGAACTTTAATGTGTATACGGAAGTAACCATTTTTCATTGTGGTAAACGTTTTGAAAGGGCAAACATCACAGCATAAGGTGATGTGCTGTTAGGCTGAAGAGCCCCTATACCCGGTATGCGAGTGAACAAACTAGACACTGTGTTAGTGAGTACTACAGCCGAGTGCGAATAGGGCTACCTCTTGTGTTTTGTGCATAGTGCATGTAAGAATTTAAAAAGGATTACCGAAAGCAGATCACATGGACTACAACTACCGCACCGAAAAAGGATTAATAAATAATATTAATAATAATAATATTTATTGTGCGAGCGATGGTACACTTCACTCGTCAAAAATTATCTATAGTATACAAAATAATATAAGTATAAACAGTACAAACATGATTTGGTGGTTAACCAACAAGTTAATCATAGAAACCAATAAGTAACTAGATAATCCAGATTCTTAACGTTAGCGATACACCCGTTAAACGAATAAAATGAAGTTAACATTAGAAATTATTTTATTCTGGCTTTAAATTTTAATAACGTTAGAGATTTTATGTGACCAGGAAGCTAACGAATTAATGTAATACATAAGAATTAGATTTAAATTTTATTGAATCAATACAAGTACGATTATCTTTTAAGTACTTTTTTTTTGTTATTGTTGCATTAGTTACGGTTCATTCAAAGAAAAAAGGTAAAAATTAGTTATTAGTTATTTTGTTGTTTTTAGTGTTAGGAATTGGGTAATTTTAGTCTTAACGTATTGATGTGTTTGGTGGTTTCTTTAAACCACGTCGTTGCATATATTTACATGCGAATTTGTCAATATATATCCACTGTTCAATTTATTTTGTCGTTTATTTACCGTCAATTGTGTACCTAACTGGTTACACCTTCTAATAAATGAAATTAGTCTTTGCATATTTTCAAATTTAAGGATCGATTGGAAATTGCGTAATGAGCCAGATTGATTACCACATTTCATTTTAGCTTTGAAATATTAATGCAGACCACTACTAACAAAGTACTTATTATTTTTTATTCAGCATACATTCAGTTTTGAAGTATTAAAGTTTAAACGTATTAATGAATGTCTAAATACGATTTTAAAGATAAAGTAGTAATAAAATACAACGATATTATTGATGATACAAGCACTAACCGATCTATGTTTGAATTATTCAGCAATCAACGAACATTTTGTTGAGATAACAATTCATTGTTAATCCGATTTCGTTTATTTTATTTAGAATTTTCTAAATTGGGAATATTTATTTAATTCAAAGTTTTATAACAGTTAGAAATATAAATTTACAGGTATACGATGGATGCTTACGACAACCCGTGTATTTCGGAATTTTCTTAAGCTTTTGGATCAATTTATTTTGAAGTGTGATTGAATTTGAATGGTGAATGGTTTTACTGAGTAGGCTGTAATTCTGTCTTCCACAGTCAGATAGGATTAATTTAACATCCCGCCTAAGCCTATTTATCTTAGCAAAATTTAAGATTGTGGTGGCGCCTAGAGACAATTTTTCCCGGACTGAGCTTTGTCAATTGTAGATTAATGGTCAGTGTAAGGTGTTTGAAACTACCCTTCAATCATATTACTCCTTATATCGACCACGCCCATTTCCACTGTAACTGGCTTGGCAACCCGCTTATTTCGGTAAGCATACACGACACCTACTGCGGTTTGGACGTGTAACAATACATACACGAATAGAGAATTTCACGTACAACAAAAACATAAAATATTATTCAAAATAAGCGATTTGACACTTACATCCGGTGTTATCGAGAGAGATCAAGCAAATAGTTTATATACTCAGAGTATAAACCTTGCAATGTATTAACTAATAATTCAGTAAGAAGAAATCCTAATCACTTGCATCTTAGCTAGGAATCTCATGAACAAGTGCTATACTGGGTAGGAGTGAACAATCGATAATCGATTACTGAAAATAGTCGATTCTTTAATTAATCGATAACCAAACAATGAAATAATAAAATAATCGAGTAATCAAACAATCGATTAATGAAAAACTAGTTAATAGGAGGCCATCAGTCTAGAGGAAAATAACATAGGGCATCCATTAAAAATATAATTGGGTAAAAATGTGTTCATGTATTTAAGTATTTATAAAGAACATAATGAAACATAAGCTAGGGCTGTATGGGCAGTAAATTTAATGTGGAATAAGCCTGGACGACTGTGTTTGAACAATTCATAATCGAATACTAAACATAACTGATTTTTGTATTAACCGATACTCAAATAATCCATTAATCAAACGATCGATTAAATGAATAATCGATTAATAAAATAGTCGATTTATCGATTATTTTCAAAAACTTATCAAAATGTATAATCGATTTGGTCGATGTTTTTGCCCATCCCTAGTGCCAAGGAAACTACAGAATCAATTCATCTGATGGATATAAATAGAAAATTTTATCTCTGTTTCAGTACCTTACGTCGATGTATTTTTTTACTTTTTGGAAAACTTGAACAAAACAACTGTTATTTTATTTAACTAACTTTTATGTAACGTCTTCTTTTAGCGCAGTTTCCTAGCTTTCTGGAAATTACTTTGTCTATCTTTCTAGAGGGCGCCAAAAAACTGTTGAAAATTATACGTTTTGTCTTATACCATTCAGTGTAACAACGAATACGTGAGAATGCGCCGTACTTATACCGAACCCGTTTCGAGTGTAACCGTAACCTATTCTATAGTGTAATTATTCTTTCTGTGTAATTCATTCCTTATAAATTTAAATGATTCAAGTTGTAGTTAGCGGGCCGAGAAAATTTTATTATTGTAATAACGAAAAAAATTGGAAATCGCAATTGTTACCGCGAAAGAAAACTCAAATTAATGGGTTTTAATACCTTGTTAATAAGTCGTAATATGATAATGTTTTTCGGGATATTTTATTTTCAGTATTTTATGTAACTAATATTTGAATGTACGTAATCAAGGGTTGAATAGAAAAAGAAAAACATGTGTTGGGGTAGAAAACAGGTGTTCTCTTGAAACTACCTTTACTGTAAAACCGTAAAAACACGGATTTTGGGTAAAAACGTCACCAGTTAGTAATTAATTGCATTGAAAGATACCGCAAATCAAAAGACGTCTTTGTTAGTTACTTTGAAATTCGAGACTTACAGGGTTTGAAATGGACGAGTGAATATTTTAAAAATCAATACTTCTGTTGATAATAAATATGAAAATATTCCCACGTAATATTTCTTATTTTTTTTTATAACTTCTAAAAACGGGGGTCGATTTTAAAGAAAAACAGTTAGTTGCTGTTGGAGGTTCGATTGTGTCGTACCGTTTTGATCGATTACAAACCATAGTTATTGTAAGCCGTTGTGGCGACTTTATCTTTTCCTTTTCTGTGTTGCTTTTTAATGTAATTTTTTACAAAATTAATGTGGTCAGGTTAACAAACATATCAGTGAGTAATCACAAAAGTTCGGGTTTTAATCCACAAAGCCGGCGTGTAAACCATATAAGTATAAATAATCATCACCGCCTCGAGTTTAAACCGCGTTAGGTGTTAGTGATTAAGTGATTAACTACAGGATTATATTCAAACGTAAGGAGGTACTTGAATGTAGATTAAAGCTCACACCAAGCAATTCAAGCCGGTGTAACCTATTAAAAATTAGTCATCGTCTAACAGGGGTTGCTATTTGGTTACCACGAGATATTGAATCGCACAGCATGGTCTGTTGATGGCAAAGGTAGTAAGTTAATTGCCAATATGCAATTTCGCAAGCACGCTTATTAAGTTGAAATCTGTTAAAAGAAAGAGTCCGCGTCAATTTTAAATAGAACTGTGGTGTATTCTTAGCATAAGCGAAATTATGCTAAAAACTAGAAAATTTAATAAAAACTATATCATTTTTTCCATACCCTTTTTTAAATAAAAGATATTAACAAAATATTGACAAAATTGAATTAATTGAAGGACAGTTGAGAGTGTATCTAACTGAACAACTTTTATATCACGTAAAAAACAAAAAATATTCAGCTTTGTGAGATTATTTTGACTCACTGGGTGTATCGTATATTATTATATTATTATTATTGTACTGGTGCAATTGTCACGCTATTGGAATTTTAATGAAGCGATGAACACAATTTAAAAGGACATTTGAATGTGGTATTAAGTGATTTAGTTGAAAAAATTACAATGGGATGAGAAATATCGTTCACATAAGGACGACAATGTGTGCCGTTGTGTGGTTATTGTATTTTTATGAATGTAGGTTCTAACTGTTATCAACAGGAAGCGTGAGAAAATTAATCGTATTTTAATACTGTTGTAAAAGTGTGGAATGAATATGTATGTATTTTATTTGTATAAATGACTTAGGAATAATGGAAAATTTAGGTTTGATTCAAGGATAAATAGCAGTGAAATCTACAGAATTTTGCGGAAAGAGACTTCGCCTTACGTGAAATTATCATAAAAAGTTTAATTTGATTTTGAATATTTTATTGACTGAATTTGAATATCGAATTTGGGAATTTTAGAAAGTAGGTAATTATATTTTTTAAGATGGTGTGGATGGAGGAATTCTCGTTTATGTTGGTTCCCTTTTTTTTGCTCGCCAAAGTCATGTGACATTGAAACCTTTGAATAGTGGTTGGTTTTAATTTAGCAGGTTAATATTTGGAGACGTTTTCAACTTTAAGTTTCAGCAGTCGCGCGTAATTTCATAAAGTAAAGTACATAGCAATCTGTGCTAATGTATGTTGTAACAGTTAATAGTGCAATTGAAACATTGTTGTTTACTGCCATAACCCATTTTGGTAATGGAAAAGGACAACGTTTATAACTAGAGTTGATTTTGTGTTTGAGTTGGAACTTATGTTGCGAAACTTTTCCAGAAATCCAATAGTTCTGTAATAAACAGTAACCGTTGTGCTAAGTGTAACATGTGTTAAATCCGCGGGATAGCAAAAGAAACTTTTAAGTGATTCGTTTTAACTAAATAAAGATTTTAGGTATTGTAAATTAAAATTAAGACAGTGTTAAATATTATTATTGCTGATGTAAATATAAGTGCGTTTGCTATCGACATCGAACCATTTAAGTTAGATAATTAAGGATTTAAACACAAAGTGAATTAACATATTCTGTGACAAACATTTTAATTATCTTAAAAAATATACCATAGAAGAAAACTCATTAAAGCGAAAACTCCCAGCTGTTGCGATCAACACAAGAAAAAGCATGATTTGAAATCGACAGTTGGCTACGAGAAGAGGAGTTACTGAGTTAAGGTTACCATCTTAACATTTTCAGCTAAACCCAGTAGAGCAGGTGTGAGCCCAGGTGGCTCGTTAAAATACCATTATGATATTAATTAGTGCACTAAATAACGTGACTCCGTGAACTGATGATTATAATTGGAGCAAAATTTTTTAGTGCTTAAAATTATCTGCAATAAATAATTACAGTAGTTACTCAAATTGAATCTCAATTTGTTTGATCAGTGAATTAAATAGTTTTGTAAGTGAATTAGCAATTAATAAGTGAAATTTTAGGTAATATTAAAAGTAATTAACTTAACTAATTATAAAAGTATGGTAATGGTTGCAAAATTCAATTCCATTGGAATGTTTATTTAAAACATATCAAGTATACATAAGTTAATTGTATTAACTAGAATAGTTTCTGAAATTAGGCAAAATGTAATTTACATTGTGAAACGGATAATGCAGAATTCGATAAGTAAAAAATATAATTGGTATCTGTTTATGTTATATTCTGTAAAAATCACGAACATTTTTTCTCAGTTAAGGTACACCGATAATAGTCTGCATATTGCCATTCAAAATTATTAAATTTAAGAGACTTTTTCCTTTACAAATAAGAAAAATTGAGCATCACTGATTTGTATCTCATCTTATGCGGAGGAAAAAGGAAAAGGCAACGTGTTTCATTCCCTGCCCAAGGGAGAGGGCGGGCTGCTTGAACTTTCCAAGCTCCTTTAGCTGCAGTGATGATACATACATACAAATTTTTAATCAGTAATTAAAATCATTTTTACCATTCATGTTTTATCATTAGCTGGAATTTTTGAGCATGGTGGGTGCAATTAAGAATAGGTGCGGTCTAAATAGGATTGAAGAGAACGGGACTGGGGTTGTGAGTGGGAGTTACTAGTATTCACGTAAATAAATAAATGTGTATCAGGAAAACTCCCTAAAGAATCATCATAAAGGTATGCGGTAACGAGAATCGAACCCATAACCTCCTGAATGCTAAGCAGATCGTGTTACCAACGACCTATTAGCTCAGTACCTTAGACGGTAACTAGTTATGAGTGGACGCGGAAAAGCAGCTGCGGTTGGTTAAGGATGGAATTCTTAAAGCAAAATGGAAGTTTTGTTCTAATTTAAAATTTATCTGCGTTTATACTCGTATCGAATTAATTCGGATCTAAAGAAAATCTCATTTATCAGAGTAAAGCCTTTGTAAATTTCTCCATACGCTATTTTAGCGGATGTTAGGATAAAAATTTCAAGCTATCATCTACTTTATAACTATCCTGAAGAACGTTACTGGTAATTATACTTGATTAAAGCATTTTATTATGGGGAATTCCAGCATGGTTTAGTCATCTTTGACCAAAAATGTATACGTTGTATAACTAAATAGAAAATATTTATAGCATATTGACAAAAATCATACAAATTATATTCGTTTAACCCCGATTGAGGAGTGGTATTCTTCTGGCGGCTGAACTTATGACATTTGCGTTTATGGCCTATTATTCTTTCTATTCTCTAGAGGTACTAGATAATATACTAAGGAAGAAACTCACATTGTATGGTGAATGTTACATTGGATAGTTTCATGAGTTAGCATTGTTACTTAATTTCACACTTAACTGTGGTCCGGAAAGAGTGACTAATTGATACCAGCTTTTCAAAGGATACCATGAGTTTGGAGCTATATGGAACTTGTTTTATATACTTTCTGTAATTGTATATGCTAAATATGCGTGTCTATAACGCAGAAATTTCTGCATAAAGCACTCTGCGCTGTATTAACACGATTTGACTAAAATGTTAAATGCTTTCCACTTTAGTTATTCTAAATTTAATGTTAAATTTGAAATTATCACACATAATTAAATATTTATCTTTTAGGTATTAAATCGTGTGTTTTTAATCTTTATCTATAAAGTAGATATCTCATAAATTGCTAGTCCGAATTGCACAAAATTTGAGATAAGCCTATTTTGGGGTACGGAGGTTCCAGATTTGACATTTGCAATGTTGCCAAATTTTCCGTTTCTCTAATATTACTAATCACTTTGGTTTTTTAAATACATCACCCAGTATATCCAATCATTAATGGAATCTCTTCTTCAATACGAGTTCAACCATATGTAACACTTATGATTTTGTGTAGTCTAGCAGGACCTAAATACATAAAACAGTGCAAAATAAGTAGATTTGAATAAATTTAACTGTTTAAATATAGAATGCTATGATTTTGACATTTGTTCACCATTTACATTAGTAAATAAAACTGACAGTAGTTTGATGTGTTTTGAAAAGTTCTGCAAAGTAAATTGTTTCTCTAAAATGGTTGATAATGAAAAAGAACGAATTACTATTCTAATGACGAGAAGGTACGGCGACTGAAAAAGATCTTATAGTGAAGTAACCAACTTGTTCAACGATACTTTCCCAAACCGTTCTCCTATCTACAAGGTGACGGTACAAACAACTGTAAAGCGTTTTGAGCACTCTGGAGGAGAAAAAGATAAATGCCGACCACGTAGACCAAAACAGTTATAAACGACAACAAAACGTTAAACATAATGCAGAGTTTCGTTGAAGATCCACATACATCCTCACGCAGGGTTGCATATTTACATGATATATGTCATTCTTCAGTATTACGTGTATTACACAAGAATAAATTTCCACCATACAAAATTCATTTATTGCAAGAATTAAGTGAAAATGACTTCGGCCATAGATTAGAGTTTACTAAGGTAATGATGGATCAAATTGGAAATGACGGAAATTTCGTTAACATATGTTTTTCCGACGAAGCAACCTTCACACAGTGTGGGAGTGTAAATCGACATAATTAAAGGTATTGGAGTGACGTAAATCGACACTGGATGCATGAAAACCATACTCAAAGACCACAAAAATTAAATGTATTGTTAAGTATAGTGGATACTCACTTAATTGGGCCTTTTTTCTCGAAGAAAGTTTAACGTCATATAAGTACGAAATACTACTTATAAATGAAATTGTACCTACACTGAGAAACTCGTTTGGAGTCAATTTTAATCAGATATGGGTTCAGCAAGATGGAGTTCCAACTCATTTTGGTGTAAATGTTCGGCGTTATTTAGATGAGATATTTTCCGGGCGATGGGTTGGTAAACGAGGCAGTATTGAGTGGCCTCCACGTTCACCTGATTTCAATCCTAAAGATCATTTTTATTGGGGATACTTGAAAAATTCAGTTTACAAAACTAAACCAGCAAGTTTTGCAGAGCTAAGGTAACCAATTAGTGATGAATCTCAATTCTACCATTCTACCATCGATTAGGGTACTGTCAACTCACAAATGGAGCACATTTTGAACACTTGATTAATCATTATGTTAAAAATGTTGTAATCTTTCAATTGTTACATTTTAATGTAGTTGAAAATAATTTGCATTAAAAAATTTATCGAGATAATTAGGCGTTGCTATATTTTATGTATTTAGGACCTTCTAGACTACATAAAATCATAAGTGCTACATACGGTTGAACTCGTATTGAAGACGAGATTCCAATAATGACTGCATATACAGGATGATGTATTAAAAAAACCAAAGTGACTAATAATATCAGAGAAACGGCAAATCTGGCAACATTGCAAATGTCAAATCTGGAATCACCGTATTCCAAAATAGGCTTATCCCAAATTTTGTACAATTCGATGTAGCAATTTACGAGATAATTGGGCGTTTCCAGACTTTTGGTCAACTCTGCACATTTAAACGTTTCAATAACAATTGCAGTTATCGTCCTTAGTAAATGTTAATATCTTTAAGAATTATTTAAGGGTCGAAATAAATATTTTATTAGTATTCCTGAACAGGCTAAGATTTGACTAACGTGCTAAAGCACTCAGGAACACTGGGAGGGGGTTAGAGATATTGTTAGGCGGCGAGAAATGTTTATGAACGGCTACCTTAAATGTGCTTAAATCAAAATTTGGAGTAAAACGGGAACTGGGTAGTGCGTTCCACAATTTGGCGACCGTTTGGAAAAATGTAGATTGCCCCGTTTAGTGTGATAAGATGGAATTTTTAGTGCATAATTATAGTGTTCCTAGCGAAGATTGCCTGCGAAGGTATTAAGGAGTGTATTTCGGAAGCACACTTGCCAGTGTAATAGCGATAGAACACGGAAAGAGGAGGGAATTGCATTCCAGATGAGGTCGAATTTGAGCCTTATGCAGTAAAATGAGTTGTTGCTATGTGAAGTACTGTTTAAATCTGTATAGAAAACCTAATTTACGGGCAGCTATTTTGCTGGCTGACAAAAGTTGGTCAACCTATCAAGGCTTCAATGATACGGACATCCCTAACATAGAAATAGAGCTTGAAAACTTGAGATCTAAGCCATTCATATATACAGCAGGAAATGATCGGTCTTTCTTGGCGGACACAAGGCAACACTGAGTTTTGTTGGCATTGAACGTGAGTAGATTATTCCTTCCCCATTCAAGGATACATTCTAAGTCACTGTTGGTTGAGGCTGCCATTTTCACTTTAACGTCCTGACTAGACTTATTGTTGTGGGAAACTGAGAAGAACTACAATGTAGTTCATTTTTTTTATCACAATTATTATGCCGTAGATATCTAAATTACCTTACCTAGATTGTTAAAATTATTACTTTATGCTACTGTGTTTAGACTTAGCAAGATTTATTTATATGGATGCTGGAGTTCTGAAGGATTAGGGTCGTTAGTTTTGTCAGTGAAGTGTCAAGACGTATCTGTTTCGACTATTTAGAACTAATAAGTCCGGTTTGGGGTTTACTAATTGCTCGCTCCCTTTAGTGAGTTCAATTATCAAATTTATTTATCAAACATTTAGTCAATAAATGTCCATGAAATTCTAAGTGAGCGTTACCGTGCTGGTAGCGTATGTAGCTCAGCATTATAATGTTCGACGTTACCGTTCTAAGTTTGTTCTGGTTCGATACCATGTAGCGGCATGTCACGACATATACGCACACCATGTGCGGCTACTTAGGCGAATGCTGGGGTAGTATTTTCCCCTTCAGAACCCTAACTCCGTTCCTTCCGATCCTATCCTGACCATACCCATCCTTAATCCCACCATGCATATATACGTAATGTATGTATGTATGCTGGGAATCCATGATTGTGGCTGAAGGAGCTCGGAAAGCTCGAGCAGCCCGCCCTCTCCTTTGGGGACCTTCCCCCTTTTCGCGCATACACACAGCAAGTGTAAACAACCATGTTTAATCAGGCAAATAATTTAAAAAAATTTAATGAGCCGAAAAACATCCTTATCGATACTTTAATTCTGTATCGCTAACAGATGCTTTTGTGTCACGAAAAGTGGACCCGGATAGCTAATTCTTAATATTTTCAATATACACATATTTTTATGCGTAATTACTGTAGAGCTCCCTTTATCGTTATGACAGATTAAAATTATTTGCACATTATTATTACCTTTACTTGTTTTACACTTAAACTGCCTGCGACTACTGCTGTTCGTTTATACTAGGCATTCATTCGTTACAATAAATGAAAAGTCTTTTCCCAAAATTTAAATTACTTTTCTGCACCACAATTAATAAATAACAAAGGATACACAATTTTTATTTTATAAATACATTATAAGCTGCGTAGTTTAATATTTTCAACCTCTGTTACGTAATTATTGCGTAGAGTCACATTCAGCAATATAATTCTTAAAGCGTGCGCGTTACTCTGTCATCATTTCACGACAAAATCAAATTTTATAATTTTCTACATCTCTCTCAATTCACTCTTATGTAGCCTTCGTTTAATTTCGTTCAAATTCAAATTCTAACCAATGAGTAACATTTGTTACACGTTCAAACCGTACTAGGCATCGACACGTACCAGAAAAGCAACAAATAATTAAGTTCAGTTCGGGAAAATAGTCTTTAAGCAATCATTAAATATGTGTAACATCCTTTCGCTTTAAAATACTGCGTTAAACTTTGTCCTAATCACCTTATCTAATTAAACGCATACACGTCAATTCAATTTTGGTTACCAGAAAATTATGATTGCACCTTCAATACATGTAAAATGAAGGTAGTAAGACGTCTGTATACTTTCGATTTTACCCTCGTATAAATCTGACCTAATATTTATAATTGTTATCAATATTCTGAAATAAATAAATATCAACCAATTTAGAAAATAATAATTAAGTCTATTAACTTTTAACCAATAAACCAGTAACTCCTGTCGCAAAGTTAAAACAAACGTAACGATCTGTGCGTAAGTTATGATCCATCCAACTATTGTTTGAAATTATAATGCTAATATCCCTGCAACTAAAGTAAATATTGTTTGTCTGATTAAATCAAAGAAACAAAACAATGAAATTTTCATTTAATAGGCTTGTCTAGAAAAACTCAAAAAATTATCTCATCTTACCTCAGCTAATCAAAATTTCCAGCATATCTACAGATAATCAATCGTTCACTACTCAACAATATCTAAAATTATTCTTACCTATAGATTTCCTAGCTCTTATTAAGATGAATTATACTCCTTAATTCTTAGTTAGTCCTAACACAGTTAACCGCTTAACATCAACACAGGTCGTCACTCTGTAAGCGGTTAACTTAAATGTTCCGGGTCCACTAACGTCCTTCTAATGCTCATATTATTTGGGCAATTTGTTTACTAATTGCCTTCCTAATGTTCATCGAATGCAATATTTTAACTCACTTTGTGTCTAAATTCTTAGTTGTCTATAAACTTACTTGGTTTAATATCGTTAAGAAACACTCACATATTAAGAAGAGCATTAATAATTATTTAATAGGCGTTAATTTCAATTTACAGTATCCAAACCTTTACTTAGTTGTAACGGATCAGTTTGAAAGTTTGTCTTACCATCGCGTGGATTTTATACACAATACTAGCTCTTAATACAATGATTTCTGTTTATCTCAAATCTCTTCAAACACTATTTAAATGTTTGTAAAAGTTTTACAACATAATTTTCAACTCCATACAACATCAAGTTTACTTGTAAACCTTTTAATGTTCTGTCCCTAAACATGACTTCTGGCGGTGAACACGGCACTGTTTTAACCGCACTTCTAACTATTATAACATAAATTAGCACATACAGTTATGTACTTTCTTTTCTGGAATCACGTGCGACTGTTTTAGCTAAGGGTTCGCTAGCAAGCCTCCTCTAGCTTACTACTTTTCTTCTGTTATAGATTCTCACGTCCATCTTGCCAACGTCACCAAATATTTACTTGCGAAATTAAAACCAACCACTCTCAAAGGGTATAAATGTTACGTGCCTTTTCTCACCAGAAAATATGAAATAGAACCCACGCAACTAATCCGTCCATTTACACCATTTTGAAATTTTTAACAAAAACGTGATAGCTCTCCGAAATGTCTAAATTAGACAATCATATTCATTCAATACAACATTTAGAACCTAACTACAATTTTTGTGAAAGGTTCACATATGCACAAAGTCTTTCTCCGCAAAATTCAATTAATTTTAGTGTAATTTGCCTTTGAATCAAGATACAATTTTCCATTCCCAACTCGTTTGTACTAAGAAGAATGTATACATAGTCCTTTAATATAATAACAGCATAGCATTAATTCACTGCATCTCAGTTTTAATCTACATTTATGAAAATACAGAAGCTACACAGTGGTACGCATTATTGTCTCAATAGGGGTTTTACTAAAATATTATTTATCGAGCAAATTAGTTCTTTTAGTTCACGATCCTTTATACATCAAAGTATGCCTTTACATAATATTGAACTCTTTACTACAAGCTTCAGTAGCGTAACATTTCCACCAAACTTACATTATGCTAGAAAAATTTAACCTGCACAAGCACGCGTTCATACTTCAGAAATACGTCATACACACAACACAACTCTAACTATACACAGTGCGTCAAATTAAGCTCACATTTTTTCCCTGAAATGACGCTTTGGGCACAAGGAATAACGCAGATGCTATACTTTTACCGTTAAGATTGTCAATAAATAGCTATAAATACGATCTTCCTATACTTTAAAGATAATCTTTGTCATATCAAACTAGGTAGCATTGATCTAATTGTAAAAGCATTAACCAATGCACTCTAAAACATTGAGGTCGCCATAATTTTGAATTAAAAAAATTTACCTTACATTATATTTCGAGCCTAATTGAACATTATATTTTTTTATGAATGGGCGATTATGTTTTGCACACCTTTGTCATAAATATACCACTTTAAATGTATTCAAATTTTATGAACAAAATTTATTTAGTAAATTATTCTATGTTCTAACGTGAATATATTTACTTACCACACAGTAACAGAACGGTAAAAGTCAGTGTCGTGCGTGTTATTTTTACATTTAATGAAACTGTCAAATATTTTTATTACATTATCGAATATCGGAATTATCGACATAATAAGGTACAGTTGGGGCAACAAAGAACGGGACACTACGGTTTTACAAGTTCAATGGGCATATCTACTTTAATTAGTAACGGACTACTTAATTTTATTATTGATTAATCCCAACACCTTAGATTATTAGTAATAATGACAGTTATCGTCTTCAGTAGTAGTAAAATATTTTAGAATTGTTTAAGTTGTTAGAACAGATTTATGAAATATGAAAAATAAATTTGTTCTAACAATTTAAGCAATTTTAAAAGATTTTATTACTACTGAGGACGATAACTGTAAGTGTATAGATTTGTATAAAAATAACAAATGTATACATCATTAAAAAACTCAAAAAGGTAAGTATTTGAATTATATGTAATAATAGTGAAAGTTCATATTTTCAGATATGTTAACGCTTTTTGGCAAAGACTCAAACCATTTTTTGCAATTCCAAAAATTACACCAAAAAGCAAATCCTTTCACGTTTTGCTAAGATTGCAATCAGATCTTTTCAAAAGTTCAAATCTACGGGGTAAAATGATCAATCAATCAAAAGAGGATAGGAAACGTTAGAAAAGTAGTGGGATAAGATGCACCGTTTCAACAAATATGGTAGATAAATCCAAGGAAAAAGAACATTTTACCTAATAATAAACACTAAACGTACCAAACAAAAATACGTAGTAGAGGAGACATTTTAAGTCAAAATTTTCATATAATAATAATAACTGAAAATAACCATTTTGTGTGTCATATAACAACTAAACTTTGCTGTGCTATGCTATTATTTAAAAGGATAAAAGTTTGATAGGGCACTGTTTGAAAACAAGTTTTGATTATCGTGGTATGGCCATGCTTAGGATAGTGAAAATGTAATTTGAATTTATTTTTTAAACATATGACCAATAGATACGAAATACTATGGTATTTACACCAGCTTGACGATATACTAATTTACTACAGTATCTCTTGAGTTTGTGCAACACTATTTTTAATATTAACTTTTAACCAATTATTAATTTATTTAAGTGCTTTTTGCAGAACCACCCCACACCAAAATGCCATATTGAAGTAATGGTTGTGCAAATCCAAAGTAAATAATTTTCAGTGATTTAAAGTGCATATAATTCAAAATAATTAAAATTTTATTGCTTATGTATTTAATATGTTCGTGCCACCTAAGGTGACAATCAATGATCACACCCAGATAGTTTATTTTGTTGACCCGATCTATACTTGTACTACAATCGCATGATATCATGCTACAGTCAATATCGTGAATGAGTATGTTATTTACTGTTAAATGCTTATTGTCGTAGAGAGAGAAAGGCTTGAAGTGAGTTCTTTAGCGTTGAGTGACAAGGTGTTACAATCTAACCAGTGTTTAATGTAAGACATGTTTTGTTGAATTTTATTAAATAAAGCGTCCCGAGATGCATCTGAAGCTACAAGTACCATATCATCAGCAAATGAAATTATTGCAGAAGTATTTAACTGTAGATTATTTAAGTATGATCTGAGTAATGATAGTGCCACACCCCTTACGCCATAATACTCAAGTTTCCAGCAAATATTATTATGTGGAACTGTATCGAATGCTTTGGCCATATCAAGAAATACAGCTGCACAGCATTGTGATTTGTCAAAACATTCTTTTATGTAAATTACCAGTCTATCTAGAGCGTCTTCGGTGCCCAGACCATCTCGAAAGCCAAATTGATTATCATCAGTCAATTCCAGGTATATATATATATATATATATATATATATATATATATATATATACAGGGTTATTACAAATGATGTTCATGATTTCAAGTGTACATAAATCTAGTTTTATTTATCATACAAAAAATAAAATAGTTACATTTCAAGAAAAACTCAAGAAGTTTCATCCTAGATGCCAAGAATTAGAAATGTTCTACATGAGAACCCCTTGTGATACGACAGATGTTAAGCGTGTAATCAAGCTTTTGCCATACTTTCGATGGCTCTGGTAATCCGTTGTTGGGATCTCAGGTGTGCTTTCTGGTGGTGTATACACTTTATGTTTGATGTATCCTCACAAGAAAAATCACAGGGGTGATGTCCGGAGATCTTGGAGGCCAGTTCAAGAGTGCACCATCACTTGGACCTGCACGACAGATTCATCTACCAGGCAGCCGATTTTGAAATCCAGAATGAAGTTTAGTGATTCTTGTTCTAATTTCGGTAGAAGCCATTCCGTCATCATGTCCAAGATTTATTCCATTTGTTGTTTGTGCAATAAAGAAAAAAGGTCCGTACACTTTGTTGTAAATGATAGTACAAGACAGATTAACCTTCGAGTGTAAGTGCTCGATGTAGGTGTGTGGGTTCTCCGAGCCCCATATTATGACATTATGTCTGTTCACGTTACCACACAAGTGGGATGTGGCTTCATCACTAAAGACTAAACATTTTACACAGTTTTAATTTTCCATCAAGGCCTACATGTTCTAACAAAAGAAAGTCTTAGAACTTTGTCATTTGCTTTTCAAGCTGAAGCTTGTAAGGCTTGAAATTTATACGTTTACGTAAAATTTTCCAAACTGTTGACTGTGGTATACCAAGCTGTCTACTGCATTTAACAGTAGATTTCTGTGGACTACGCGTAAAACTTTCCCTTGCCTGCTGTACAGCGTCATTGCTTACTGACGGCCTTCCAGTTGATTTCTTTTTACAAATGCACCAATTTCTCTTAAAATTCAACTACCATTTGTGATTGTTAGGAGGATCTTCATTAAATTTGGTTCTAAAGTGACGTTGCACACTAACAACTGATTGGTTGATGTGATAATCCAAAACATAAAAAGCTTTCCTGTCTTCAAATTCAGCCATTACACAATTGACAACAATTGACTTTAACAAACAGCTGATACGTACTTAAATCAATGTAAGCAAAACTATGAGTTTTTCTTTCCAGTGGTACCAACTGAAATGGTCTTAAAACAGGTTAATCTAGTAATATTTATAATAGAAATCGGGAACATCATTTGTAATAACCCTGTATATATACACTTATCGAGTTGTTTTATAATAATTTTTTCGAAACCTTTGGATATATTGCTTATTTGTGCAATCGGTCTGTAATTAGTTATTGACTCCCTTTTTTGTATAAAGGAATATATTTTAAATAGGGTATCCCTTTTTCAAAACATTTGTTGAATAAAACGCACAGTGGATCTGCGACTACATTTTTAATTTGATTAAGCACTTCGGTTGATATGTTATCAGGACCGCATGAGGTTACGTTGTTTAAACTGATTATTGACGAGGTAACGTCTGACGGTGTAACAGGAATCTAGAATAAGCTAATGGGATTAACTTCAATCAGAGGTACACAATTCAAGCTTACCTTATTTATGTTCCTGGATAATTTTAGAAGTGTTTCAATAAAGTGTTCATTAAATTCATTAGCAATGTCTATATCTTGTTCAACCTCCTCTCCTAATGGATTTAAATAACTCTCGTTTATAGCACGACGTACGATACCTACCGGACTGTTACGTTTTAGCATTGTTTGAATGAAGGCTACGCAGGTAAAAATATAAGTAGGTAAAACCGGATAGGTGCTGTTAGACATTAACTAACCTCTATTAGTACTTAGGTACCTATTGTGCAGTGTAATCAACATGGAATTACACGCAAGGTTTTTAAATAAAAAGGAATGGTTTTATTACTCCGATTTTCCCTATGTGTCCCAAAAATTATCAAGCGTTTTGGTATATACCTAGCCCTAAATCTGATCCGAACGTGTGCATTTGTCTTTCTTTTACGGTAAAATTATCTTTCCAATGAAGTATGAACTGTTCCTAAGTACCTAATAAAGAAATATCCCACGCTTGCGTAGAGCCGTATCAGTTTTCATAAAAATATTTTAGTCTAGAAAAGTGCATCACCAGATGTAGACTGGTGTAGAGACTAATACAGCCGAGATGGCAATTACCACCCGCACTGCTCCCGCTGCCGTAGCAAAAACAGTCGCTGCACTTTTTTGCTGCAAGCAAAGAAAATATGCCACGATTCTTAGAAATGATGATGGCTTCGACATTCGAACATTGGAAGTGTTGTATTTTATCTAATATATTTCAGTTTCAGTTCAGTTGAATGTTGAATGCAGATTAATGGCAGGTTGCTGAACTTGGCTCAACATTAACTTACGTTTTTGAGAATCAAGTTTTGTAAATATTAAGTACGAGTGATTAACTTTAAAAGTAAACTAAATATAGGTAAATTAAAGGTAGCCTTATATTTAAAGCTGAATTAAATAGCTTACACTTTGGTTACAGGTGCGGTGTGCGGTAAACGGTACCTACCAAATTTAAAATAAAACTTTTACATTGTGAGTGGTGCATTTTCGTAGTTTTCAAACTTTTAAATAAAAACGCAAACATCTTTCTTTTATTTTTACTAAGACATTACTAAAGTGCAATTTACTCTGTTTTTTTTCCTTGTAGTTTTAATTTAAAAACTAAAGTGTGTCAAAATAAACTATTAATATGAAACGGTCAAGTGCAAATAAAAGACTTAAATATAAGTGTTTTTTTTCTAAAAAAACTAAGACAGACGAACAATTAGCAGACTCCTCCCCAGTCCACCAACTTGATTCCATGCGTGCATCAACAAGCGGAGTAATGAATACAATAGCGACTAGTGGAGTTCCGCGAATATATCAGTAACGACTCCATCGACAAGTGCATCAGCGAGTAATGCAACAACTTCTACGATTACTTCAATAGTTGATGTTGACGACACAGCGTTACTTCCTGTTTCCAAGACGAAAAGTAAAGTAACCATTCCGTTTATTTCTTCTCATAAAACATCACATAACGATCTTGATTTGGGAGTGTATATTGGAATCGATATCAATGATATAAAAAAGTGATTCTCTTAAAGTCAGCGTGGACTCTCCCAGAGAATTATAGCTTTCTCACTACTACACAACGAAAGCTTCGCTTCCAGATGTCTTTGTTGAACAGATTTTCATGGTTAGTGCATTCAGAAAAGCTAGAAGGTGCTCTCTGCAAAATTTGCGTGTTATTACCAGCACGTGGGAGCTTTTGTTACTTCGCCGTTTTGTAAATGGAAAAATGCCTTAGAAAACTTTCAACTGCACTCCATGAGGACTTACCATAAAAATGCTGTCGAAGTAGCCAGTACTTTTTTAAGAACTGCAGAAAATAAGCAAGTATCTATCGGCAATCAGTTAGATTGTGAACGTGCAAAACAGGTTGAAGAAAAATTGACGTCTATTGTAGAAACTATCATTCTGTACGGTCGGCAACAAATTTCTCTTAGAGGTACTGATGATTATGGCAAAATAATGGTCGAAAATCCGAGAAATGAAACTAATGACGCAACGTTCGTGCCCTCTTACGCTTTAAAGCCAACTCTGGAGATACCTTACTTTTAAAACATGTAAAAACTGGTACTGGCAATGTGCAATATACAAGCCCTCAAATTCAAAATGAGATTATACATATTTGCGGAGATATAATAAAAAAAAAATTGATTGAAAAAGTTAATCATGCAGGATAATTTGCAGTTTTAGCGGATGAAACAACAGACATTGCTCGTATTGAGCAGATGTCATTATGTGTTAGATATGTCGATAACAACTGCGTTCGAGAAGATTTTTTAGAATTTATTCCTATACTAGACTTAACAGGAAAAGGATTGGCAGCCACTATTCTTTCCGGAGTAAAGAAAAATGGTATTAATTGCAGTAACCTGATAGGTCAAGGATACGATGGTGAGGGAACTATGAGTGGCCATCTACATGGTGCTCAAGAATTTGTTAAAAAGGAGCATCCTCTCGCTTTATATGTGCATTGTGGCGCACATTCTTTAAATCTCGCCCTTGCTAATTCTTGCGGTCAACCATATATACGGAATGCGCTTGGTACTATTCGTGAAATCGGTGTTTTTTTTCGATCATCTGCTCAAAGGAGTAACGTTTTAAAAAATTCAATTCGAGTAATAATTGAACAATTTTTTTCTTACACTATTGGTCTCAGTAAAAATTTACAGCGGCCAAGTTTTTAAGTCAATGTTTGAAAACGCGTCTTCTTTTCTAGAAACAAACGGCTCAGTAATAGAAATGTCACGCATAGTTGGACGTCAAGCCCACAAATGTAGAAAACTACTACAAAATTAATATGTTTTTACCATTTTTGGACCACATTTGCGCTCAACTTTTTGACAGATTTAGGAAACATAAAACAATAATAGCCGGTCTTCAAAAAATTCTTCCTTCAAAATGTTCGTCAATTTTGTTTGAGAATATCGAGGATTGTGTTAATTTTTACCGAGATATTTTGCCTCAACCCGCCACGCTGAATGCGGAGTTTGAAATTTGTCAAAACAAGTGGCGTAATACTTCTAGCGACGTTCCTCAAACTGCTCTTGAAACTTTTAAAATTTGCAACGAGAGTTTCTTCCAAATATTAAAAAACTTCTACAAATATTGCTAACTTTACCTGTTTCAACCGCAACACCCGAAATAACTTTTTCGTCGCTTAAAAGACTTAAGACACATTTGCGGAACAGCACAACAGAAAACCGCTTAAATGGTTTGGCGTTGATGTCTGTTCACAGGAATGTGTCTCTTGATGCTGAAAAAGTAGTCAGTCGGTTTGCCCAAAACAATCGAAGACTAATTTTATAACAAAAATGTACCTCTATTACAATATAAATTTTAGTATTAGGTATTAACTTTTTTTATTATCACTTAAATAATCATTTTCATTATTACTTATATTATAATAATATTTTCATTGTTATTATTATTTTAATTTTGCCCATTATTATTTTTAACCCCCCCCCCCCCCTATACAAAATTTCTGCCTACGGCCATGCCCTTGTGTTACAAACCAAATAAATTTCGCTGTAACTCAAAATTATCTATTACCTTAGATGCATAAGGGTTCATTTATGTTTTATGAAGCTATTCTAAGCTAAATAAAATTATAGAATTATAAAGAATGATCTTTATAACCCTAAGTCAAGTATAAAACGCTGTTCCGTTAATATCTTCCTTTATAAATACAAAGGAGGGTCTGTATATTCTTTTATACCTGCGGGAACTTTGAAACGAACGTACGCATTTGAAAAGCAGTTTGTTAATTCGTATTGATCACTCAAATGAGCAAAACGTGTAGCGTATGGTCAGTTAGCTTCGCAAGGTCACTTAGTTTGAATATTTTCGTGCGTCTGTGTGTTGTATTTATATTTTAACGGTATTTATAAGCAGTTTATTCACTTTATTTTCTTCACAAAATAAAAGACAACATTTTCAATTTACGCATTTTATACGGAATATAAATGATGGAGGAGATATCCAGAGATGAATTTTCGAGGTAAGATTCCTGGTGAAAATTTCGCTAATGCATACGTTTATTTACTGTTTAGATTGAGTGAGGCCGAAAAAAATGAGTACTTGAAAGAGTTATTGGACGAAGAAGATAATGAGAGTTGACCTTCTGACAGTGAAGACGGCGACTGGTTTCCGACAGGTGATTTGATGCATAATTCTTGTGGTAATGGATATCTTGCAGCGTCGGATAATGAAGCAGAAGATAGTGATGAGGAAGAGTTGGCTAAACACGCAGATAGTGAAAGTGAATGCCAGACGCAGGAACCGCTAGATGATGAAAGTAAAAACAAATCTGAGGAGGATAGCGAAGAAGTCGCTGCTGAATATGTTTCAGACAGCATCCGCACAACGTTTGGGGCTAACGATAAAACTGTTTGGAATAAAAGTGTACAACGTCAAGGAGTATTGTCAGGCAAAGGGCTAGACCTCACAGAAGTACAGAAATGTTATCGATAATTTTGATTTGTGCTGGTGTAAATAACTCCAACACTGATCATGTACAAGATATGTGAAAGAAAGCATCATTCCGTGGAACGATGGAACGACAATGATTCCAATAGATTTTACGGTTTATACGATTTGATGTTCAAAACACACGTCGTGCACGAACAGCTAATGATAAAGTTGTACTAACGGCTGATGTTTGGAGCATGCTAAATGCTTGGCTACAATTAATAAGCCAACGGAAAATTTGACTGTCTTCTTCCCAGGGAGAACGAAGTTCACTCAGTATATGATTTCAAAGCCTGTTAAATATGGCATAAAATTATGGTCGATATGTGATGCAAAATGGTTTTCCGCTCAAAGGAATTATATCCCTCTTACGCTTTAAAGCCAAATCTGGAGATACCTTACTTTTAAAACATTTAAAAACTGGTTCTGGCAATGCGCATTATACAAACCCTCAAATTCAAAATGAGATTATAAATATTTGCGGTGATGTAATAGAAAAAATTGATTGAAAAGTTAATCATGCAGGATAATTTGCAGTTTTAGCGGATGAAACAACAGACAATGCTCGTATTGAGAAGATGTCATTATGTGTTAGATATGTCGATGACAACTGCGTTCGAGAAGATTTTTTAAAATTTATTCCTATACTAAACTTAACAGAAAAAGGATTGGCAGCCACTATTATTTCCGGGCTAAAGAAAAATGGTATTAATTGCAGTAACCTGATAGGTCAAGGATACGATGGTGCGGCAGCTATGAGTGGCCATCTAATGATGCTCAAGAATTTGTTCAAAAGGAGCATCCCCTCGCTTTATATGTGCATTGTGGCGCACATTTTTTAAATCTCGCCCTTGCTAATTCTTGCGGTCAACCATATATACGGAATGCGCTTGGTACTATTCGTGAAATCGGTGTTTTTTCGATCATCTGCTCAAAGGAGTGACGTTGTAAAAATTCAATTCGAGTAATAATTGAATAATTTTTTTTACACTATTGGTCTCAGTAAAAATTTACAAAAAATTGACACCGACTTGGCAGAAGCGTGTGAATATGTTAAAGAGCTTTGCAGCGTTTTTCAGCAAATGCGAAGCGACAGCGACCTAGTTTTAAGTCAATATTTAAAAACAAACAGCTCAGCTCAGTAATAGAAATGCCACGCATAGTTGGACGTCAAGCCCACCGCCACAAATATAGAAGACTACTACAAAATTAATATGTTTTACCATTTTGGACTACATTTGCACTCAACTTTTGACAGATTTAGGAAACATAAAACAATAATAGCCGACCTTCAAAAATTCTTCCTTCAAAATGTACGTCAATTTTGTTTGAGAATATCGAGGATTATGTTAATTTTTACCGAGATATTTTGCCTCAACCCGCCACGCTGAATGCAGAATTTGAAATTTGTCAAAGAAGTGGTGTAATACTTAGCGACGTTCCTCAAACTGCTCTTGAAACTTTTAAAATTTGCAACGAAAGTTTCTTTCCAAATATTAAAAAACTTCTACAAATATTGCTAACTTTACCTGTTTCAACCGCAACACCTGAAAGAACTTTTTCGTCGCTTAAAAGACTTAAGACATATTTGCGGAACAGCAAAACAGATAACCACTTAAATGGTTTGGCGTTGATGTCTGTTCACAGAAATGTGTCTCTTGATGCTGAAGAAGTGATCAGTCGGTTTGCCCAAAACAGTCGAATTTTATAAAAAAAATGTACCTTTATTACAATATAAATTTTAATATTAGGTATTAACTTTTTTTATTATCACTTAAATAATCATTTTTATTATTACTTATATTATTATAATATTTTTATTGTTATTATTAATATTATTATTATTATTTAAACGTTGCCCATTATTATTTTTACCCCCAAACAAAATTTCTGCCTACGGCCATGCCCTTGTGTTACAAACCAAATAAATTTCGCCGTAACTCAAAATTATCTATTGCATTAGATGCATAAGATCATTTATGTTTAATGAAACTATTCTAAGCTAAATAAAATTATAGAATTATAAAGAATGACCTTTATAACCCAAGTCAAGTATAAAACGCCGACAGCTGTTAATTCCTTCCTTTATAAATAGATATAATAGAAGAGGGTCTATATATTCTTTTATACCTGAGGGAACTTTGAAACGCATTTGAAAAGCAGTTTGTTAATTCGTATCGATCACTCAAATGAGCAAGACGTGTAGCGTATGGTCAGTTAGCTTCGCAAGGTCAGTTAGTTTGAATATTTTCGTGCGTCTGTGTTTATATTTATATTTCAACGGTACTTATAAGCAGTTTATTCACTTTATTTTGTTCACAAAATAAAGAACAGTTTCAATTTACGCATTTTATACGGAATGTAAATGATGGAGGAGATATCCAGAGATGAATTTTCGAGTAAGGTTCTGGTGAAAATTTCGCTAATGCATACGTTTATTTACTGTTTAGATTGAGTGAGGCCGAAAAAATGAGTATTTGAAACAGTTATTGGACGAAGAAGATAATGAGAGTTGACCTTCTGACAGTGAACGGCGAGTGGCTTCCGACAGGTGATTTGACGCATAATTCTTGTGGTAATAAATATCTCGCAGCGTCGGATAATGAAGAGAAGATAGTCATGAGGAAGAGTTGGCTAAAACGCAGATAGTGAAAGTGAATGCCAGACGCAGGAACCGGTAGATGATGAAAGTAAAACAAATCTGAGGAGGAGAACCTTTGTTGGCAATAACGATAAAACTGTTTGGAATAAAGTGTACAACGTCAAGGAGTATTGTCAGGCAAAGGTTAGACCTCACAGAAGTACAGAAATGTTATCGATAATTTTGATTTGTGCTGGTGCAAATAACTCCAACACCGATCATGTACAAGATATGTTAAAGAAAGCATCATTCCTTTATACGTGCAACGATGGAACGACAATGATTCCAATAGATTTTACTGTTTATACGATTTGATGTTCAGAACACACGTCGTGAACGAACAGCTAATATAAAGTTGTACTAACGGCTGATGTTTGGAACATGCTAAATGCAAACTTGGCTACAATTTAAAGCCAACAGAAAATTTGACTGTCTTCTTCCAGGAGAACGAAGTTCACTCAGTATATGATTTCAAAGCCTGTTAAATATGGCATAAAATTATGGTCGATATGTGATGCAGAAAATGGTTTTCCGCTCAAAGGAATTGTATATACAGGCAAAATAGGTAATACTCGAGATGTCGAGCAAAAAGAAAGAGTTGTCAAAGAACTTGCAGCCGGTTTCAAAGGATCTGGCCGAAAAGTATGGATAGATTTTTCACGACTTTGCAATTAGCTAAAGCTCTTCTTTCGCGGAACCTTACTCTCATTGGCACTTTGAAAAAATAACAAGCCATACATTCCTTCAAGAGATGAAAGCTTCGAAAACAAGAGAACCCTCGTCAACTCTTTTTGGCTTTTATGAAAAAGTCACCCGAAGAAAAACAAGGCTGTGATTTTGCTCAGCACATGCACGAGGATAATAAGACGTCTGATGTAGTACATAAGAAACCAGAAATGATTTTGTTTTATAATAAATACAAAGCTGGCGTCAATACAATCGATCAAATATGCACGAGATACACTACGCAACGTCGAACGTACAGGTGGCACTCGCTTGTCTATAGTATCCTCGACATCTCGTCCCTTGCTGCCGATATTGTCTATTATGAAAATAATAAAATGATATCCAAGAAAACGAACCAAAGGAGATTTTTTGGCACCAGCTTGCTGAAGATAAATAAATAAACAATTGACAACGAATATTTGTTTATTTATAGTTATTTTTTTGCATAAAAATATTCAAATTTCACACGAAATCCACGATATTTGTATGAGGGTACACGGTTGGACTATACGTGTCTTTTTTTCAAAACGGAAATTTTCTTAGTTATATAGCTATAGCTACAGCGCGAAAAACCCACCAATCACATTCGAACTTCTGTTTCTTGGGTCATATCTAAAATATCTGGTGTGGAACACTACACGACCTTCCAACCTAGAAAATGGGAATTAAATTTTCTTTAAATAATACGTCCACACTTTTTTTTATAAAATTAATTGTTATTCAGATAATGAAATATTTAAATATTTTAAATTCTACCTTAGGAATTTTTTTGCCGCTAAATTACGCTTCATATAAAAAAATTGCATAGAACGTAATTAATTGATATATTTAAGTTATCCTTCCTCTATCCAACGAGGTATCGACCACCCCTCCAAGTCGATAAATAACGGAGCTAGGTTTTTAAAGTACTCGCGAAAAATGCACAAAGTCCAAATTTCCGCGAGTTTAAAACGCTAGCTTATTTATCGACTTATAATATACTCTTTGGAAGGAAGGATTAGAAAATTCCAGTCGATCGGACCACACGTTTAGGCACTGGGTCTGCCCAAAGTAATAGGGCCTTAACGGCGGGTCCGATAGACCCGAAATTTTTTTATTCGATTCTCTCATCCTTCCTCTATCCAACGAGGTATCGACCACCCCTCCAAGTCGATCGGACCACACGTTTAGGCACAGGGTATTTTTATATCTTTGAAATATGCAGCTGTTTTAGAAGTATTTGATAAAAACCAAAAACTACCTTTAATAAACCCCCCTCTTCGCCGTTGGATTTCTCCCAAAATCTAATCAGCTCTAAGCTATATGAAAACAAGCTTAAATACAAAATTTTAAGTACGTAGATACTAAAATTTTGGCGAAACTTGACCAAAAGTTGAAAAGTGAAAAAAAGTCGATTGCATAACCTTCTATACGTACATATGTATATTGTATATGTAGGTTGGAAGGTTAAATGGGAATAAAAAGGAAAATTAAAATCTACGGTAACCTAGAATACCTTTTTATTTCCATTTTTTTCCTCGAAAACAGAAGTACGTATGAATGTGATTGGTTGGTGGTTTTTTTCGCGCTATGGCTAAATTAAGGGTCATAATGTTTTAATGCACGGTGTTAGTAATATAAGGTTTAAAAATGGAAAATATCGCGCTAAATTATAAGAGATTAGATATTTATATATTATTTTTCTGGATAAGCAAATGGTTATTGTTTATTTGTATTTGAATGTAAATAATATTAAGATGAAAAGCTGGAGTTTATTTTGGTAAGTTACCTATATATTCAATTTGAAAATATTTAAATACGCGGCATTTGCAAGTCTGTTGATGTGTTGGAAGGGATGAGACGCTGTCATAATAATGATGTGCAGTTTTTAAAACAGTGGCGTTAAAAAAGCGAACAAGAAGTGACGAGAGTTCATAGTTGTCGGTTGATCGACGCCGCAGCATAAGTGATATTGTAGTCACGCGGCCCTATAAAGTGTGAAAATTGCAAATCAGAATTAATTAGCGGTATAATAGGGAAGAAGTAGAAAATTACCTTCCTTGTTAAAATAATAAGAAGTGCAAATATTGGCAAGTTGGCGATAATAAAAGATTGCGTAATAGTTTACAATAGCGTTTTAAGTGCGTGTTAAGAGTGTTCCAAGTTGAATTTTTGATAACGAGTGATAAATATACAATAAGCCAATCGACCCAATTAATAGATCGATATATAAAGTATAATAACTAAAAAACATTGATAATGACAGAATGGTCTTCCGTAGCTCGCTTAGAGTTTGTTGCGCACGCCGTCTGTGATTAAAACTGAATAATTAAGTAAAAACTGTATAGTGCAAATATGTCGAACAATTATTTACTAAAATCATTAACTGATGGATGAGAATCAGAAGCGTATTCAGCTACAGCAAAAGTATAAGAAAAGATAAGGATAACAAAAGAGAACGGTTCCGGAATGACGGCAAAGTGACATCATTGGAAGAGCAGTCTCTAACTTATTTGAGGCTCCTTTACCGGTCAAAGGAGCGCCAGCATTACATCATCAGTTTTTCAAAATAAGTAAGAACCCTTTTTGTTTGTTTTAATAAATAAAACGTTTTTGTGTTTGATTTCTCAAAATTTTACATTTGACTATCACAATTAAACGAAAGCAATCGTTTAATTGTGATAAAGATTTTGTTTGTTATGATAGTTTTAAGAAGGTTATTATTAGAGTGAGGATTTTATGCAAAATGCATATCGCTTATTTTTTATAGTTGAAGAATATCGTTTTGTTTTTAGACGAATTGCACTAAATGCTATCATTTGGCATTAATTAATTTTTGCATATTTTGCATATTTCGCCAAATACTGCATATATTGCAATTTTATGCATATTTTGCCTTTTAATTAATAAAATTAATAGTAATTTTGAATATTTGTTTATTTATAGTTATTTTTTGCATAAAAATATTCAAATTTCACACGAAATGCACGATATTTGTATGAGGGTACACGGTTGGACTATACGTGTCTTTTTTTCAAAACGGAAATTTTCTTAGTTATATATCTATAGCTATAGCTCGAAAAACCCACCAATCACATTCGAACTTCTGTTTCCTGGGTCATATCTAAAATATCTGGTGTGGAACACTACACGACCTTCCAACGTACAAAATGGGAATTAAATTTTCTTTAAATAATATGTCTACACTAGGTATCTAGGTATTCTTATATCTTTGAAATATGCAGCTTTTTAGAAATATTTGATAAAAATTAAAAATTGCCCTTAATAAACCATCTCCGCGCTGGATTTCTCCGAAAATCTAATCAGCTCTAAGCCATATGAAAACAAGCTCAAATACAAAATTTTAATCACGTAGGTACTTTCAATTATATTTATTTAGTTTTATATTTATCATGCTTTACATTAAAAACTTTGTAAAGAAAATTTATCGAAAATTAAATTTTCTGTAAAAATACGTCTATACTTTTTTATAAAATTAATCGTTATTCAGGTAATGAAAAATTTGAACTAACACTTAAATTCTACCTTAGAATTTTTGCGCTAAATTAGGCGTCATATCAAAAAATTGCATAGAACATAATTCATCGATGTGTTTACGGTCTATATCCAGGTATTTTATATCTTTGAAATATGCAGCTGTTTTAGAAATATTTGATAAAAACAAAAAAACTACTCCTAATTCTCCCAAAATCTAATCAGCTCTAAGCTATATGAAAACAAGCTTAAATACAAAATTTTAAGTACGTAGATACTAAAATTTTGGCGAAACTTCCAAAAGTTAAAAATGAGCTAATAAGTCGATTGCATAACCTTCTATACGTACATATGTATATTGTATTTGCAGGTTGGAAGGTAAAGATAGAAATAAAAAGAAAATTAAAATTTACGGTAACCTAGATTACCTTTTATTTCCATTTTTTTGAAACAGAAGTTCGAATGAATGTGATTGGTTGGTGTTTTTTTCGCGCTATGGCTAAATTAAGGGTCATAATGTTTTAATGCACGCTGTAACATAAGGTTTAAAAACGAAGCAACATATGTAACGGAGCTTTAGAAAATCAAAACATCGCGCTAAATTATAGAATTAGATATTTATATATTATTTTTCTGGATAATAAAATTGTTATTTTTATTTGTATTTGAATGTAAATAATATTAAGATGAAAAGCTGGAGTTTATTTCAGTAAGTTACCTATATATTCAATTTGAAAATATTTAAATACACGGCATTTGCAAGTCTATTGTGTGTGGAAGGATGGACGCTGTCATAATAATGAAAGTTTAACAACAGTGGCGTTAAAAAAAAGAGT
Source organism: Vesta saturnalis (assembly GCA_036346205.1). Lineage (NCBI taxonomy): Eukaryota > Metazoa > Arthropoda > Insecta > Coleoptera > Lampyridae > Vesta > Vesta saturnalis. The sequence continues at coordinate 4,233,717 of JARFJB010001721.1, read as the reverse complement.
CAGAGTTCATAGTTGTCGGTTGATTGACGCCGCAGCATAAGTGATATTGTAGTCACGTGGCCCTATAAAATGCGAAAATTACAAATAAGAATTAATTAGCGGTATAATAGGAAGAAGTAGAAAATTACCTTCCTTATTAAAATAATAAAAGTGCAAATATTGGCAAGTTGGCGATAATAAAAGATTGCGTAATAGTTTACAATACCGTTTTAAGTGCGTGTTAAAGTGTTCCAAGTTGAATTTTTGATAGCGAGTGATAAATATACAATAAGCCAATCGACCAATTAATAATATAATTATAATAACTAAAAACATTGATAATGAAAGCATAGTCTTCCGTAGCTCGCTTGGAGTTTGTTGCGCACGCTTTTGATTAAAACTGAACGATTAAGTAAAACTGTATAGTGAAATATGTCGAACAATTATTTACTAAAATCATTAACTGATGGATGAAATTAGAACGTATTCAGCTACAGCAAAAGTATAAGAAAAGATAAGGATAACAAAGAGAACGATTCCGGAATGACAGCAAAGTGACATCATTGGAAGAGCAGTCTCTATCCTATTTGAGACCCTTTACCGGTCAAAGAGCGCCAGCATTACATCATCAATTTTTCAAAATAAGTAAGAACCCTTTTGTTTTGTTAATAAATAAAACGTTTTTGTGTTGATTTCTCAAAGTTTTACATTTGACTATCACAATTAAACGAAAGAAATCGCTTAATTCTGATAAAGATTTTATTTGTTATGATATGTTGTAACGATCTTTTACGTTCTTCGTTAATTTAGGTTGTAAAATATAAGAAAAAGGGTTTGATAATTAATATTTTATAAGTTGTGGTAGGCAATTAATCTGCATTTTGTTTAACTAAGTTGCATAATTATTTTAAGAGTTTATACTTCCATATCGTGGAATTAAGTCTGCATATTTTGCCAAATACTGCATGAATGCATTTTAGCATTTTTGCCTTTTAATTCATAATTAACAAATATTTCGCATTTTTCTGTATCTTCCAAATTCGCTTTAAAATGCATTATTCTAACTTATTTTATTTTGTTATTAACTAAAATGTATTTTATATGAATAAGACAGGTTTAAAGAAATTATTACCTGCAGTTAAGTGCAACGTAATATCGTTATGAAGTTTCAATGCCGCTATTTCGTAGTATTTGAAAATTCCAATGGTACCTAAGAGATATAAATTGATGGATCGCAAAGGGTTAATTTTGGACTTTTAAGGTAAGTGTTTAGTTAGTTAATCCTTCTTGAAAATAATTTGAGAGTAACGGACAAAATGCAAAATTTTAAACATTCTTTGGGCGAAGACGTAACTGAATGGTACGGCTTTGTTAAGTGAACTTCAAGATGCCGAAAGTTAAAAAGTTTAGTTAGGAAAATATATCGAGTCTGGATGATGAAAAGTGTTTTGCATAGCCTGTGGAAAATAAAGTACCATTATTTTAATTGATTTCGGAAATTAAACCTTATTAATTGAGGGTTATTGAATTCACCGTTTTATCAGTATTTAAACGCAATTAGGTACTTATTTTTAAATTATTCCTTAGATCATGTAAAGAATCCAATACACATGAAACTTTCAAAGAAATTGAAACATTAGAAAACAAATTTGCAGACACTTTGCGCCACTTTCAAGAAACGGCCAAAAGAAATGCAAGAGGAATTTAATTTCAATTGTAGTGCACTTGTAAGCCAATATTCCATTAAAGAAATAAAATCCTAGTTTTAGGTCATTTTAGAAAATTAGTAAAAAGCAAGTGCCGATGAAAGCACGCTTCGAAAAGGTATATTAATGATTTATATCTTGAAACTATGGGATAAAAGAAAATTACAAAAAATAAATATCTTATTTTATAGTAGATGAAACTACATTGTTGCGGGCGATATGTTGCAAATTTAATGATTGGTTATTTAAGTGAGGCGCAGTCTAGTATATCATATTAATCGCTTCCAAAGTTCTTGAAAACCAATCAAAATAGTTTTATAAACGAAGCTTTCATGCAATTTTATTCCTGATTTGTTGCAACAGATAAAATAGTTTACTGATGCAGCACATATGGTAAAGCTGGACAGATAAATTTTAAATTAAGTAAAAATAATTCTAATTAAAATTTAAACTATATAAAAATCATCCCCTTGGGTGTAATTTTTTGAAAAAAGTTTTAATTATATTAAAAACTTTAAAAAATAGTTAAAAATTTTATACTAATAAGATTAAAAAATAAATTATTTTGAATGAAATTAAATAAAATTTAAAAAGTTAATAAAATAATGAAATCTTAATTTTAAACCATTTGAAATTTTTAAATGCAAATTTCCAAATGAAAATTTAATTTTAAAGATTAAAAAATTTAAAATTTAAAATAAAAATTTAAGGTTTAAAAATTTAAAATTTATAAAAATTATTTTTCTAAAATATTTTTATATTGATAGAAATATTTTTATAATTTTTTAGTTTTTTTTAAATTTTGTATTTGAATGTAAATAATATTAAGATGAAAAGCTGGAGTTTATTCCAATAAGTTACCTATATATTCAATTTGAAAATATTTAAATACGCGGCATGTGCAAGTCTATTGGTGTGTCGGAAGGATGGGACGCTGTCATAATAATGAAAGCGAACAACAAGAGTCGCAAAAATAAGAGATCAGAGTTCATAGTTGTCAGTTGATTGACGCCGCAGCATAAGTGATATTGTATAGTCACGTGGCCCTATAAAATGCGAAAATTACAAATAAGAATTAATTAGCGGTACAATAGGGAAGAAGTAGAAAATTGCCTTCCTTATCAAAATAATAAAAAGTGCAAATATTGGCAAGTTGGCTATAACAAAAAGATTGCGTAATAGTTTACAATAGCGTTTTAAGTGCGCGTTGAAAATGTTCAAAGTTGAATTTTGATAGCGAGTGATAAATATACAATAAGCCAATCGACGCAATTAATATATAAATTATAATAACTAAAAACATTGATAATGAAAGCATAGTCTTCCGTAGCTCGCTTGGAGTTTGTTGCGCACGCTATTTGTGATTAAAACTGAACGATTAAGTAAAACTGTATAGTGTAAATATGTCGAACAATAATTTACTAAAATCATTAACTGATGGATGAAAATTAGAAACGTATTCAGCTACAGCAAAAGTATACGAAAAGATAAGGATAACAAAAGAGAACGATTCCGGAATGACAGCAAAGTGACATCATTGGAAGAGCAGTCTCTATCCTATTTGAGACCCTTTACCGGTCAAAAGAGCGCCAGCATTACATCATCAATTTTTCAAAATAAGTAAGAACCCTTTTGTTTATGTTAATAAATAAAACGTTTTTGTGTTGGATTTCTCAAAGTTTTACATTTGACTATCACAATTAAACGAAAGAAATCGCTTAATTCTGATAAAGATTTTATTTGTTATGATATGTTGTAACGTATCTTTTACGTTCTTCGTTAATTTAGTTGTAAAATATAAGAAAAAGGGTTTTGATAATTAATGATTTATAAGTTGTGGTAGGCAACTTAATCTGCATTTTGGTGTAACTTAAGTTGCATATTTTTTAAGAGTTTATACTTCCATATCGTGGAATTAAGTCTCAGCACATATTTTTTGCGCAACGCGACGTCACCTGATGGAATGAGCGTCTGTCTTAGCATTGCTTGATGTACGCTGTTTTGAACAGGAAGCCATCTTCGGTTTCCACCTAAATTTTGTGAAAAGTGTCATTGATTTAATGGTAAGATACATTTAACTCGTATTATATTAAAATCTGAAACATTTGCTCTTTGCACTTTGATTTACACTTTCACTTACTTTTATTGGTACTTTTAAGTACACTTGCATATACGGTGCTATTTTGGATGATTTCATTTTATGATTGCATTTTGCTTTTAATGCAGATCTAAATTTAGATCACACCTTTTATTTGAACCTTCAAGAGTGCAATAAATTTTGGATTATTCAAATTTCAATGAAGATAAATTTGTAAAGTAATTTCTTTTACAACGCAAAACATTGAAAATACGATATATTGCACAACATTGATACGAAGATTACATCATCTTTGGTTAACATTACACATTCCTTTTGATACCAGAGGTTATCAAAAGTTGTACATAAATTTTAAACAGGTATTTATACTCTAATGATTTCTTAGTATAAGGCTATTTTTAAGATTTATTTTATATAATACCAAATTTAAATGTTAATAAACATAGTTTGTATATTTTTTATTTTGACATTTTATTGAATTTTTATTGTATCCTCGGTTTAGTTATTCCGAGCATAACCAAAAAAATAACTTGACATCCGAGATAATTTTTATTATTGTTGCATTGAAGTTACTATATTGATATTAAGTGGAAATAGCTAAGCAGAAATTTGTGGTCAACGGCATTATCTTTTAATGAATGGTATGTATCGTTAGCTATTATAACAATTGGTATTGAAAACGTTTAAAACATTGATTTATACTTTTTAAATTTTATACCTATTAAATTTTATACAATTTATTTTTAAGAAGGTTATTATAGATTATAGGTTTGATTTTATATATGTTTGTAAACAACGTATTAATGCATTTTCATTCAGATTTAAAATTTAATTAAAACGTTTGATTTACTTTTATTACTAAAGATTAGTAATATTAAAAGCTTATACAAATATTGAATATATAAATGTAAGAAGAAATCAACTCAGGAATCCAAATAAATAAATAGAAATGAGCATAATTTTGGTTAATGATAACAGTGATCGTTTCTTTATTTTCACTTTGAGCTAGCCGTCGCAATCAATTAGGAAAGGAATTCGTAAATGTAAATCTTAAAGTTCATTTACTCAAACCGAAACTAATTAGCAAGCTAAGTAAAATTAACTAGTAAATGATACCTTTATAAATTGAACCCATTAAATTTTAATAAAACGTAATAAAAAGTAATCATTTTCAGTTTCACGATAACAATATCAAATTTTATTCAATAATGTTGAAATTATAAAAAAAGTTTAATAGAACTCAAATCTTATTCTTTGGAGTGGGTTAAACAAACAAAAGTAATATCTAAGGGTATTACGCCCGTTGCACGTACAAAGAAATTTAAATAATTTACACATTTTATTTTTAATGTATAGTAAATAGTGCCCCAATAAAATTATTGATAGCATTTTGCTCTTCTCAGAGGAGAATCAATCAATAAATCAGATCTGGCTTAAATTAATTAATGATTTCATTAATGCAAAACTGTGGATTATGTATTATAGAGAATTACAAAGAATTAAGTTCTGTAAATTTGCATAATTGTTGAAATAGCATAGAGAACTAATTATTAATTATTTTAGCAGCTTGCATTTAAATTCAACATAATGAAATTGGTAAATTCAACTTTACACACTTATAAACTTTATACCACAAAAGGAAATGAATTTATTCACAGGCCATATGGTATAACACTCTTAAATTACAAAAAAGGATATTTTTATGTGTTCGTATTGCAATTAAATAGTCACGGTCTGAAAGTTAACATAGAGAATGGCTGGTGCATAAAGTAATATGCATCGTTTCCGTACAATATCATCCACTTTACAAGAAAACAAAAACATCTCTCGTAATACAATACGAACGTAGAGTTTTTAACACCTTAATTAACATTTTAAACCATCTTTAGAAATCACTTAATCTCTTCTAAATTACAACAAACTTTTCAAATATTTTATAGAGTTTAAATTTATTCCGCAGCTTCCACTACTACTTCATTTGCATAATGAAGTTTGAGAAATGTATTTATTTAAAGGAAATGAGAAACTTCGGTTATGATTATACGGGGGGAATACTAAATCGTTAAGTACGTACCAATTTTTTTCATAAATACTACGGATAGTTATAAAACATTACATATACCATATTCGACATAATAGTCAATAAATTAATGACTCATTTAAAAATAAATCTCATAAATACCTACAACCGAAAAACTATTTTTAAATTCTATAAGTTTTTAGGCCATAGCTAAGTTAATAAACTGCAAAATTTACAAACAAAACTTTAAAAAAATATTTGTTCTTGGGCGGCGAATATGTTGTTACCAAGTTTCTTCTTCTAATATTTCCTTTACAACATTAAAATCTTGTTTTCTTTTTATCCGATCGATTATAAAAGACAGAAGACGAATTTTTAAAGTGGAGTTTGAAATGGATACAATTTTTTAGTGATCATATGAATTATAGATAATGTATTGTATTCTATAAAACTGACTTTATTCGCTTCATATGCCAGCTAAATTGAATTAAAACAGATATATTGTCTCTTTAGTCTTGGAATTTATTGCTTGGGTGGCAAATTAAAGAGGATTTAAACCATTGATACTTAAGATTGCCTATATAGTAAGTTGTTTCACATTCCTGAATCTATTAATTTTTTGATAAGATTTAAATGTAATGAATTAATTTTATCGAATTTTTATTTGATTTTATTGCATGCTTTAAACAATTTAGAACGATTTGCTTTTTTAACATTTATGCTAGAGATAAAGTCAGCTCAAATATATAATTTTATTCATGGCAAAATCTAATAAATAATTGTGCTGGAATTTATTTATTATGAATTTATCTAATAAAAGTGGTTAGATAAATTAACCACAAATTGATACTTTTATCAATATTGTTTAAAATAACAGTTTATTTACACCATATTTATTTAACTACGAAACTCACCGATGTTATTTATAACTAAGTGGGTAGGGTCAGGTGGGGTATACATGCAAGCGCAATCACTAAAGTTCTTCTTTTAACTTGACGTCAATTGAAACTCGAGAGTTATCAAAAGTTTCTGTGCTCAGATGTATTAAGGCTACTATCTAGTGTCTGTTTATGTAGAAAAAATTTAATTCCTCGCTGCATAAAATATGAAAAGCAATTTATGTGAAGTACACTATTGCGTTTACCCCGATTTAAGGGGTAAGTATAATAATTCGGTTTAGGTACAAAAACGCCATCAAACTAGCTAAACGCAAAGCTTACGACAACATAATTTTAAATTGCACCAACAAAATAAAAGCTAGGTGGAGAATTATCAATAGTTTTAAGAATGTTTCTATCCTCGAAAAGCCAAGAATTGATGCGGAGGAATTTAATAATCATTTTGTTCTTTCATCAAATAATTCGCTAAAAGTTTCTGCTGAAAATTTTAATCTAAAAAATACTGTTGATATTATAACTGAAATGAATCAAAACAATTACTTTGTATTTGATTCTATATCAGAAATTGTTGTTAGAAATGTTATTCAATCTCTCAAAAGTAGTAATGCAAGAGATTTCTGTGGTGTTTCCTCTATAGTGGTTAAATTTAATAGCAGTATGTTAGTAAAACCTCTTACTAAATGAATCAACTTATCATTTGAATGTGGTGTCTTCCCTGATAAGCTTAAGACAGCACGAGTCTTCCCACTTTATAAAAAAGGAGATATTAACGATCCTAAAAACTATCGGCCCATGTCAATATTACCAATTATTTCTAAAAATTTTCAATTTAATACATTATTTTTTAAACAACAATTTGGATTTCGCAAAGGACAAAATACTTCAGATGCAGTAAGCACACTATTACCTGTACTTTAGATTGTTTTGAAAAAGGCGAATTTTCTATGGCTTTTTTATTCGATTTTGCTCGAGCTTTTGATAGTGTGTCGCATGATATTCTAGTTCAGAAATTACGACAAATTTATAATTTCGACACTCTTAGTTGCCAATTAATTTACTCTTACTTAAAAAACAGACGCCAGGTCGTAACAGTAAATGATAAAACATCAAATTCTCGTTTATTGACTGTGGGAGTGCCCCAGGGATCAATATTGGAACCATTGCTTTTTTTAATATTTATTAACGATTTACCACCTTATTTGTCTAACATTATTCAATGTCTTCTGCATGCAGATGACACCACATTAATTATTAATGATAGTGACCTTAATAAAGACAAGGCCCAAAGTGCTTTAAACTCGGCTGAACAGTGGTGCCAAAATAATCTTTTAATTTTATGAACACCTTGAAATCTCATTCATTTCACAATCCCAAGTTCGTACAATTTGGGTGTCAAAATTTATTTAAAACTAGGCTTTTCAGAACATGTTAAGTCTTTAGCCAAATTATTATGTTCTAATATACAGGGTGTGGCGCGAAAAGTTTTGATTAAAAGTAATGGCGGATACAGTTATGTTAAAGATCTGAAATTACGAAGCTGTAGGTTTTGGATGACGCTGAGTTCAAATATAATATTGTCCTGAATGTGGCACTTCCGGTTATACCGGATCATTAGTAAATCCTACATTTGCCATTATTTACTATGAAATACAAACTGGTAAAGAAAACTGTCAAAACAACATAAACAATTAACGTTCTAACTATCAAATCTTTGACAGCCATGACCTAGCCTTTACTAATGTTGAAATAATTAAGTGTTGTTATGTTTTAACTAAGATAATGAAATATCTCAAAAGTGGTTGGATTTAGGTATAGGAATACCGATACCAAACGAATTGGCTTAAAAAATACAGCGGAAAATGTTACGACAAGGAAGATATGATGCAGAGAGTCTTACTTGCGTTTAATTCTCTAACACCGACCATATTTCCAGAATTACAAGACATAACTTAATGAAAAGCTTCATAAATGTTTAGAAGTAGATGGTGCTAATTTTGAAGACTTATTATTAGAGAGCGGATTTTATGCACTATAAAATGCCGAAATATGTGCATATATATGCACTTAAAACCTTAAAATATGCATCAAAATGCATTATTAATTCAAAATATGCAAAATATGCATAAATATTGAATCTTCTATTTACCTGTGTTAATTCCAAATTATAACATTAATGTATAAAAAAGTATATATGCTTGTAATTTTTAATAGGAAAAGATAAATTGCATACAAACTTATTATTTTAACATTAAAATTATGTGTTATTTAAAAACTACATATTTACTTATACACTATACATTTATAAAAACTGCACCCTGTCATTACTACTTACAAAGCAATTATTATTTTAACATTATTTTAAAATTATGTGTTATTTAAAAATTACATATTTACTTATACGCTATAGATTTATAAAGATTACACCCTCTCATTACTATTTGCAAAACAATTTATAACTAAATATTTTTCCAAGTTTTCGGGCAGAAAATTTTGGCGTCTGTCCGATAGTATGTTTTTGTACAAAGAAAAACTTCTTTCTACATCCACAAAAGTTATGGGTGCATATTTTAATGCGGCTAATATGGCCAAATCTAAATTTATAACAAGATCATCGGAATTTTCCTCAAGTTTCAGAACTTTATTATTAACCTTTAGTAACAACTGATATCCACTGTTTTTTTGTAAAATTTCATTTAATTTATTAGAAATAGTTTTACCAATATTTCCTGAAACAGCAGAAATCAGCTGTTGAAATTTATTAATTATTTGCATAGATTCATTTAATGACAGTGCTTCCGTTTCTAATTTAGCAATGGTTGAACTTACAAAATAGTAATTTGCTTTTATAAATGCCAGCTCATTGCGCAATTCTGTTTTCTTTAAAATGGATTGAGCTTTTGAACGTACGTACTTGAATTATCAGAAATTTTAAAACTAACTCCTTTATTTTTCCAAATGATCTGCATAAAAAGAGCTGCATTTAACCAAGTACCCCAACGCGTGATCACAGGCTCTGGTGGTAGAGGAATATTAGGTAACTTTTCTTTGTACAATTGAATTCGTAACGGAGCTTTTAAAAACACTTTCTTTATACTACTTATTAAACTATTTACTAGCTAAACGCAAAGCTTACGGCAACATAATTTTAAATTCCAGCAACAAAATAAAAGCTACGTGGAGAATTATCAATAGCTTTAAGAATGTTTCTATCCCCGAAAAGCCAAGAATTGATGTGGAGGAATTTAATAATTATTTTGTTCTTTCATCAAACAATTCTCTAAAAGTTTCTGCTGAAAATTTTAATCTAAAAAATACTGTTGATATTATAACTGAAATGAATCAAAACAATTACTTTGTATTTGATTCTATATCAGAAATTGTTGTTAGAAATGTTATTCAATCTCTCAAAAGTAGTAATACAAGAGATTTCTATGGTGTTTCCTCTATAGTGGTTAAATTTAATAGCAGTATGTTAGTAAAACCTGTTACTAAACTAATCAACTTACCATTTGAATGTGGTGTCTTCCTGATAAGCTTAAGACAGCACGAGTCTTCCCACTTTATAAAAAAGGAGATATTAACGATCCTAAAAACTATCGGCCCATGTCAATATTACCAATTATTTCTAAACATTTTGAATTTAATATATTATTTTTTAAACAACAATTTGGATTTCGCAAGGGACAGAATACTTCAGATGCAGTAGCACATTATTACCTGTACTTAAGGTTGTTTTGAAATAGGCGAATTTTCTATGGCTTTTTTCTTCGATTTTGCTCGAGCTTTTCATAGTGTGGTGTCGCATGAGATTCTAGTTCAGAAATTAAGACAAATTTACAATTTTGACACTCTTAGTTGCCAATTAATTTACTCTTACTTAAAAAACAGACGCCAGGTCGTAACAGTAAATGATAAAACATCAAATTCTCGTTTATTGACTGTGGAGTGCCCCAGGGATCAATATTGGAACCATTGCTTTTTAATATTTATTAACGATTTACCACCTTATTTGTCTAACATTATTCAATGTCTTATGTATGCAAATGACTCCATATTAATTATTAACGATAGTGACCTTAATAAAGTTTTAGATAAGGCCCAAAATGCTTTAAACTCGGCTGAACAGTGGTGTCAAAATAATCTTTTAATTTTATGAACACCTTGAAATCTCATTCATTTCACAATCCCAAGTTCGTACAATTTGGGTGTCAAAATTTATTTAAAACTAGGCTTTTCAGAACATGTTAAGTCTTTAGCCAAATTATTATGTTCTAATATACAGGGTGTGGCGCGAAAAGTTTTGATTAAAAGTAATGGCGGATACAGTTATGTTAAAGATCTGAAATTACGAAGCTGTAGGTTTTGGATGACGCTGAGTTCAAATATAATATTGTCCTGAATGTGGCACTTCCGGTTATACCGGATCATTAGTAAATCCTACATTTGCCATTATTTACTATGAAATACAAACTGGTAAAGAAAACTGTCAAAACAACATAAACAATTAACGTTCTAACTATCAAATCTTTGACAGCCATGACCTAGCCTTTACTAATGTTGAAATAATTAAGTGTTGTTATGTTTTAACTAAGATAATGAAATATCTCAAAAGTGGTTGGATTTAGGTATAGGGAATACCGATACCAAACGAATTGGCTTAAAAAAATACAGCGGAAAATGTTACGACAAGGAAGATATGATGCAGAGAGTCTTACTTGCTTTTAATTCTCTAACACCCGACCATATTTCCAGAATTACAAGACATAACTTAATGAAAAGCTTCATAAATGTTTAGAAGTAGATGGTGCTAATTTTGAAGACTTATTATTAGAGAGCGGATTTTATGCACTATAAAATGCCGAAATATGTGCATATATATGCACTTAAAAACCTTAAAATATGCATCAAAAATGCATTATTAATTCAAAATATGCAAAATATGCATAAATATTGAATCTTCTATTTACCTGTGTTAATTCCAAATTATAACATTAATGTATAAAAAAAGTATATATGCTTGTAATTTTTTAATAGGAAAAAGATAAATTGCATACAAACTTATTATTTTAACATTAAAAATTATGTGTTATTTAAAAACTACATATTTACTTATACACTATACATTTATAAAAACTGCACCCTGTCATTACTACTTACAAAGCAATTATTATTTTAACATTATTTTAAAATTATGTGTTATTTAAAATTACATATTTACTTATACGATATAGATTTATAAAGATTACACCCTCTCATTACTATTTGCAAAACAATTTATAACTAAATATTTTTCCAAGTTTTCGGGCAGAAAATTTTGGCGTCTGTCCGATAGTATGTTTTTGTACAAAGAAAAACTTCTTTCTACATCCACAAAAGTTATGGGTGCATATTTTAATGCGGCTAATATGGCCAAATCTAAATTTATAACAAGATCATCGGAATTTTCCTCAAGTTTCAGAACTTTATTATTAACCTTTAGTAACAACTGATATCCACTGTTTTTTGTAAAATTTCATTTAATTTATTAGAAATAGTTTTACCAATATTTCCTGAAACAGCAGAAATCAGCTGTTGAAATTTATTAATTATTTGCATAGATTCATTTAATGACAGTGCTTCCGTTTCTAATTTAGCAATGGTTGAACTTACAAAATAGTAATTTGCTTTTATAAATGCCAGCTCATTGCGCAATTCTGTTTTCTTTAAAATGGATTGAGCTTTTTGAACGTACGTACTTGAATTATCAGAAATTTTTAAAACTAACTCCTTTATTTTTTCCAAATGATCTGCATAAAAAAGAGCTGCATTTAACCAAGTACCCCAACGCGTGATCACAGGCTCTGGTGGTAGAGGAATATTAGGTAACTTTTCTTTGTACAATTGAATTCGTAACGGAGCTTTTAAAAACACTTTCTTTATACTACTTATTAAACTATTTACTAATGGAAATTGATTACGAATTGTTTCTGCTACTCTATTAATACCATGTGCGAGGAATGTTACATGTATTAAATTTTCATAAAATAATTTTAATTGCTGTCCAGCTTTTACCATATACGGTGCTGCATCAGACAGCATTAAAACTATTTTATCTGTTGCAACAATATCAGGAATAAAAAATTGCATGAAAACTTCGTTTATAAAGCGAACTATTGTTGCATGATTGGTTTTCTCATGAACTTTGGAAGCGATTAAATATGATATACTAGACTGCGCCTCATTTAAATAACCAATCATTAAATTTGCAACATATCGCCCGCAACAATCTGTAGTTTCATCCACTATAAAATAAAGACATTTATTTTTTGTAATTTACTTTATATGCCCCATAGTTTCAAGATGTAAATCATTAATATACCTTTTTCGAAGCGTGCTTTTATCTGGCACTTGCTTTTTACTATTTTTTTCTAAAAATGACCTAAAACTAGGATTTTGCAATTTCTTTAATGGAATATTGGCTTTAACAAGTGCACTACACAATTCTAAATTAAATTCCTCTTGTGCATTTCTTTTGGCCGTTTCTTGAAACAACGACTGGCGCAAAGGTGTCTGACAAACTTTTGTTTTCTTAAATGTTTCTAATTTTCTTTTATGAAGAGAGGTTTCAATGTGCTGTGTAACTTGAGATTTCCTTTCGCACATGATCTAAGGATAAAACGGTGAATTCAATAACCTACATCAATTAATAAGGGTTTAATTTCCGAAATCAATTAAAAATATGTAATGGTACTTACTATTTTTCCACAGGCTATGCAAAACACTTTTTCATCATCCAGACGTAGCTCGGATATATTTTTTATCCATACTTGAACTAAACTATTTTTAACCTTCGGCATCTTGAAGTTCACTTAATAAAGGCGTACCATTCAGATACGTCTTCGCCCAAAGAATGTTTAAAATGTTGCATTTTGTCCGATACTCTCAAATTATTTTCAAGAAGGATTAAGTAACTAAACACTTACCTTGAAAAAGTCCAAATAACTTTAACCCTTGATTGCGGGAATTCCCTCAATCAATGCTTTAACAATCTACTTAGGTACCATTGGAATTTTCAAATACTACGAAATAGCGGCATTGAAACTTCATAATCCGGAAGTATTAACGTTGCACTTAACTGCAGGTAATAATCTTTCTTTAAACCTGTCTTATTCATATAAAAATACATTTCTTAGTTAGACACAATAACAAAACTTAAAATAAGTTAGAATAATGCATTTTAAAGCAAATTTGGAAGATATAGAAAAAATGCGAAATATATGTTAATTATGAATAAAAAGGCAAAATATGCATAAAATTGCAATATATGCAGTATTTGGCGAAATATGCAAAATATGCAAAAATTAATTAATGTCAAATGATTGCATTTAGTGCAATTCGTCTAAAAACAAAACGATATTCTTCAACTATAAAAAATAAGCGATATGCATTTTGCATAAAATCCTCACTCTACTTATTATAAAACTTTATTTGTTTAATATTACATTTAGTTATATTTGTTTGTAAGATATCTAATTAAATTAATACAAAATACCTAGTCAACGTTTTTAATGATATCCACAATTAATAATACTTTCAGGATATTGATTACTTTTCAGAATTAATAACTTATGAAAAAATAACTAAATATCACCTTAAGTAATGGAAATCATGGCCCACCCTTTACTAATGTTGAAATAATTAAGTGTTGTTATGTTTTAACTAAGATAATGAAATATTTCAAAAGTGGAGAAATCGTTATTCAATGTGGACTAGGATTTTTTCAAAATTTAAAAAAAAATCGAAATATCTCGAAAATACTTCATTTTTAGTATAGGACATTGTGCACAAATTTTATCTAGAATTTCATATAGAATTCGAAAATAAAATAAAAAATATTAGGTTCCATGTAAAATAACAAAGTTGACGTCTACTTCCGGTATAACCGGAAGTGCCACATTCGGGACAATATTATATTTGAACTCAGCGTCATCCAAAACCTACAGCTTCGTAATTTCAGATTTTTAACATAACTGTATCCACCATTACTTTTAATCAAAACTCTTCGCGCCACACCCTGTATATCTCACGCGTCGTCTTGCAGATAATATTTCAGAAAACGTGTTAAAAATGGCCCAGTTTTCATTTTGTCATCTGTGTTACTGCAACATAGCTTGAGGTAACTGCTCTCAATCGTCGCGTATTTTCGCTCTTCAACGTCATGTTGTTCGAATACTAGGTGGATTTGGGTACACTGAATATTGCAAATCGCTGTTTATTAAACTTCAAATCTTAACTTCTTAGTATTTTTATACTAAACTGCATACTGTGTGCCAAATCAGATTCTGATCTTTACTCAATTAGGTCCAGTGTTCACCGCTATGGGACGAGAAATTGTAGTGATATATGCAGAAACTTTTATAGACTAACAAAAACACATAATAGTTTTATTAATTTATCTGTAAAGTATTTTAATTTGTTACCAACAAAAATTAGAAACCTAGAATTTGGTTTGTTAAAATGCAAAATTAAGTCCCTTTTATTAAATCAAGCTTTCTATAGTATTCATGAATTTGAATCTTATAATTTAAGACTTCTGTAAAGTGTTTGTTTTATAACATGAACTGCAGCAATAAACGATATTATTATTAATGAGTTTTGATTTCTTCAAACTTTAAATTTAAGTAAAATGGTGGTAAATGCATTTAAATACGCAGTTAAAACTAAACTACTCTTATTTCAATAGTCCAGTCACTGACGGTGTTTGACTAGCAATTCTTTCGGACAAAATGGATTTCCATGAAATTTTACCTTTTTTGTGATTATTATAAGTTTTTTGTTATAAACGAATAAGTTCAAAGGTAAATATGTAATTAAAAATTATTATTAATTTTATTAAATACATAAATAAAAAGTTTACCTCGAGTAGGATTTGAACCTACGACCTGTACTTTGCTAGAGTACCGCGCTAACCAACTGCGCCACCAAGGTTCAAGCCCCAATCGATGTAAATTTTGTCTTTATGTATGTAGAACGGATGTCAATTCTAAATATAATGAGATTACTATCAAATTACTTATATTAATGGAATGTGAGCCTGCAATACCGCAAGGTGGCGCAGTTGGTTAGCGCGGTACTCTAGCAAAGTACAGGTCGTAGGTTCAAATCCTACTCGAGGTAAACTTTTTATTTATGTATTTAATAAAATTAATAATAATTTTTAATTACAATAGTTTTTGAGTTCACGTTTAAAAATGTTTAATTTTCAACCAAAAAATACATGTTTTTGAACGGTTTTGCAAGTATAACTGAAAAACTATAGATTTTACCAAAAAAATTGTTAAGAACAAAAATGTAGTATATAAAATAACGAAGAGTTTTTTTTTTATCTTTATAGTTGCAATACCAACCTCGTTGAAGCCTCGTTGAAGAAAACTTTTTATTCGCCTTCAAATTTAAATAACGGTCAATTTTTTGAAGCAAATTCATAAGACTTTGTTTGAAGAGCATGAAAAAACCATTAAAATTAGCTTTGATAAAAGTTTTATGCATGAAAACTGACGGAGTTATGATGGAAATAAAGTGATTCTCTCTATTTTTCGAAGGAAAAATCAAAACTGAAACTAACAGAATTTCCGTCATAATGAAAATTGAACGTTATCTATTTACAATTACATTTCGGGAATATGGGCATGTTCGGGATATGAGAAAATCTGGTCGAATGTCGATAAGTGAAGAAGATCAGTTGAACATTGTGTTAGCAGTGCAAGATAATATCACCATTACGGACACGGCTCATCATATTAATGTGGCACGAGCTTACTGTACATAAAGTGTTGATAAGAGAGAAGTTTCATCGCTACAAGATATGCTTACGTCACAAGCTGTCGGAAGTTGATTTTGATCGGCGAAATGAATTTTGTGAACAAATACAACAATTATGTTATGGTAACGCCAATTTTGTAAAAAGAATATTCTTTTCTGACGAAGCAACGTTTGCTTTAAACGGCCATATGAACAGACAAAATGTCATTATTGAGGAACCGAAAATCCTCATTGGTTCACGGAATATCACACCCAAAACTCTCAAAAATTGAACGTATGGTGTGGCATAGTTGACGGAAGAGTTATAGGTCCTTACTTCTTCTCACTGGTGCGAGATATTTAGACTATCTTCAAAATAACCTCATTTCCGCTTTAATAACGTTTTATCCGAATCTAGAAGAGCCCGATATGCACCAACGTGAACAAAATGAAGCGCCGCCGCACTATGCTTTACCTGTTCGCGCTTATTTGGATGAAGTTTTTCCAAATCGACTCTAGATTACTTCTTGTGGGGACATCTAAACAGTCAAGTATACGCTACACGACCGGCCAATTTAGAAGATTTAAAAGCACGAATTCGTTAAGAAAATAAAAACATTACCGCAGATGTAATCGACAGCGTTAAAAAATCATTTGTTAATCGCCTTGGCTATTGTCAGGTTGCTAACGGTGCTCAATTCGAACATTTAATTTAAATTAGTGGAATCATTTTACAACTAAATTAGGCCTAACCCCAAAAAAATTGTCTGTGTTTCAAAATATATTTTATTAAAAACATCATTTGAATATTTCTTATTAGAAATGATATCCATTTAGATACGATTTTTTTCTTCAAAATGACCACATCTTCTAAACTACCCTGTATAACATAATCAAAACTTTTATTGAAAGAATGGGCGAAATGAGCTGAATACAGGGTGCCCTATTAAAAAATCTATGTTTGGGTAACCCTGTATAAACGAAACACCCTGTATAACCTAAAATAATTTTAAAATATGCGCCTCAGTCATTTCTACTACACTTCAAAATTTTGTTCTCTTATTCCATCAAATAAGAGAGGTATTGCCCGCGGACGCAAGTTTGGGACACCCTGTATTAACATCATCTATATGTACCGTATCGTACGTAAAAAACCTTTTCTAATTCTGCAATAAAAAACGGGGGGTGACGTTTACAAAAATGTGGATGACGTCATATTTCTTTCGTGACACCCTGTATATTTCACTTTTACGTAAGAAAATTCTAAATTGAAAATAAAAATCTACGGGTCCTAAACTCTCAATCGAATTTTAATTGAATTTATCTTGTGTGTTTCTATCGTATTTTCTAATGAAATATGTAGTAAGCAAGTGGGCCAAATTATGTAATCAACATGATTGGGTAGTGCCTGAATCCGCCGACTGTAACGTCTAAATGTTTGAGATAAAGCACCAAATACATTTTCTGAAGTCTTCCTAGCACGGCTCAAACAATAATTGAACTTACGCTTCCCACCATCCAAATTATCCCCTGGATAAGATCACATAAAGTGGTTATTAAGAGGAAATTTTTCGTCCCCTAAAATAACGTGTGAAACTTCAATATTGGTATTTGGTATGATAGAAATACTTGGAACATTCAATGAGTCATGTTGAAGTCCTATCTGTGTATCTGGGTATCTCTGTATCTGTGTATCTGTGTATCTGTGTATGTGTGTATCTGTGTATCTGTGTATCTGTGTATCTGTGTATGTGTGTATCTGTGTATCTGTGTATCTGTGTATCTGTGTATCTGTGTATCTGTGTATCTGTGTATCTGTGTATCTGTGTATCTGTGTATCTGTGTATCTGTGTCTCTGTGTCTCTGTGCATCTGTGCATCTGTGCATCTGTGTATCTGTGTATCTGTGTATCTGTGTATCTGTGTATCTGTGTATCTGTGTATCTGTGTATCTGTGTATCTGTGTATCTGTGTATCTGTGTATCTGTGTATCTGAGTATCTGTGTATCTGTGTATCTGTGTATCTGCGTATCTGCGTATCTGCGTATCTGCGTATCTGCGTATCTGCGTATCTGCGTATCTGCGTATCTGCGTATCTGCGTATCTGCGTATCTGCGTATCTGCGTATCCGCGTATCCGCGTATCCGCGTAACCGCGTATCCGCGTATCCGCGTATCCGTGTATCTGTCTATCTGTCTATCTGTCTATCTGTCTATCTGTCTATCTGTCTATCTGTCTATCTGTCTATCTGTCTATCTGTCTATCTGTCTATCTGTCTATCTGTCTATCTGTCTATCTGTCTATCTGTCTATCTGTCTATCTGTCTATCTGTATATCTGTGTATGTGTGTATGTGTATGTGCGTATGTGCGTATGTGCGTATCTGCGTATCTGCGTATCTGCGTATCTGCGTATCTGGGTATCTGCGTATCTGCGTATCTGCGTATCTGCGTATCTGGGTATCTGCGTATCTGCGTATCTGCGTATCTGCACATCTACGTATTCTCGTATCTGTCTATGCCATTTTGATTTTAATTTTTTTTTGTTTTTGTTTGAAAGCTGCTTTCATTGAGAGTGTTCTTAGCTATGATTTAAAAAAATGTGTTCAGGCGTTTGAAGTTCATTGGATCTTTTCTTTGTGTAGCGTTTTTCAAATTATTACAAAATTTCCGCTGTTTGTTTGTACGTAATATAATGTGTCCCATCTAGATGACAATTACACTTTTGGATTCATTAATGTGTCAACATAATAACGCACTATAAATTAAAATATTATATGACAAATTCTTACTTATTATTGACGCTTGTTCTAACACCCCCTGGAATCTTTACACCTAATCCTGGCTCACCATGTATATTAAAAACAGAGGAAAAGGAAAGGAAAAGAAAGCCAATCATATTCACCCCTTTTCTATTTATACTTTTAATAAACCGTAACAAATATACTAAATGAATATGAATTATTTTATTTTTATATTGGATACTCTGTGATTTTGTGTCATATCTTTTCCTTAATGTGTTCCATTGTTGCTACTTGCAATTCGACAACGTGTTTCATAGTACAGTTGCTTTTACACTTTTTAAGTAAAGTAATGCCTTATTTGGTATAATCTGTTAGTTTTAGTACAGTTTTCGGTGCGCAGCTACCTAAAATATGTATATCTTATTTTATAGTTAAGGATATATACAGTATTTTACGGAAGTTAGTTGCAATTATAGAATGTATATTAACTAAAAAAGTAAAAATATTATTATGGTAATCTCGAGGACATCGTTACATTAGATTTGGTCTAAACGTATTTGGAATAACACGATTTTACATAATTATGTGGGTTTAATAGTTTCGTTATTTAGAGAATGAATAATGAATGTGTGATTGCATAAAATATTGATTATTAAAAATAAGTCAAGTATTTTCAACTAGATTGTATAGTATAATGATGGTGTTAAATAATTACTTCAAATTGGTAATAGGAGAATGAGTTGAGCAACACTAAAATAATATTTATTATGAGATATTTTTTCTGAGGGCGTACATTGTGAGGTTTGCATTCTTTTAAATACCTACTGCATAGATACAGTATAGCCTACTAACAATACCTAGCGTATTTTAATATAAATATGTGTAAAGTTACAAGTTTCAAAATCCATTGAAGTTGTCGTCATCAGTAAAAAGAATGATGAATAATTGTTAATGCAAAACAATTTCATACAATAGCTAAAAACACAATAGAGTAATGTGACAACCCACTTTTTGGAAATGTTTAATCAAAATAGTAAAAACCATAAAAATGATGAAATCCACTATAAGCCTATTCCGTTGGAGGGTAGATTGGACGATTACCTTGTTTTGTCTTTATGATATATGCAATTATGAATTAGCGATGTTCTTTACAACATTATTTAATAACATTTAATAGAAGGCGTTCACATAGTTTTGTAACAACAGAAAAATAGTGGGGAATAGTGTTTGGGTTCTACTGCTCTGAAATGTCGTACTCTATGCTCGTAAATTAAAAAAAAGCGTGGGAGAAATTTGTTTCGGATTTTAATTTCCGGAGGAAAAAATAAGAAAACGAATGATCTCATTTATAATTTCTGTTCGCTTTATCGCTTCCTTAACATACTCTCCGGCGATTAGTCATTTAAGTTGGTTCCATTAAACTGTATATATCTTTGACACTACATAGGACAATTAGATTTAAAAACACTAGATGATCCATCAATTTAAACCTTGAACATGTGTCTGCTTTACGTAAGCGTTTTAAACAGGCCCTTTTTTGTCTCTGACCTTGACTTAGGACGACGGTGTGTCCCACATTTTCTTTTTTTTTGTGTATTAGCTAATACTGCACCTTTAAATACCCAAAACAGCGGATTTACTTAGTAGCTATTCAGTATTAATTATATTGGTTTCTATTTGAAGTATGCTATATTATAGTTCATCGTTCTGTTGTTTCTAAAAGTTTTTCATTTTAGAAACTAGTAGAGAGTAATTATACAACCTTTGTGTAACTAGAGAAACTATGTTACGTGCTGAATTTAATAGAGACGTTTGTGTAAATATATAGAATAATTTCACCCTAAGTAAAACCCCTATATTACGCCATTTATTCTTATGTATCATCTCATCAGGTAGTCTTTGAGTAATTTATAATTTTCTATTTTAAAGGGATAAATAATTACTTAACTCATCGTTATGAACCTTTATTTACTTATTTCTGCATTGTAATTGAAACTATATAAATTCTGAATAAAACCTAAAACTTATAAGATCTTTCAAAAATCTGATTGATTGAGACACAAGCTTGGAATTTTCTACGTTGAATATTAATTATACTACCCAAATTAAATTGGGATACAATCCAAGACACTAATTTATTGAATAAAAAACTACCATACATTCCTTTTTCAACAAGTTTGCCTGAGAAGTAAAGTTTTGCTTTGTATCATCTGATCTCAATGTTGTGAGTCGATCATTTATTAGGTTTGTTTAAATCCACATCTGCTCCTTATCATTAACTATACTTTTGTACTTTTTCTTGTGCCGCATTGATGATATCGACTTTATAACCATCTGCCTATCGTTGTGTAGTCTCTTCTAAGAACAATTGTTACCAAAAGTACATGATTTCCTTCTGGCTATGCTTACGAGTTTAATGCAAATGTTAATTCCATCATTG
Source organism: Vesta saturnalis (assembly GCA_036346205.1). Classification (NCBI taxonomy): domain Eukaryota; kingdom Metazoa; phylum Arthropoda; class Insecta; order Coleoptera; family Lampyridae; genus Vesta; species Vesta saturnalis. The sequence continues at coordinate 4,212,054 of JARFJB010001721.1, read as the reverse complement.
TAAAAGGTTAATGTACTATTACGTTCATTCCACATTCCGATTGTCAGGTTATTCAAGGTATACTAACCAATGATATAACATTAATTTATTGCCGATTTACACCAGTAGAAATTGTGTAGCTTATATATTGAATATAGTTGTTTCGTTCAAACTATTTGATTATTTGTGCCAGTTGCACGTTATCTAAATTGTTGAAATTTAGTTAAATGAACTTAGAAATTATTATTAATTTTATTAAATACGTAAATAAAAAATTTACCTCGAGTAGGATTTTTACTTGTACTTTTCTAGAGTACCGCGCTATCCAACTGCGCTATCAAGATTCAAGCCCTAATCGATGTAAATTTTGTCTTTATGTATGTAGAACTGATGTTCATTCTAAATATAATATAAAAGAAGTTATAAAATTTTTAAAGATACTTACATATTTAGAAACTGTAGAAAAATACGTAAACGAGGTACCCAATAGTAGAACAGACGTTCCATCCATTACTCTAATGAAGAAGATTAGACCAGACAGACCTTGGGGCAAAAGCAAGAAGAAATCGGGATGGAGATTTATTAAATGAAAGTAGAAAAAGGTGGATGAAAATTTTGAACAATTACAAGAAGAAACAAAATGAAAAGATCAAGAAGAAAGCTAAATTTAAAGTAGGGGACCAAGTTATTATAAGACGACTTCACGTGGCTGACAGGTCAAATAAAGTGTGTGCGAAATTGTTGTTACCGTATGAGGTACCGTATAGAATAATTAAGAATTTTAATGACACCACGTATGAGTTAGTGGATATAAGAGATGATAGCGTTAGGGGAAAGTTTCATAGTTCAATGAAATATCCATACAATACAAATACATAAAAATTAAGCAAGTTAAAGAAAATAAAATTTGCCTCTTTGTAATATTCGGAAATTTTAATTCTTTACTTGGGAAATGTTGAGATGATATTTGTTAAGCTAAATATCATAGTAAGAGAGATATGAATTCAGATTAAAAACTACATTAAACATAAATTAATTGCAATGGAATTGAGTAAGCATTTATGTAAAGCACAAATGTGATTATAGGACATGCTGTTAGTTAGTTAAATCAAATTTCATAAGTATAAAAGTATAATCGTAGCTGAACAATAGTTTAGATTTTGTTAAATGTGTTTTTGGCTGACAAATTCCATTGTTAGCTTTCGTCGTAGAGAGTGTTCTGGTTTGTCATCTTTAAGGTAGTTTAACAATATTTAATTTTTAATGACCTCTAGTTATTCTTTACTAAAATTTGAAATTTAATTTTTAGAGTTGGCTTTTTTACGTTTCTCAAACTGTTGTATTAATAGCAGGCTGATGTTTATGTTTTAATTTTTCAACTTTGACAAAATTGTTTACAACATCTTTAACAATTCTTACAAATATTACTACTGACGAAGATAACTGTAAGTGTTATCGAAACGTTTAGTTTGTATAATTTAAATACACCATTAAAAATCCCAAAAAAGATAAGTATTTTATTATGAGTGGTAATGGTGAAAGTTTACATTTTCAGGTAAATATTATATTTCATAAATCCGTTTAATTGATTGAATTATGGTAACTAAACTGGAATAACGGCGTAGGGGGGCGCCAATTTCAGTTTGCTGAGAAGCTGCAATTTGGTTATTTAATGAATGAAAACCGCACCCGTGTGTTTATCCGTCAAAGTAAATAGGTTAGTGACTCAATTTCAAGGGTTATTTCACAAGATGTAAACGTTTGTTATAATATGTAAATTTCAAGTTTTTAATCTGCGGCATTTTTTAATTAATTATTATTAATGATTGGTTTGGTCAAATTTAAGTCATATATTTCAAAGTATTTTGCTCTAATAGTTTACTAAATTAAACAATTTCTAATTGTGTTTATTTACTAGCACACAAATAAATGGTGGTTAAGATAAAATAGATTTCATTAAAATCGGATTAACCTTTTTTTATTATACAGGGTGTCCCAATAGTGCGTATTTCTTCCTTAGCTCGCTCATTATCGGAACTAGAGAAAAAAAGCTTTTTTACAAAAGATTCTCACAGTGACTAAGGCTATTTATCAAAAATATATGAAATGCAGAGGTTTAATCGTAAAATACAGACTATTACATTACATACGCTTACTGAATGGTAAAGTAAAACAATTCATCTACTATTTACATTATCAACGATCACGCATTCTTTTTCTCTATTAGAATCATTTCGCTTTGCCATGGAACAGATCCGTTTGCAGAATTGAAGTAGTTTTTAAATTCCTCTCTTACAGGCATTGTAGATGCTCCAATAATATCTGGAATACTTTCTAATCCTTCTGGAAGCTCGCTGAGTTCATCCGATTCGCCCAGTAACATGTATCATTTGTGTGGAAATGATGTAAACAACATCTTCCCGTAATCACTTTATCGAAAACATGGGGGTCTTCGCCACCCCTGTTCGAGCCCCTTGTTTACTATCACGTCTATCACTATCAAAATTTGAAATAGTATTATAATAAGGGGGCGTTCTCATAACAGCCATAGGGCTCTGGAACTTGTTCTCGCGTCTTCTCCTCGGCGAAGAGCTGAGAACAAGTTCCGGAGTCCTATAGCTGTCTATAGTCTATAGGAGTCGGACTCCCATTAGTAGAATATAGCCATAACGATTACAAAAATGGCCGCCACCTTTAGGTCTTCTAATCAGAACGCGCGGCCTGGGGCTGTATACGCCCACTGTAACAGTCAGATCGAAGTGGGCGTCGCCACGTGGAAGAGGGGCGGGGCCATGGACTAATCATAAACCAGGGATGTGGCCTACCCTTAGGCCTTCTTATTAGAACGCCCGGCCTGGGGCGGTATGCGCGTTCACGATCAGCTGGAAGCGGGCATGACCATGTGGAGGAGGGGCTGATCGCGTGACTACCCCCACTCCTTCCCCACACCAGGTTGCGTGACTCCCCCGACTACTTTTAATTATGAGGTCAGAATAAAAAAAAGTGGTGGGGGAAAAGTGGATCCCTTCTACTACCGTCCGTTTGCAAGGATAGTAGGTTTAAATGGGTTAATAGGACGATTCCACATTCTTTTTCTCTTGGCGTGTGTTTCTGTTCCTCCAAAGCACATGCTATAGCAACAATCTATTCTTCTGAGCCCGATGTCTCCATTTTGGCATTTTAACACTTGCAGAAGAAGAGTTTACCACTAGAATGACAAGTCGCTGCCCGATGTTCAATGTGCGGTGAACACACCTTTGCCGGCAGGTGTGTGCAAAGTGTTTAACTCTATTTCAATTTGCAATTTTATAAAATACTTTTGATAGGTTGTAACAGGTATACGATTGACTGCAATATATTTTAACTAACTTTTAATTGGCTATGAATATCTCCATTATTAACATGTTCACTTCGGTCACGTATTAAAATATCTAGACTATTAATCGTCTATTAACACACTTGATTGTTAAATAACTATTATTAACCTGTGTTTACCTAACTAAATAACTTATTTTGTTTTTCTTGTGTATAAAAAAACATTAACTTAATACTGGTTTTTTATGCTTCTCTGTATAAACTTTTTATGTAAACTAATTTAAGTTAATTAAACTAATTATTAGGTATATATTTATTTGTTAGCATTCAGCATGGCATTTAAATGCTGTTGCAGTGAACTGTGTCAATGGGGTCTTGTTAAATACATGTATTTGGATCACCTATGGATTTTTTCTTCTTCAACTATTTGCAAAATTTAATTATTTAAATTCTTTATCGACTTACAGGGTTATAACCGTCCTTTTTGTAATTTGTTATTCCATTTTTAACGCCGTCCAACAAATTAATCCAATTAGAAATCGTATAATAGAAATTCATTTACAGGAAATATATTTGTTTTACCCCTTTAATGAACTTTTTATTGAACTTACCCTCTCGCTTTCTGTCCTAAGCCTAAGTTAGTTATTGTTTCGTACCAAATGTAGAATTAACTATCACTAATAGAAAGCTCTACATACAACTCATAAACCATAAAGCTGATAAGTAAATCGCTAAGCTTCGGCCACATTGATGTAATATTTTTGAAAAAGCTCACACTATTTATTTGTATGTGATATTTATGGTTACTTTCTTTTTTTTCAGGTGAGCAAATGGTAATAAACGCATTGTTGCCTGGATTGCAGGTATGTAAATTTTGTGCGACGTAAAACATAATATTTTTGTTAAAAAGCAACGTTTTCAAATTTAATACATTGTGTATCATAATGTTATAAGGATACGCAATTTTTTTAAACGTTTATCGTTTAAACGTTGCATATATTTATTTATAGTATTTTGATTGTGATATTAAACAACAAAATTATTTACATGTTCACGTATAATTAATTGAGATTGAATTCCGGTGGCATTAATTTAAAATTGCTACTAAAACCGCAAGAGGGTAGCTGTCTGCCTTGGTTTTGAGTAGCTATGCATAAGTTACGTATAGATAAGTTATGTAAATCATGCTAATAAGAAAAATCAAGTTTTTGAACATTTTGAAGAATTGTGATACCTCAGATAACAATAGTTTAACTTTGTACATAAATTAGTGATTATTGTTAATTTTATACTTTGTAAGTGAATGCAAAGAAACTATTCTATTTAAAGCAACTGATTATAATACATAATTCTACATCAATCAAAACTTACATCTGATAATGCAATCTTCTGAGATTTCTGTTAAAAAAATTCAGAATAGAAGTATGAACAATAATAAATGAATTATTCAATATTACTTTATAATAATAAGATTAAAAAATTATGTACTTGTCGAGTAGCTACTGCGTTTGTGTTATGCAAAGTTACGTTTTTACAGTAATTTGAACGGATTTTTAAATTGTGAGAACACAATCTACCTGGCGTTTGGGAGGTAATCCACCTTGTATGAGGTTTTTTCAGGGGTTTTTCCTCATTCACATAGAGCGACATGATTAATACGTAAACCTATATCATTTGCGGCTATTTAGGCGGATGATGAGATAATATCTTACTCCTCAAACCCTTAACTCCATTCCTTCCAATCCTATCTTGACCGCACCTATCCTTAATCCCACCGTGCATATCTACGTAATGTATTGTAGTGTCCCTCAGGTACCCTATCTTGAAAAGTGTAATTTAAACTTATTTGTAAGAATGCTAATTCAAGAACAAAACATCGCTACGTGAATTATCTTGACTTTACTGATAATAATGTTACTCAAATTCATTGCTTGCCTTACATGGACTTTCCTGAGAATAATTAAAACATAATTTATTTACAAGTCTGATATTTAATTACTCGCAAACATCAAATCTGATTAAACTAAGTGGCCGTCTAGTGGTAGGTACGCTGTGCTATTTGAATTAGATAGGCTGGATGAGATAAGTGTTGCATCATGAGGGGCAGGTAAACAATGAAACTACTCAAATTAAAATTAATGAGCTTTGCGCAATGGTGGTTCTGCCCGTTAATATACTATTGTGGGAAAGAACCACCAATAAAACCCACTTTATAAATAAGTAATTCCACAAGTACATTAATAAATTGAATGACACAAAAAAACCAATGAAAGGGTTAAATATATAATAAAACACCATTAAATCAGGTTAAAGTGCGTACAAAATTATAACATTAAGAGAACAATAAATAAAAAGCAGTTTAGTTGCACATAAACACAATAAAAAAACCACGTAGTCACACCGACAATCGTGTTATAAATAATCAGAATAAACATCGTAATACCAAACATGTTGCCCTTTAAAACCAATCATGCCGGTCTTTAAGTAAATAAGCACATAAAACAATAAAGCAGATTACGGTACATATAAAATACAACAACAGTAGAATTGCACAGTTGATAATAATGCAAAGACAAGGACAAAAGAAAATAGACAAGTAATTTACACGTACACAATTGTTTAGTTACTACTAAAGCACAAAATACATACGAAAAATTACAATATATTACATATAAAGAGAAATAAATTCGCAGGCAAATAATTCTACTTAACAAACTGACCAAAACCTCATCCAAACAAAACCGGTATATACGTTTGAGTGCGTTAGAAAAAATACAGCGCCCCTTTCGTCAGGTTACACATTCATCTACACAACAATAAAAACAATAAAAATAAAATTCGAGATGTTTAATGGTTACCTGGACCCGGGAGTGTGTTACAATTAATAACCAAGCGGCACCATTTACCCGTTCGCCAGCCCAACTCTACGCAAATATAAATATAAACAACAAACAACAATGCTAATTCACACCAATACAAGAGTCAGGGAGCCCTGTACTGTCTGTTATTTCAGCAGAATTCAGCATAATGAGCCTGCGTGCGAATAAGATACCTTTGCAAGGCCCGATTTTTAATAGGTTATCTAGGCTTGTATAATTATTTGCTGCCAGCCTTAATTTATATAAAACTACCTTCTTAATTGATCACAGACACAAATCGTTAACATACGCGGTTTAACTTCAAAAAAGGGCCACTGTTATTTATAGATTAATATTTGAAAAACACATTAGAACTAACATTCGAAAGAAAAGACATATTAGCGTTGGCTAATTCACAAGAAAATGTACTCGCAAGAAATATGTTAAAGACAACTGTTTACAATGAAGGTATTTAATTAACCAACTCGATCTGGCCCCTCGACACTCTATCTGTTACTCTCTTGTCCCCCGATTTCAAACTTTACTCCGGCAATCAACTCCATTTTTCAAAAGTAATAAAAAAAAAAAAATATTATGTTGGAACAGTTTCATATTAATTAGGTCTAAATCAAAATTTCAACATAAACTTCCTTCTCCTCTGGTTTCCACTAACCATGTCTACTACCGAAAATCAACCCCCGTCTTTGAAAAGTGATAAAAAAAACAAGAAACATTAATTTACGTTGGAGCAGTTTCATATTAATTATTGCACATCTTAACTTTAAAAATATGCATTCGTCCGTAACAAACCCTACATTTAGGTCTCGAGTTTCCAAGTACCAAATAAAGACGTCTTTGATTGCAGTTAGTAATTCATTACTAATGACATTTTTACATCAAGAGCGCGCGTGTAGAAATTTTCAACAATTCGTCACGCCAGTTTCGGCAGAACACCCGTTTCTCTACCCTAATATATGTTTCCTTCTTTCTGTTCAAGCTTTACTCAAATATCAATTACAAACATTCCCACATTTCTAACTTAAAAATACATTAAATAAAATATTTCGGAAACATTAGCAAATTACGACGTATCATCAAGATATTAAAAATCCAGTAATTATCTGTTCTATCGCAGTAACAATGGCGATTTGACAAACCTTTATTACCATAATAATAAAATTTTTGCGGTTCGCTACCTACAGTATGCTGGGAATCAATCGGTGTGACTGAAGGAGCGTGGAAAGCTTGAGCAGTCTGCCCTCCCCTTGTGGTAGGGAATCAAACACGTTGCTTTCCTTTATCAATAGCAAAGTTGTTATGAAGGGAACGTTGATATAATCAAAGTTCGTTTGTTTAATAACTTTGTAACAACAAAACAAAAAATTATTTGTATGTAAAATTTTATGTTATTTGCAAACGTATAGAACTATATACAGGGGGTGTTATAAAAGATGTAATGCTGCCCCTCTCCCCAATGATACACAGTGTAGATTGGACACTTTTTTTAATTTTTACCGAAAAGAAGAATGTGGACCTTCACACAGTATATTGTATTGTATTTACCAACAAACACTACGATTTGTGCACTAATAAGTTAAAAAACACTGTTTTAAGAGTAACAACAGGTCGTTTTTAATCTTTTTGGTAGGGAAAGAAAACTCGTATTTATTGAACACATAAATCACATGTAACAGACGGTTACACAAAGGGGGGTTACGCCAAGATTACCTCGGATATTTATGAGAATGATAGGGTAGCACCTTCCTTCTTAGAACTAACTCTATTCCTTCTGATCCTACCCTGACCGCGCCCATTCTTAATCCCACCATACATACATACATTATATATATATATATATATATATATATATATATATATATATATATATATATATATATATATGTACATATATACAGGGTGGCGCATTAGTGTGACAAAGTCCTATATCTCCTTTATTTAAAGAGATACAAAAAAAAATTAAATACAAAAGTTGTAAGATATGTTCTGGTGCATATTCCAAAAATATTTTTAATTATACAGGGTAGATCATAAAAGGTTACAAGTAATTAAAAATTTTTTTTTTTAAACAGAAAACCCTATATATTATTACATATTTAGAATCTACATACAATTTTAGACACATTTTATGTATAATGTCCTATACCTAAGTCTAACCGTTTTTGACAAATTTCAAATTTTTTGTCAAAAATGACGTTTGCAGGCCAAAACATAGGTGGAAATATTTTCTAAATGAAGCCTTTATCAATTAATTATGGTTGGTTTCCTTGGAAATGGGGACCTACTCTAATGGGCTGTATTGATATTTTTGTAATACATTCATACAGGGTGATCAAAAATGGACAATAAAAATTAGATTCAAAAAAACCTATAAAGTCATTTTTTTAATGGAAACCCCCTATTTTTTTAATTCTATCTTATTTAGCATTAAAAATAAGGGTGACTTTGTATAAGAGTGTATATTCCAGAAAATTGTAGTTGTTGAAATAATGATAATTTAACATTTTTTTATTGTAAAAAGGCTATACGGGTTTCAAGTTTTGTTGTTAGTTGGGCGTGACGGCGGGGCGCGGCGAAACAAAAAAATCGAGCACTTCAGATCGAAATATTACAATTTATTGAACCCCATATAAATAATTATTTTATTAAACGAACTTAAAGTAAAGACATTATTTTTTTGATTCACAAATTATGTCCTAATCCTAATCATAAACTTAACACCTCTAATGTAACTAAACCTGTAACTAATTATACAGGTAAAAGTACTAGAAACACGTCAAATACGTACTACCTAATAAGTTGTTCGAAATGTCCGCCTCTTTCTTGAATACACAATGCAATACGTCTCTCAAATTCGCTGCTTAAATTTCTACACATTTCAATACTAATGTTTTGAAAACAGTTTCTAATTCTAATCTTCATGGCTTCCTTTGTTGTAGGCGGTATTTTATAAACCTGCTCTTTGACGTACCCCCATATGCTAAAGTCCATTTTAGAAAGATCTGGGGATCTAGCAGGCCAAGCAACAGGCCCTCCCCTCCCAATCCAACATTCTGGATATGTAGCATTTAAAAAAGCTATTATCGGTTCTGTATGATCTACTGGGGCCCCATCATGAAGAAACCACGTTTCTTGTTGCGTATCCTGTGGCACTTGACACAACAAATTAGGTATATGGTTTTGCAAAAAGTCTAAGTATACTTCCCCTGTTACTCGTTGATCAAAAAAATATGGTCCCATTATTTGATTACCGACAACATCTCCCCAAACATTTAATGACCATCTAGTTTGAGAAGTATATCTTACAAAATATGGATTTTCGGTAGAATAGTAATGAAAATTGTGTCTGTTTACACTTCCGTTTCTGTGAAATGTGGCCTCATTTGTAAATAAAATCAAATGAACAAAATTTCTTTGTTGGTTTATTTTGTTTTGAGCCCATTGACAAAATTCCAGTCGTCTTTGATAATCTTCAGGAACCAACTCTTGAAGTAGTTCAATGTGATAGGGATGCATTTTTTGAGACTTCAATATCCGCTGTACCGTACGTCGTTCAACACCAACCTGCTGAGAAATGTGTCATTGTCCAATATATGGATTTTCGGTAACTGTTAATAGTGCATTTAATTGATTTTCCTCAGTCTGTGCACGTTTTTCCCTAGTATTTTGTTCATGTAACACATAGCCAGTTCTTTTAAAACGCTCCAAAAGCATTTCAAATGCCCTTCTTTCAGGTTGCCGTCTCTCTGGAAACCGTTGTTGATACAGTATTGTTGCTAAGAGCGTATTCTTATCACTAGCTCCCAAAACAAAAATCATATCAACCATCTCGGCTTGTGAAAATTCATTATTTACAATATTAATTCAAGTTTTAAATCAATTTGCTATAAAATACACTAATGCATCACACAAATTATCAACTGACAATAAATAATGACGTTTCTGATAATCTCTATTATATCTATATGCCACGCCTCGCCGTCACGGCCAACTAAAAACAAACTCGAAAGCCGTATATAAACAAGAAATTGTCATTATTTCAAAAACTACAATTTTTTGGAATATACACTCTTATACAAAGTTACCCTTATTATTTTTAACGCTAAATAAGATAGAATTAAAAAAATAGGGGGTTTCCATTAAAAAAAAATGACTTTATAGGTTTTTTTTGAATCTACTCTTTATTGTCCATTTTTGATCACCCTGTATGAATGTATTACAAAAATATCAATACAGCCTATTAGATTTCCACCCATGTTTTGGCCTGCAAACGTCATTTTTGACAAAAAATTTGAAATTTGTCAAAAATGGTTAGACTTAGGTATAGGACATTATACATAAAATGTGTCTAACATTGTATGTAGAATCTAAATATGTAATAATATATAAGGTTTTCTACTTAAAAAAAAATTTAAAATTACTTCTATCAACAACTTTTTTATTTAATTTTTTTTGTATCTCTTTAAATAAAGGGGATATGGGACTTTGTAACACTAATGCGCCACCCTGTATATATATATATATATATATATATATATATATATATATATATATATATATATATATATATATGTATGCGGGAATCTGTCGCTGTGACTGAAGGAGCGTGGAAAGCTTGAACTTCCCACCGCCCCCTTGGGGGAGGGAATGAAACACGTTGCTTTCCTTTTACCTTTCCGTCATCAATTGTATAGCAACATTCTTATGAAGAGAATTATGTACTGCTGATATAAGCAAAGTTTTCTTCGTTTGCTTAACATCTTAACATAACAAAAAAAAGGTTTATTTGTATGTCAAATTTTATACTATCTGCGAATGGTACGCTATTAAAAAAAATGTTGCCCCAAACTAAGGATACACAAGGTAGATTGGAAACTTTTTTTTTATTTTTACCGAAAAAAGAATGTGTACTTTCCCACAGTAATGGGCCACAATACATGTACTGTTTATACCAAGAAACACTACGATTTGTACAAAAATGAACACAGTTTTAACGTAATATAACCTAGTTATCCTTTAAAATTAAACATTTTGAGAAAAGGAGTAAACCAATTAAAAGTTGTGTGCAAAAAAAATATTAATAAATCAACAATCGGGGTGTTGATGCAGCAGTTAAGGAAAACACCCGCTTTCATATAATTTAGTAAATAAACGGGAGTGATGCTTGCAAGCTCAAGATTCTCAAAATAATATTGATAACACACCTTTATCTCAAACGCCTAAAATGTTTTTATACAACAAAATATAGACAGGATGAAGCGTATTCATCCGCTTGACAAATAAATAAAAAAACACGTCATTAAAGGATGTCAACAAAACAAAACCTTGCTCTGCACAACAGTATACCTCAATTGACCACCCTGGGTCCTTCCCTCCCTTTTGTGCTGCAGTATAAGGTAGATAACCGGTGACTGAATCTCCAGAAAACGGTTCGGAGAGAACCATGCAGAAGCTCCCAATGCCGCTCTTGAATATCGCAACCAACAGACGACAGATTTTCAATTGGCAATTACTGAGTTGAATTATGAAAGTTGTTTAAACCAAAACAAGATGATTGACAACTGAATCATTTGGTTTAATATACCTGCATGAATTTTATTTCCACAGCATTCTTTGCCCTTTATCTATTTATATACAAATTTATTAAGGTGAAAGTTATATTTACAGCGATTTCTCTATTTATCTGTGAAGGCACTAATGTTCTTGAATTTGCAATCTTGAATCCGCGAAATTAGCGATTTTAACCAGACAGGGAAAGCGCTATCCTTAACACTAATTCCTTTTTCAAGGATCCGTAACCACTGTGACTTCTGATAAACGCTATACCTCACTAAAATGCTACCGGGGTGGTTGAATTTCCATTAGAAATCCGAACTAAGGGTAACTGAGAAACCTTTCCTTCCGAAACCTTCAAAATATCCGGGTTAACAACACGCAAATTCACTACATTCTAACGCTCAACGCGCCCATCCTTACTCTTGAGTAGCTTCGACTAGACTTCCGTATGCACCTTTCAGTTTCAGCCATACTGTATCTCACGTCAAATCACCAATCATAAAAACCATTTCTTCAAATTAACAGCGTGTTAGAAACGAGATGCATCTCGGAAAAGGAAATCTAGAAAATTACGTCATAGAATGAAACTACACGGTGCCCTAGGCGGAAACACGGTAATTTGATCTGTTTTCGTCAACTAAACCGTTTGAAAAATCAACCCTAAGCTAACGTATTATAAAATCCAAACTAATTGTTTTTTAAAATAAATTTTATAAACCTGAAGACCGACTTTCCATCGCCAAAACCTAAATTTTATTATTTGTATTAAGGAATCTTAATACAAAGTAACCGTTTTCCATGACATAATTTAACTCAACTAACTATAATTAACGATAATAAAAAAAATAGGAATTACCACTATTTACGAAAAGAAACAATAAACTCCCATCTTACTTAATATATCAAGATGTGAACGTCACAAGATGTGAAAATCAATTTCAGCAAACCAAACAATCGACGCGCTTATACATTTATACAAAACAAACAAAAAAAAATATCTTTTCTACTAGCAATCTTAAAATCCATCTCTTTCGGTATCAATTTCTATACTACGAGCAAACCAACAAAAAATCAGTATTTTAAGCAATTTTCTTAATATTTCACACAACGTGGCATTCCTCATATTCAGAAAACCTGCACATACAGACATTACAATTCGTCTCTCCAGAAAACACATAAATTAGCTGTATATAGATCATTATTACATATAGCAATGTCATTACCATTAAATCAAGCAAATTTCAATAAAGAAATATTAATTATAAAACAAATAAAAAAAAATGGTTACATTTCGAATATAGTCAACACTTTGGTTAAAAATCAAAAGTACAAATTATATATCGAGAACATTTACCCAGTTAACACTGTTTGTTAGTATTTTACTATTTTCTCTTGAGAATGATGCTGTTATATTGAAATGCGTTGAGAAATAAATCTTTATGTAAAACATTGTGGAATTATATTTGTAACATTAGTTATGGAACTCGACGAAGTAACATAAATGTATTAAAGATCTAGCTAATCTTTACCAAAATAAAATTATGTTCCTTAATTGACTTTTTCATATAAGTTTCCTGACTATCGTAGCAGGCTTATATTTAAGTTTTCCGATTTCATATTGTTATGTGCAAATCTCCATGCTGTACCCAAACTTACAGTAACAGAGCGACCATAGCCTTAGAGTCCGCCGGTAGCTCAGTCAAAGTAGAGGTGGTTACAGTGACGAAATTAGTAGCTAAAAGTTAAGAGCGAAGAGAGGGCGCCAGCTAGAATTAATAAAAGTAGCCCTAGGTAATAAGACAGCATTAGTCACTTTGCTAGCTAAGTAACAAATATCAGTAAGGATTTGGGCAGTATCCTAAAGATACACTACGGTTATAATGAAAAAAAAGTAGTATATTACTTTTTGTTGGTAAATGAATTAAATTAAGTTGAACAAAACCAGATAAATCAACCCCAAAACTTAATGGCTAAATTAATGTTCTTTTAAATTAGAATGTAGGAACAAACAAATCCATCATGTAGATACCGAGTTTAAATAATAAAATAAATTGGATTTAAAAATTAGATGTATAATTGTGGATAATTCATACCTACGTTATGTTAATTGAGCAACGTTAGCACTCCATCAAACAAATATGGATTTTGTTTATAGTACAAGGTGCGTTGTAGTGTAGATGCCACCCCATGGCACATACGCATATTATTACAGTATACAAACAATAATGTTTTAATCAAGGCAGTCAGTAGTGCATTGCTATAACAGATAGGCAATTGCTTTTACTAACTAAAAGATTAATGAGTGTATACAATTTCACAACTTTAAAGCCTTCATCCATGCAGGTTTTACTATGTATAAAATCTAAACAGATGCAATGAAAGCTGGCACTGTAAAAATTGGCCTGTCCGAAAGTACATATAAAGCGAATTGGATTTACAAGCGAATACTTAAAAGTATGTATAATTAATTTTTACCAAATAAATTAGGGTATGTCTATACAATCATATAGGTTTAGTTTGTTCACATAAGCACAAGTAAAGCATCAAAGCATAATTGATACAAAAACATAGAGATCATCGGTAACTTCGCTTTCAATATCCACATAGTCGTGATTGTAGATCTTAAAGGTTGTCCAAAAGATGTTAAAGGGTACCCTCATTCTACCACTTCCATCTAGTGGCAACTCGTAGTACAGTAACAGATAGATTTCTACAATCGTGGTATGAAAATCGCAACCAAAGATACTTAACAGTTACTTGTTACTAGGTACCTATTAAATGAGGTAATAATTACAGAATATTAATACTAAATTCAGGCAATGTAAAATTTAAACAAAGACAAGTTCGATAACAGCTGATGTCTGTGTTTCGAAAAGAGAAAGTAGTTTACGACCCCCTGACGAGATAGAAATCACCGAGACAGGAAAGGAATACTTCGTCCTTGTAGTAAAAGCATTAGTTAATAGGTTATGTTCGTAGACTATCTAGTTAATAGGATTTTCCCTTTAAAGTTACTAATTATTTTAAGACAGATGTGTTGATGACTGAACCTTGTAAAACAGAAAGAAGATCACAAAGCTCACCTGACATTTTGTTCCCCGCAAATCCGCTTAAAGCGCATGAAACAATTATTACAAATCATGCCTAGAAGAATAATTGCAAAGCCGACGCATGTCGATGGATTTAATAAACCCAGAAAATTTTCTTCAGTAAAAACAAATTGCCTTTCTTCACATCCAAAACGAAAAAGAAACTTACAATTGAATTTTAAAGCCGGATGTAAACAGCTGTAAACCAGTGACCCCAAATCGTGAAAATAAGTATTAATTATGAGCGACCATCAACATATTTTAATACAGAAATTTATTTAATTTAGAAAATATATCTATGGAAAGACTAAATGACGAAATTAGCGAAGCAGTAAAAGCTAATGATTTTAACAGCTGATTAAGTTTAACTAATATTTTAACATAGGTAACAAATGTTTTTTTTATTATTATTATTAAAGCACTATAAATAAGCACTTCATACAATTACAATCTAGTCATACTGACTAATGAGTAATCTTATTCTAACTTAATATACTAATTAGAAAACTTATTGATAATCCTTAGTTTTGGTCACATTCGACGGACTCATCGTTGTTGAGCACACATACTAGCACTGGCTCTGCTTTTTAAACTACTAATTACACTAGTTTCTTAGGTTTTGGCAAATTATGCGGACACATTTCTATTGCGCGCATACACCAGCATTAACTCTCCTTTTTACACTACACCTACACTAAGTTCCTGTTGTCTGGGAGCTGGATAGCTTCCACGTTGTCATGTTTGTGTAGTCTATATACATGTTTCCTTGCAGGTTTCTGGACCTCGGTGGCAACAAAATCTACTTGGAGGTCCCTATGTAGATCGCTGTTCCTAACATACCAAGGAGCCCCGACGATATTCCTTAGTACTTTATTGGGAAATCTTTGTGTTACATTTAGATTAGTCTGTTTGGTACATCTCTTGAGTTGGCTACCATATGCCCAGATCGGTTCCAAATTTGCTTGTAAAGTAAAAGCTTATTGTATATTGACAAAGCGGAGTTACTTCCGATTAGCCAGTACATTTCTCTATATCTTAGATCCAACTCTTGTCTTTTCTTTTTGACATGAGTGTTCCATCTTAGCTTGGTGTCGAGAGTCATAACAATATACTTCGCTGTGTCAGCATAAGGTACAATCTGGTTGATAATTATCGGGATGTATCCTATTCGTCGATTAGTGAAGTTAATGTGTACCGATTTAGTCTCCTTGAGTTTTATACGCCACTTGTTAACCCAGCGTTGGATTTGGGTGACAGGGGTTCGTTGTGGTATTATTTCTTCCTCATTACTGCTACTTACTGCTAGAATAGCAGTATCATTAGCAAAGGTTGCGGTGATGTTATTTTCTGCTTCAAGGATGTCACTTGTGTATAGTTCATCCTGCTTAATTCTGAAGTATCTCTGCGATAAGTATGATTTCAATATTTCTGTGTATTGTTTGGGAAGCATACCTCTTAGTTTAGGGTAGAGTCCCTTATGCCAAACCTTATCAAAAGCTTGGGCCACGGCTAGAAGACTGCAGCACAAACTTTTCTCTCCTCTAGCGTTTTTTCAATAATATTTGTTATCCTGTGCACCTGATCTATTGTCGAATGTTTGCTTCTAAATCCGAATTGGTGATTTGGAATTAAGTTCTTCCTCTCAAACAGTTTTGACATTACTGGCAATAGCGATATTCGCCAATATGACGTGGGTTCATATACAAGTTTTCCTGGTTTGGATATCATAATTACCTTAGCAACCTTCCACAGTTTGGGCACATATTTTACACTAAATGCAGCATTAATTTTCAGTACAGTTTTTTTCGGTGAATGCTGTAGAATTTCTCCAGTTATTAGATCAAACCATGGAGATTTTTTAGTTTTTAAATTGTTTTGTATAGTATTTTTAACCTCTCTTACTGAAGTAGGTGTGATATCCTCGTTCTTTTGCGCAGTTTCTTCAACTATTATTTCTTCATACTCATGTGTTTCATGCAGAAGAAATATACTTTCTAAATATTCAACAAATCTTTCAGCTTTTTGCTCATTGCTTCGGGCCCAAATCCCATCTGTTTTCCTAATAGGAGGGATATGCTTAATGGTTTTTTTTATATTTTTTGGCGCCTTCCAGAGGGAATAGTCAGTATTTGTCTCGTTGGTTAATTTATTCAAATAGGTATACATAGTTTCTTCTTTTAATGCTTTGATTTTTCTTTTTAATTCTCGAGTTCGGTTGTTCAGAACAGTTTTATTTTGGGGAGCTCTAGTTTGATGTCACTTTCTTCTTCATTTACGGTGGTTTACTTGCTAGAACTCTGATTTCTTTCGGATAGTTGTTTTTTTTTATTCGGCTTTTAGTTTCAGGGGTATTTTTCTCATGCCGTTTGTTGACTGTCTTTTACGATTTTTCCAATTTCCCTATCTATCTGCTCCTCATTTCTTAAAGGAACCTTTAAATTACTTTTTTCATTTAAGGATAGTTTAAAATTTTCCCAGTCAGTGTACTTGTTCACTAACACAGAGTTTTTTTCTTTTTGGATGATAGTGTCACTCAACGTTAGTTATCACAACGCAATTCTTTTATGGCGATTAATAGTTCTTTACCTTTAGTTGTGGTCAGCCTAGATCCACGCATTGGGGATCTAGGCTGACCACTGCATTAAAATCTCCACCCACTATGAATTATTTCCCCACAAACCTAAGAAATTCTTTGTATTGTTCTCTGTTGACAGAATACTTCGGGGTAATTACTAGTCTTTATACTTATTGCAGTAGCTTGTATTTCTTCTGTTTCATATTTTAATTCGTAATGCTGTAAGTTTTTCTTTACTATCACCACACTACCTCCCCTTGGTGCTATATTCTAACTTCTTCAATCGTTCCCTAAGTGCAGTAATGGATGCTTCTTGTTTGTTAAGCTTATCGAGAATGATTTTGATTTATGATTGTGGACCTGAACAGGCTAGATAAGGCCTATCGTGCTAAAGCACTCAGGAACACTTAGGAGGATGGATAGAGGGATAATGAATTAATTATCCTGGGCCTCCCTCGTTTTCTTGTTCTGTGCGGTTTTCATTTCGTAATCGTCTGCAACATGTTTTCATTTTCACTTCTCATTCGTCCAAACATTTGATCCTTTGGGATATTATGAAGTGTACTATGTCTTCTCCCTTAATGTCTTCGTTTAATTGTGGGTTCATCATGCTCCTATACGCATATTCTTCTTTTACTGGACCTCATATTAGTCATAGTATGTTCCTTTCAAATCTCCGTAGTTCTTCTTTTCTTTGTGAACGTCACTGCTTCTGCTGCATATGTCACAACAGGCCTAATTAGTGTTTTGTATATTTTTAATTTCGTTGTTTT
This sequence comes from Vesta saturnalis, assembly GCA_036346205.1. Taxonomy (NCBI): domain Eukaryota; kingdom Metazoa; phylum Arthropoda; class Insecta; order Coleoptera; family Lampyridae; genus Vesta; species Vesta saturnalis. The sequence continues at coordinate 4,193,891 of JARFJB010001721.1, read as the reverse complement.
TGTTATTCTTGTTTGCAAAAAACGCCCTATTTCCTTTATGTATCCTTTCCTTTACTCCTTCCTACATTCAGATTCGCCGTGATCTTTATTCCAAGATAGTCCATTTTATTTACATTTTCAAATTCATAAGTCCTCGCTTGCAAGTATCCCTCATTGTTTTTCGTGTTTCTACTGTATCTCATGTATTATGTTTTGTTTTGATTTATTCGTAAACCGTATTTTTTGTGTCGATGTCAATCTTGGTTACTTTCCTTCTTAGTCCTTCAGATTTTGCTATGATTGCTAGATGGTCTGCATATGCTAATACTCTGATTATTGTGTCTTTTGGATTCGCTTCTATTATAATCGCTTACATTACTAGGTTAAATAATGTGACTGATAGAGCGTCACCCTGTTTCATTCCTTTGTTGATTTTAAACTCCTTTGTTCGTATTCCTTTTATTTTTACCTCAACTTCTCTATTTTCGAGTGTCATTTTTATTAGTTGTAAGTTTTTTCGATATCTCCAGCGTCGTCAGTCCGTCTAACATTTTCCCTCTGTTTACTGAGTCAAATGCTCCAAATCTATAGATAGCAGGTATAGGCTTACCTTATGTTCTGTCATTTTTTCCAAGATCTGCTACATGATATGTACTGCAGCATTTTATGCTACAGGAACCTTTCAAACTAATGTCGGTGACCACTTCAATGCGTTCAATTCAACTGTATCCCGCATTGTTCGAAATGTCGTTAGACAAATTGTTACCCTGCGTTATGAATTTATAAAATCGCCCGAGACTAATGAAGAAACGAAGAACAATATTCTCCAAAATTGCAAATTTTCCAGGGGTGATTGGTGCAGTAGATTGCATGCACATAAAAATTCAGTTCAATTAAGGAGAAGTATACCGTAATAGAAAATGATATTTTAGCATAAATGTTCAAGCAGTTTATGACTCCAAATTAAAAATGAGTGGTATTGTTTTGCTCGTTGGCCTGGATCAGTCTACAATACTACATATTTAATGATTCTTATGTATATAAGAGCACGGTTTTAAAATTATTACCCTCTAGGGGATGGTGGTTATCCCTGTAGAACTTATTTATTAATAACAATTCCGACTGAAACTTATTCATAACACGAAATGTCATACTACATTTTAAAGGTTAATTTTTACAAACTTTTATCCGTTAATTACATTGCAGGGGCGATTTTTTCCAACATAATTCTAGTAACTTTGGAATAACCGCTAGTTTACTATTTTCACTTTGAAATGTGATGGTGAATACGAATTTATTTTAACAGACTGTCAAGTATAACACTTTGTTACTTATCAAACTGTTAAGTTAAAAATGTTGAATACTGTTGTTAGCAGTTTAGTATTAAATTTATAAGTAAGTAACAGTTTATCTAAACTGCCGTTTAAGGCTTCATATTGTTTGACGCCATCCACAACAATCGGTGGAGGAGGAGGACTTTTTTTAGTGTTCTGCTGTGTTATGTTAGAGTTAGACTTTTCTCATTGTTGTTGGGGTGGGGTAACAGCCGTATTCACCATTTTTAACTTAACAGTTTGATACGTAACAAAGTGCTAATACTTGACAGTCTGTTAAAATAAATTCGTATTCACCATCACATTTCAAAGTTAAAATAGTAAACTGGCGGTTATTCAAAAGTTACTAGATTTATGTTAGTAAAACTCGCTGCAGCGGTAAAAACTTGTATAAATTAACCTTAAAAATGTAGTACGACATTTCGTGTTATGAATAAGTTTCAATCGGAATTGTTATTAATAAATAAGTTCTAACCACCATCCCCTAGAAGGTAATAATTTAAAAATTCCCCATTCTCAAACCTTGCTCTTATATGGGAATTATTAAATATAGTAGTATCGTAAACTGATCCAGGTCAACGAGCAAAACAATATCACTAATTTTTAATTTGGAATCACAAACATTTATGCTAAATATCGGTATACTTCTCCTTGATTGCCTTCGGTGGACTGAATTTTTATGGGCGTACAATCTACTGCACGAATCACCCCTAGAAAATTTTCAATTTTGTAGAATCCGAATATTGTTCTTCGTTTCTTCATTAGTTTCGGATGATTTTGTAAATTCAGAACGCAGGATAGCAGTTTGTCTAATGACATTTCGAACAATGCGAGATACAGTTGAAGTGGTCACCGACATTAGTTTGAAACTTTTCTGTAACATGAAATGCAGCAGTACATATTATGCAATAGATCCTGGAAAAAGTGAGAGAACTCAGTTACCAGAGGGAAAATGATAGACGGACTGATGAATCTAGAGATACCAAAAAAACTTATGAATAATAAAAATGACACTCGAAAATACAGAAGTTGAGGTAGAAATAAAGGGAATACGAACAAAGGAGTTTAAAATCTACAAAGCAATGAACAGGAGACGCTATATCAGCCACATTATTCTAATGTAAGCGATTCTAATAGAAGCGAATCCAAAAGACACAATAATCAGAGAATAATGCTAAGTATCATCATATGCAGACGATCTAGCAATCATAGCAAAATCTGAAGGACTAGGAAGGAAAGTAACCAAGATTGACATCGACGCAAAAAATATGGTTTACGAATAAATTAAAACAAACCAAAATACATGAGATACAGCACAAACATGGAAAACAATTAGGGATACTTGAAAGTGAGGAATTATGAATATAAAAATGTAAATAAAACGGGCTATCTTGGAATAAAGATCACGGCGAAACAGAATGGAGGAAGGAGTAAAGGAAAGGATACATATATGAAATAGGGCGTTTTTGCAAGAATAACAAAAACAACGAAGTTAAAAATATACAAAACGCTAATTAGGCCGGTTGTGACATATGCAGCTGAAGCAGTAACCTTCACAAAGAGAAAAGAAGAAGAACTACGGAGATTTGAAAGAAAAATACTATGACTAATATGAGGTCCAGTAAAAGAATAATATGCGTATAGGAGCATGATGAACCCCCAATTAAACGAAGAAATTAAGGGAGAAGACATAATATCCCAAAGGATCAAATGGCTTGGACATATGAGAAGTGAAAATGAAAATATGTTGAAGACGATTACGAAATTGAAACCGCACAGAACAAGAGAATGGGGTTATGGCAGACTTAAGAACCATGGGTACGCAAGACTGGACAAGACAATTTCGATACAGGAAGAAATGGAAGAAAATAGTAAACAAAACCAAGGCAAATCACAAATGTAAAGACAATTCAAGAATAGAGGAATGATCCACCTCAATAAATGGATTAAAACCTTCTCTGCAGAAGGGGCCATAATCCTCAAAATAGGAATGACCAGAAGAAGAAGTATAAAATCGTATGCAAATTAGTATTTGATTTGATTTAGATATTGGGTTTTTTAATCTGTCGATCGGTTCTAACACCCCTTGCAGCATACTAAACAATCTTGTAATTGTAATTTTATACATATGAAATCGTTTTTAAAATCTAGATCATCCAATTCTTGCAATAAATTATTTCGTTCTTTAACTATTTTTGAACGGCTGATTGGATCGTCCTATCGAGGGAATATGAATTTAATAAATAGTTTTTTTTTCTGTCCATTTCGCACTTCACTACTTACAATTTTTAATAATATAATATACAGGGTGCAGCATTATTGCGTCTAAGCACGATATATACGTTATTAAAGGAGATACCAAAAAAAGTTATTCACATTATTAAATTATTTTTGTATTTACAGGGTGTTACATATTACCAGGGTGAACCTAACAATTTTTTTTTAATGGGACACCCTATTTCAAATTTAGATTAACCTCATCTCCCCTTACTTCCAATATTGGGTTTCATCACGTTATACATGGTATTTCAAAAGTTATGGTCAATTGTACACGAAAATCATTCTCATTTCAACGTCCTGTATACCCTTGACAGAACAACCTAACGATAATTTTTTCCAGGCATAAATTTTCGACATTGGTATAGTGTTATTTACTATTGCACCAATTGAATATAGAGCGAGCCAAAACTCGAACACATGATTTTGTCAATTTTTTCAAATGAATCACCCTGTATTTTATTTTAAAAAGTGAAAATACACTTTATGTTCTTTCATTTTTATTAAGCACTCCCTATAGCTAAAATCGTTAATTTATGAGATATTTTCAATTTAATAACAGAAAGAGATTTTAAAAAAAAATTCTATTATAACAAGTTAGCCGTGAACAAATAAAAGTGTGACAAATTATTATAAAAAATTTAAAAAACATCGGTTATTAAGTTAAATTCATTTTCCTCGTTAAGTATAGGTTATGTCCTTTTCTTTTTTTCATAAACTACTGAAGCTGTATGATTAAAACGATCTACTAACTTTTCCAACGTTATTTTCTCGGGTTGCCTTCGTGCGGGATATCTCTCTTTGTAAATTCTTTGTACTAATAAACAATTTTTCATACATTCTCCCAGTATCCATATCAAGTCTGTTAAGTCCTCAACAGGAAAGTTCATTTCAAACAGTATTTAAGTGTTTACAAATTAATAAACACTACACGATCTCAAAGAAGTTTGTTAAATGACAAGCTACTAATTATTGTTGAATAATATCTATCTGTCATTTGTTTATGGCTAACTTGTTATAATAGAAATTGTTAAAAAAATATCTTTCTGTTATTAAATTGAGAATATAATTTACATGTCACATGGTACATTTTTGATTACTTTGTAACATTATAGGCGGCTGCCAAAGTATAACCACTATAACTGGGCCAACTTATAACATTAAAACAAAAGCGATGATGTAATAAATAAAACGCCATTGCCGTTGGCTCAATCGGTAGATGAAGATAAGGGAGAGTTCTAATTTACTGAGTTTAATTAACATACCTGAAATACTGCATGCTTCCCATCTGGTTAATTATTTTCACTTATACTTAATTAATAAGAAAAATATGTAATGTAAATAGAAACAATAAATTGATACCTCGGTCGCCAAGCTATTTTTAAATATACGTTATTGGAACAGCTAAACCAAGTTTGTTAATAATCATTAATCAAAATGAAAATAAAATTACAAGGCACACTAACGTTTATTTAATAATCAATTGTAATGGAAAAGGTCTTAAATCTTTTCGTTAATTACTAAAAAATCATACCTTTGAACAGTTCTGTATATATTTTATTACCGCTGGTGACACATGAAACGGAACGGTCAACTAGATGAAATTATTATAGCATCATTGTGGTGCAATCTCCAGATCGAAGGTTACCAGCCACACCCCACTGGAATTATCTTGATAATCTATTCTTAATAATTTGAATCCATAATAATTAATGCATTACTTTGAAGTTTTTAATATGTAAAAAAAATTGCGATTTATGATGTAAACCAAGTAAAATAAGGTATTTAATAAAAGTGGTACTTTTTAAAAGTAAAAAGTAAAAAAAGAAAGTAAAAGTAAAAAAAAGTAAGTGCATAAAAAAAAGCAAAGGCTTTAGTTTTAACTATAATGAAAAAAAAAATAACTTACCATCTACCGATGGCACTTTACACTAAAATTTAGGGAAAATTTCCCACAACTACATGCTTCATGCTATTACATTTAGCAGCAAGTGAATTGAAAAAGAAAAAAGGCTAGTTATTACGCATTGCGCGGCTTTTAAATGATCAGAATACCATTTCTAAGGAAAGGGAAATATGAATCTTTATGAAATATATTCACTTAAAAAATATGTACTATTAAGATATGCAATTTAAGTTGCCTACCTCATACAAAACTTAAAAACTTTTCTTATATTTACTACTAAATGAATAAAAGATCTAAAATTAAAGTATTATTTAATACAACTTGAAAAAAGGTTGTTACAACTTTCATTGGTTAAAATACAAAAACAAAATCGCAGAATAGGCTGTCAAATCGGTGATAATTTTATCACCGCATGTTGACTGTCACATGATTTTAATGAATAAAATAGTTTACTGTCAAAGTTTCAAAGAAATAAATAATTGTATTGATTATCTTGCAACTGTAATATTTACTATCAAAGCGACAGATCGTTTAAACTTGTAAACTTTAAAAAATATATTTTCTATTAACGTTCATTATATTCTCTCACCAAATATAACACGTGTTATGTGTAATAATCGATGATACCACTCGTTAAAACATTTTCATCGCTTTTAACTCGAGCTATCACCGATGATAATCATAACACAAGTTATATTATCCCCGAAAATATCTCAGAAATTAACGATTTTAGCTATAGGGAGTGCTTAATAAAAATGAGATCGTGTAGTGTTTATTAATTTGTAAACACTTAAATACTGTTTGAAATGAACTTTCCTGTTGAGGACTTAACAGACTTGATATGGATACTGGGAGAATGTATGAAAAATTGTTTATTAGTACAAAGAATTTACAAAGAGAGATATCCCGCACGAAGGCAACCCGAGAAAATAACGTTGGAAGAGTTAGTAGATCGTTTTAATCATACAGCTTCAGTAGTTTATGAAAAAAAGAAAAGGACATAACCTATACTTAACGAGGAAAATGAATTTAACTTAATAACCGATGTTTTTTAAATTTTTTATAATAATTTGTCACACTTTTATTTGTTCACGGCTAACTTGTTATAATAGAACTTTTTTTTAAAATCTCTTTCTGTTATTAAATTGAAAATATCTCATAAATTAACGATTTTAGCTATAGGGAGTGCTTAATAAAAATGAAAGAACATAAAGTGTATTTTCACTTTTTAAAATAAAATACAGGGTGATTCATTTGAAAAAATTGACAAAATCATGTGTTCGAGTTTTGCATCGCTCTATATTCAATAATAAAGAAATAGTACTTTCTCGTAACACTGTACCAATGTCAAAAAGTTATACCTGGAAAAATTATCGTTAGGTTGCGCTGTGTAGAGTATACAGAACGTTGAAATGAGAATGATTTTCGTGTACAATTGACCATAACTTTTGAAATAGCCTGTATAACGTAATGAAATCCTATATTGGAAGTATGGGGGAGATGAGCTTAATCTAAATTTGAAATAATATATAGGGTCTCCCATTTAAAAAAAAACTATCTGGTTCACCCTGGTAATAAGTAAAATACGAAAATAATTTTATAAAGTGAAGTTCGAAGTTGCCTATAATTTTTGTAAATAACTTTCTTTGATATCTCCTTTAACAACGAATATATCGTACTTAGACGCACTAATGCCGCAACCTGCATGTTTCAAGTGTTAATAATAAGTTATTATAACCAACATAAATAATACATAAGTATTTATCAGTCTGTTACCAAGGTTAACAGATCGATATTGCTCTGTTAACTTATTAGACGACTTGACAGACTGTTAACTGTCATTGGAGAACACAAGAGTGTCACATTAACAAACTTGACTCTTTTATACCAACTTAACAGAGCGTGATGAATATTGCTTTAAGAGAAGTAATCCACGCTTAAGAGAAAATTTTACTGCACACACATCTTTATCGTTCAAAATTCGCTTTTGTACTCAGGTAACAAATGTTAAAATGTATTTATTTCATATCTTATATAATTTTCAAAAATTATTATGATTTATTGAAGAAGATAACTGTAATTGTTATCGAATTTGTAAAATTTGTAAAATTAATGAAACATACACGATGTCGAACCCAAAAGCTAAGTATGTTAATTACATACAATGTACAATGTCAATCTCACATAAAAGAGAGTTGAAGTTTTGAAAATATATTACCTATGCTCTAAAATCTTCGGTAACAAGTACTTTTATTTAGATGTAGTAACAATTGATTTGTAACGTTGTGTGCGGAATAGTATAATATGTAAAAACATGTGTTCCAACAAACGTTATTGTAGTATGAGTATCTTGTGATACTAGTGACGAGCCACAAGTGTCCACAATGTACGAATATTACAATAGGACATTGTAACATGCGTTTTTTATACTATTTTTTTTATTTCGGAGCTTAAGATTGGCAGACATTTAAAGTATATTGTGGCTCGTTAATCCTAGTTAATATTGAAATACAAAGCTCTTTCTAATCGTATTTTAACGGTTATAATATGTATCTATCTCATGTGTTAAAAATAATCTTAAAATTACGAAGCGAAGCGAGTATATTTTATAAATACGTTAAGGCTCTAATTACTACTTGAGAATGATTTTATACAAACTCCTAAAATGATTTTTCTCTGTTGTAATTAACGGAATAAAAGTTGTGGTTAATTGAAGCAGTTTATTAAGTCTTTTACCCTCAAGTTTCTGTTAGAAATCCATAAAAAGTTAAAATTCAAAAATATTCAAACATGGTTACACTTAAAAGGATTATCATTAATATTTTGAGCAACTTACAAATCAATTATTAATCGAAAAAAAGTTTGTTGGGAAAATGTTGGTGGCGCTAACACTTTGCACGAAGTTAACGTGCTCTGATTTTTAAATATTATGAAAAGAAGCTGTAACATAATCAGTGGGTGGTCTTTGAAACTTTAAAATGCTGTTTTATTTCTTTTTCACAACAGGGAGTCACGTTTTTATCAAGGGAGCTACGACCACTTTACAACCATTACTTCTATTTGACTGATACTGCCTGCTGTGTATTGAAGTTCTTATGGAATTTTAAGAAAACGTAGCTTTGGATTTGTAAAAACATACGATGCGTTGTTTAACCCATAAAAGAAGAAGCTTAAACCTTTTATTGCCGAAATGTTAGCATAGTACAAAAATTACTCGATTTAAAGTTTAAACACGTTATAATGTTAAACGACGGTTTACCAAACAAAAATTAGATTTCTACTTTTAAAGACATATACATTCTGTGAATTCCATTCATAACAAGCAGTGTCAATGACTAAACTTTAGTTCGAATCGTCTAAAAACTGACATATTTAATTTTTTTTACATCCATTCCCGTTTCATATAGATTCTATGACATAAATTACGGAAACTCTTTCTTATAAACCGAATTGTTAATTAAAGAGAAGCATCTATGGTTAAAAATTGATTAACAAAAAACTTTTTTTGTTAATTAAAAAGAAACGAAAATTGAAGTCGAGCCTGAAAGCTCGGTAAGGCAACAATTCATGGACAAAATATGATTCAAAATATATCATCCCAAATTATTACACTTGATACTTAATTTTTAATTACTGCATGTAATTTACCAAAGTAAATCATGTAATTTGGGAATTTCCCAGGGTCAAGTTGAGTTATTGGGTTTCCCAGGTTTATTATGTATTTAAGGTTCTTTCCAAGATTGAATATATTTGACTATCGTTGAATCGTTGAAAATTTCTATACGCACATTCTTGGTGTAACAACGTCACTAATTTAATAATTAATTACGTCGGAACAGACCGCAAATCAAAAGACATCTTTGCTTGGGACTCTGAAATTCGAGACCTAGATGTTGGGTTTGTTACGTACGAGTGCATATTTAAAAATTAATACTTCTTTTAGTAATAAATGTGAAAATATTCCTACGTAATATTTCTTGTTTTCTTTTTATAACTAAGGGGGTGTATTAGAGAAGTAAAAACGGCAGTTGCAGTTAGAGGTCGATTCAGGTTGGATCGATCTGATTATTTAATTACAAACCCTCATTGTAAACCGTTCTGTCTATAAATGTTTTAGCGTGTACTTTTGGTAAAACTAAAGCCACGAATTTGTTTTTTTTTGTGTTGGTTTTTCATGTGAGTTTTTACAAAATTAAAACCGTCTTATAAATAAATGTATCGCTCAATATTCGGGATTTAATAAGCGGGCGTGTAAACAATATATCTGTAAATAATGGTTATCGTCTTGGGTTTAAAGGGCGTATCTTAACCCATTAAATATTGGTGTATAAGTGATTAATTAAAGAATTATATTCAAACGTAAGTAGGTATTTTATTTTATGTAAATTAAGCTCGCAGCAAACAATTCAACAAGCCTATATAACCTATGAAAAATCAATCATTGCCTTGCAAGAAGTATCGAATTACGCACGTAGGCTTATTCTGTTGAAATCTGTTAAAATACAAGGAATCCGCTTCAGAAAGTACCACCTCCTCACCTGGCATTGTTGATTGTTTATTAATATTCGTGTAGAGGAAATAATGCGTGGACTTCCGTTAATTCGTTATAAACAAGACCGGGGTTTACAGACAAGGGTTCAGGTGACATTAAAAACTCCTCAAATTTCATCTTTACTGCTAAACGAAGCCGTTATTATTGTTTTGTATAGATGAATTTGTAAACTGAGAAAGGGATGCTGTATTTGCTAACGCAGTCACTCAAACTTGCGGATAGGTTACCAGTCACTTTGTTATGATTTATTTGCACCTTAGCCTTGCAAGGATTTATTTTAATGATGTTTTTTTAAGTGTCTTTGATTCAGCCAGCTTATTTACAATTGTTTGTTTATGAACTGATTTTTCTTTATATATGTAATTTATTGTAATTGCACGTATGTATTTTTGTGCTTTTATTAACCACAAAATTGTGTGTGTAAATTCCTTGCCCATTTTTTGTTTTTGTCTAAGAGTAGGGTAAACTGTATTATTATTTTCATATGTATTTAAAGACCGGCATGATTGGTTGTATAACCACATGTTTGGTGTCATTATTTTTATTCTGATTTATTTGTGGCTGTGATTACACTGTTTGCTTTTTAATGTGTTTATGTGTAGTTTGTTAATTTCTTTTCATTTTTTTCTCAGTTCCTTAATCATAATTTTGTACGAACTTTAACCTGATTTAATGGTGTTTTGTTATATATTGAACCCTTCCATTGTTTTTTTGTTATTTGATTTATTAATGTACTTGTGCGATTACTCATTTATTAATAAATTGGGTTGTGTTGGTGGTTCTTTCCCAACTTAAAAAATTAACCATCATTGCGAAAAGCTCGTTAATTCTAATTTGTGTAGTTTCATTGTTTACCTGTCCCACATGATGCAACACTTAACCTTATCCAATCCTGTCTCAATCAAATAACACAGCGTAGCTATCACTAGACGGCGAATCCCTTTGATCAGGTTTGAGGTTTGCGAGCAATTAAATATTAGACTCGTAAATAAATTCTAATGTTTTAATTATTGCCAGGAAAGTCAATGTAAGGCAAGCAATTAATTTGAGTAATAGTAGCATTATTGTTAATAAAGTCCAGATACATCCCTTAGCGATTGTTTTGTTCTAGAATTTGTATTATCGCGAATAAGTTCAAATTACACTTTTAAAGATAGGGGACCTTGGGATACTACAACAGTTTTACCATAGATCTGCCGTCCTTGTACCCTGCGGTGTAGCCTACAAAATGTTCACAGACCAGTTCTGACTACAAGCTGAAATGCTGAAATTCTTCTACGTCTTAAAATTTGGACATCACTTTGTTCAAGTTTGTGCCTAGGTGACATACGTTGTTACACTTGGTTCTAGTTACTAAATGTAATAGTACACATATTTCAATTATTATTCCCAACTTTTAGTATAGTCGTTTCACAATCTCGAATTACTTGATATATTTCGAATGTTTGTAAAAGTGGCAACATTATATCTCTAATGGGATTTCCCAAATGGGAATTTTGATTTGGACAGGCGCCGTTCGAACTGTTTTTCTGTGTAGCTATTTTTAATGAAAAAAGAAAGCTTTGAACTTTATAGTTTTATAATTTGTATCACGCACTGAGAGATTTGTCAAAACTTGAATTATTAATGGAATTTACTTTAAAAAGATGTTTACATTCTTATCAATCCGATTTACAGATACATTTTAAAGAGTTTTAAAGAGTTCAAGTTGTGCGATTATAATGAAACTTACAACTACGTTTACTTTTGTTTCATTTTAATTTTTGTGCACGATATAACTGCGTTATATTCATAAAGAATTTATTTTGATTCTCTCTCGATTAAGGATTACTTAAATATTAATGCTAGAATACAGAGGTTTTTTATGTAACGGCCGTGAGGTAAAAGAATGATAACTGTCTTACCAAGATGAACGTGTGTGTTTGCGTAACCAATGAGACATGTTGATGAATCAGCGTAGCTATATGTAAAGAGCGAATTGTGTCTGCTCATATCTGTAGGGTGTTAAGCCTACCTTTTAATAATTGAAATTGGGTATTTTACTGATTTTGTGTTTTGCAAATTATTTTTAAAGTACATAATACCTTAAAAAATGGTGCCGTGAGTACAGTACAATAATTTAGATAAATGATTTACTACTGCAGCTATTGAATTTCTCTTCTGTTTACAGTTATAATAAATTTGTATAAAACATTCATCTGCGCTGTTTACTTTGGCTGTTAACCGTTTATTGCATTTACTTGGGTGTGTTCTCTTATAGCTTCATTTCCCCTTTTCGTGGCTTACGTGCTGTCTTATATCTAACTTTGTGGCACCTTGGGTATTATGTACTATATAGTAACTACTGTATTAGTGATTCTCAAAAGATCAGTTGAGCTAGTCGACACTTTTTATTTTTCTGTAGACTATACCGGGCCATGTTCAAATATTTTAAACACGTTACAACACTTATCGATACATCACATCGCGATATGTCTTAACCTTCGATGTGTAGTAGCCCACTGATTGAAGTCTCAGCTGATATCAGGGGTTAATATCATTTCTCATATGCATATCAGTTCCCAAGCTATTTATCACATTGATAATTGTTCTATTCATTGCGGTTCATTGTTCCCACGTGGTTCTGTGCTACTCTACCCTAAGATATGTAAAGAGCGGAGAGTCTATGTGTCTTGTCGTTTCCTACAGTTTTTCCTTGAATTTATATCTAATTTTGAAGTGGATAAATACGCTAACATGCCATTCAGTGATGGATGCTCTAACATTCCTAGCGCTTGTGCATTGTTTACAAGTTTATTAAGATGATTCACAACGAAGTGTGAGAATTTGTTTGAACCTGTTAGAATCCAAATAACGCCTTGAGATGGTTTCCTAATATAAGTTTTACTAGCTATTGATAGAAAAACAGTGAAACTTTATTCACTGATCAAGTGGACCCTAGAGTGTTAATCTAATACTGCTGTTAAGCTCTCTGTTTAATTCTGGCGTTAAGCTTCCGTGTTTGTTTATTATGGTTTCCCATTCCGTGGGAATATCGTAGTACACATTTTCAAATTCCTGGCAGTATTTTATGTGGATATCACTATCATCTATTGATTCGGATGTCGTTTTGTATCAAGTTTTTTTTCCACATTACACTTTTTACTGATTTAGGTAACTAACTCTGATCTTTGATTCGCCCCAGAGTTTTATAAATCATCTACTGCATAGACTTAATTTTCCTCGCTTGCTTATCGAGACTCGCACTGGTTAGAATGAGAATCACTTACCGTTGATCGTCTTGTGTATTTCGCTTGTTTGTCACCTTGACCTGTATTTATTCGATTGTTCCGTACTTTAATTTTCGTTATGGCTTCACTTATCCGATTTTGTTATGATGGTTACTTACTAATTAATGATTAAAGTGGCTTAGATACCGTTTATTTAATTATATACCGTAGTATCTGGCTCGAAGGACCATATTGTTAGTTAAGCATTTTAAGCAAATGAATACACCAGTACCGTATAGTATTTATTTAGTTAGACGCCTTTTTTGATATGTGAGTTGTTGATTTATCCGGATATAAAATTGAACTGACCAGGTTGAAACTACAATACAAATTTTCCTGAGAGGAATGGTAGAAACCAAAATCGTGATTGGTACATTATGTTAGCTATAATCTACTAGCTAATAAGAAATTCTAATAGTAATGCAGTTAAATTGTTTATTGTTGTACTCGCGTTACATCAAATAACAGAAAATTGGGTAAATATCTAGAAGTAACAAAATCCACATAAGGCAGATTGACATTTGTTTATGTTATAGCCATAGCATGAATACAGTTCACGTTAGGTATATACAAGAAAAGTCTAATAAAGTATTTATAAAGTATATACGAGAAAATTAATGATTGCATGACTGCACTAAATTAATCAAAAACAATGTGTACTAAACTATATACATACACAATTTTTCACACTAAAATAAAATGTAAGGAAAATTATTTTTGATTAAAATTTCAGAGTTTAAACAAAACGCTAGTCAAAAATTATAAAGTTTGTAAAAATCTTCTAGTTCATACAGCAAAATGTTGATGTACTGCTCTGTAAATTATATTTCTTTATCTGTAACAATATTTTTTCACATCGCGTTAGAAAATATAAATAAGTGATTTGTAAACCAGGGGTTAAAAATTAAACATCGTTAATAAAAATTACGCCCAAATTAAGATTTATTGTAGTGAAAGCATTAACATTGTAATAGATATTAAACTATTTTACGTACAAGTTTTCCAATGCACGTCATTAAGCAACGTAGCAAATGTTATGTTTTACAATTTCCGTGTAATAATTTTTATAAATCACATTTTTGTTTAAATTTTACGTGCTATTTTACTGATTGTAATTTGAATTCAGTTTGTGTACGTTTATTCATAATAATGGGAAATTCTTAAATTTCATAATGGATCTGCAAAAAATCCAATGACTCATATTTCTATATTACACAGTTTAATTTCCTAGAATATGAGTTTAAGCATACATGTCTATTAGGCTTGATATTTATGTATCCCATAGATTAATTGTTAAAGTTAATTGTAATCTTGTGAGATAAATTCTGATATTCCATCCTAGACTGTAAAAGTAATGAAGTCATTATTATATAATGAGTAGCGCTTTTTTCAGGAGCTTAATTATAATGGAACCCTTGGCTTTACTTTGGTCTACTATGTCGATGAAAGTTGGAGCGTGGGTTGTTAACGGTAAAGTAGAATGACAGGATGTGATTGTGCATTTTTGTAGATTCGTAGTGTTGCCGGTGGACAGCTTTCCCATAGAATCTGACGTTACAGCTTATTAAAATTAGAATTATTGGCGAGGTAATTAACGTTTTAGAGAAATTAGTTTTTGCGTCATTAGTTAGTATGGTATAGTACATTAACTTGACGAATTTGACTGGCTGACGCCCAAGCGTCGGTGTAATAGGAAATAAATATGTTGTTCTACGTTTTCACTGAATTAAAAGGGTAAGAAAATTTAGCACTTAAGTGGTTAAAAAAAAATGGTGTATCGTGTTCCGCCGTTAGCTGTTCGTGCTACCATACAAATTAAATTTAAAAACTTCCAGGAATTTATTAATAAGTCGGCATCTTGGTGTATCGTGTCCCGCCGAAGGTATTAAGATTATGTTGGCACATATTCGTGTTACCGTTCAAGTTACATTTGGAAACCTCTAGGAATTGTGTTAGGCAATTACGATGTCGGTATCGTTACCTGGGAGACAAATTACCGAACGTGATTGGATATGGGTGAAAAGATACAATCGGATCTTTTGTATTGTGTTTTTTGCTTATTGTTTAGTTTAAGTTCATTTTAGTTGAAAAATCTGGAATACTGGAACTGTGGTTGGACCTGTAACACACTTGATCGCACACAGGATAGGTCGGAATTTATAAAATTAATTGTAAAAAATATGAACAAATATATGTAGGCAAACTAAACGACCTTTCAAAATTACCTTTAAAGTACATTTAGTTCATTTCAAATTCAAACGTTGGAATAAGTCTGCCGTAATCCTACATATGTATAGATGAATGTGTAATCTGAGAAAGAGGCACTGTATTTTTCTAACGCACTCAAACGTATATGCCGGTCACGGTTATGATCTATTTATAACTTATCCTTGTAAGGCTTTGTTAATGAGTTGTCTCAGTTTGTCAAGTAGAATCGTTTGTCTGAGAACTAATTTCTCTTCATATGTAATTTATTATAAATTTTCATATGAATTTTGTGCTTTAGTAGTCACTAAAAAAATGTGTACGTGTAAATTCCTTGTCTATTTTCTTTTGCCCTTGTCTTTACCTGATTATCACCTGTGCAACTTTACTGTTGTATTTTATATGTACCGTAATTTGTCTTATTGTTTTATGTGCTTATTTATTTGTAGGTAGCGGACCGCGAAAATTTTATTATTGTAATAAACGTTTGTCAAATCGCCATTGTTATCGCGATGGAAAAGATAATTAGTGGATTTTTAATATCTTGATAATACGTCGCAATTTGTTAATGTTTTCAAAATATTTTATTTATATAACTTTATGTAAGGAATTTGGGATTGTTTGTAACTGATATTTGTCTAGGGTTGTAAAACATGTTGGGGGTGAGTGGCAGGTGCACGCTTAAAAATGCTTTACCGAAGGGGCGTAACGAATCATTGGAATTTCTTATGCACGCTCTTGATGTAAAAATGTCATTGCTCTAATGATTAATTACCGCTGAACGGGCCGCGATCAAAAGATACCTTTGTTTGTTACCTGAAACTTCAAGAGAGAGAGTTGTAGTGTTGTTACGGACGAATGCATATTTTTAAAATTAAAATGTCGTGTAATAATTAATATGAAACTGTTCCAACGGAAATGAATGTTTCTTGTTTTTATATTACTTTTAAAATATGGAGGTTGATTGCGGTAGTGAAGTTCGTTAGGTTATTGGGAGAAGAGTAGTCACAGTTAGTTTCAATCGAGCCAGATCTATTTTTGAGTTAATTAAATACCTTCATTGTAAACAGTTTGTCTTTAAAATAATTCTTGCGTGTACATTTTTCTTTTGAGTTCGCCAACACTAAGTTGTCTTTTCTTTCAGAGTTAAACCGCGTATGTTAACGATTTGTGTCTGTGATCAATTAAGGGAATATTTGTTCTAGTGTAAGTATGAATTTTTATATGACTGAAAGCTCGCAGCGAATCATTTTATCAGTATTAAAAGAATCATACATTGCCTTTCAAAGGTATATTATTCATATGCGGTATCATTAAGCTGAAATCTGCTAAAATAAAAAGACAGTACAGTGGTACTCTGGTATTTGTGCGAATTAGTATTGTTGGTTGTTGTTTATATTTATGTAGAGGTGGCTGGTGAATGGGTATATGATACCGCTGGTTATTAATTGTAAAAGGCAATTGCCAGTTGGTACACACTCCCAGGCCAGACCATTAAACACCTCGAATTTTTATTTCTATTGTTGTATAGATGAATGTGTAACCTGAGAGAGGAGCACTGTATTTTTCTAATGCACTCAAACTTATATATTGGTTACGATGTTAGTAATCCTTGTATGACTTTGTCTTAATGAGTTTTTTCAGTTTGTTTAAGTAGAACTATTTGCCTGCCAGCTGATTTCTTTTTGTATCTGATTTATTGTAATTTGATGTAAGTATTCTGTGCTTTAGTGGTCACTAAACAATTGGGTACGTGAAAATTCCTTGTCTGTTTTCTTTTGTCCTTGCCTTATTGTTTTATGTGCTTATTTACTTAAAGACCGGCATGATTGGTGTTTAAAGGGCCACATGTTTGGTGTTACGATTTTTATTTTAATCATTTATGACCCCATTGCACATGTGACTACATATGTTTTTTTTATTATTGTGTTTCTATGTAACTAAACTGCTTTTTATTCATTCTCTCTTAACGTTATAATTTTGTACGCACTTTAACCTTATTTAATGGTGTTTTGTTATACATTTTACCCTTTCATTGTTTTTTGTTTTATTTAATTTATTAATGTACCTGTGCAATTACTTATTTATGACTAAAGTGGGTTTTATTGGTGGTTCTTTCCCACAAGAGTATATTAAGGTCTGAACCACCGCTGTGCAACGCTCGTTGATTTTAATTTGAGTAGTTTAATTTTTTTTACCTGCCCATTATGATGCAACACTTACCTCATCCAGCCTATCTAATTTAGATAGCACAACCTACCTACCACTAGACGGCCACTTCGTTTAATCAGATTTGAGGTTTGCGAGTAATTAAATATCAGACTTGTAAATAAATTCTAATGTTTGAATTATTGTCCGGAAAGTCAAATTAAGGCTGGCAATTAAGTTGAGTAATAGTGACACTATTGTCAGTCAAGATAAATCACTTAGCGATTGTTTTGTTCTTGAATTTGCATTATTGCAAAATAAGAAATTACGTTTTTCAAGATAGGGTACCTGGGGGACGCTACATACTTAGAGACCGGCATGATTGGTTTTAAAGGGCCACATGTTTGGTATTACGATTTTTATTCTGATTATTTTTTTTTTTATTGTGTTTATGTGTAACTAAACTACTTTTTATTTATTTTTCTCTTAATGTTACAATTTTGTATGCACTTTAACCTGATTTAATGGTGTTTTGTTATATAGAGGATAAGCTGCAATGATTGAGAATTGAAAAATCTAGTGACCCGTGCAAAACAAATTGTTGTTTATTAAATAGTGCATTATTTTATCTGTCAATTGCAGTTTAGCTTGTGCAATTCGGTTGAATAGTGTCTGAGAAATAGTCCATAGAATAAGCATTTGTTATCGAAAAAATGGAATTATCACGAGAGAAATTTTTTCGGATAATGATTTACAATGATTTCAAAAAAGACTTGAGCGCGTATGAGTGTAAGGAAAGTTTAAAGTCGGCATTTGGGGTTCTCGCACCATCATTGGCTGCTGTTTATAGATGGTATAAAGAATATGAACGAGGTTGCAAGTCGGTGGTACACAGAAAAGGAGCTGACCCTCCTTTAACTGCTGTTAACTCCGAATACATTGCTGCGGTGAAGAAGATGGTGGAAGAGGACAAACGCATTACTTATGCAATGATAGAGTCCAATCTGAAGATTGGATCCTCTCAAGTGAGATCATTATTGCACGAACATTTGAAAAAGGTTGTAACTCGGTTTGTACCCCATCATCTGATAGATTTACAAAAAGCAGAATGTGTTAGAATTTGCCAACAAACTTTAGATAGGTTGAATTCTGGAGGCCATCAAATTATTTCTAAAATTGTAACTGGCGATGAAACGTACATACCGTTTTTGATGTTCCTACTCGCCAAGAAAGCCGAATCTGGATAATGAAGATGAGGAGACCCTACGATGGTGAAAACAACGAGCAATGAAAAAGTTATGTACGCAGTATTTTTTAGAAGTACGGGTTTGGTAGCCGCAATTAAATTAGAAGATCAGAAGACTGTTACCGCTAAATGGTACGTTGAAAATTGTTTGCCTACTGTGTTCAGTAAAGTGCCAAGAAAGGGAATCATGTCACATCATGATAATGCGTCGTCCTATACAGCAGTGACAACTGTTCAGTATTTAGCGGAAAACAAAATCAAAACTCACCGGATTTGGCGATATGTGACTTCTGGCTATTTTTGAGCTCAAAAACATTTGAGAGGGAAAATGTTCCAGTCAGAAGAAGAGATTGACATTGCCATTAAGTATTTTTGATAGTATCTCTAAAGACAGCTAGTTGAACGCTTTTAAACTGTAGAAGGAGAATGGTTAAGTGCATTATTGTAAATGGCAATTACTTTGAACATATTTAAAATAAAAATTCTAAAACTTGTATCAATCTTTCTATTCTCAATAATTGTAACTTGTCCTCGTATTCAACCCTTTCCTTGTTTTTTGTGTTATTTGATTTATTAATGTACTTGTGCAGTTACTTATTTATGAATAAAGTGGGTTTTATTGGTGGTTCTTTCCCACAATAGTATATTAACGGGCTGAACCACCATTGCGCAAAGCTCGTTAATTTTAATTTAAGTAGTTTTATTGTTTACCTGCCCCTCATGATGCAACACTTACCTCATCCAGCCTATCTAATTCAAATAGCACAGCGTGCCTACCACTAGATGGCCCCTTCGTTTGATCAGATTTGAGGTTTGTGAGTAATTAAATATCAGACTTGCAAATGAAGTCTAATCTTTTAATTATTGTCAGGAAAGTCCATGTAAGGCAAGCAATTAATTTGAGTAATAGTAACATTATTGTCAGTAAAGTCAAGATAAATCATTTAGCGTTTTTTTTTCTGAATTTGCATTCTTGCAAATAAGTTCAAATTACACTTTTCAAGATACGGTACCTGGGGGACGCTACAGACAACTTGAAGGCGGATGTTTGAAGAACAGTTTTTTTATACATTATTTTATGATAAAGTAACGTTTCTTAGCATTAATCCCACAAAACGTCGGTATTATTGCGAAATAATGGGATATCATTCATTTTGTTCAGTTCATCTTAATTTAAATTCAAATCATATTTATGAAACCTATTCAACATTCACTAAAGTAAACATAAACATATATATTTCATTTGAAACAAATTTGGAAAGATGTAGCATGCTGAGAAAGCTTATAAACTAGAAATAATAATACATGCTAGAGGTCATCAAATATCAAATTACTTATTTTTTCGTGTGTAGGAAGATACGTGTAGGATCTTACACTAAACTATCACACTCAATCATAAATTGTAAAATCCGTTATACATCACAATTTTCAATTACTCAATTCTTTGATTTATTCAATAACACGAATACGAAACCACTTCCAAAAATTGAAACTTGTTTGTACTTCTGCTATACTAAATTTCTCAATTTATAAAAAATGCACGACAGCTTTGCCATTTTTAGAATTAACAATCTTGAGTTTTATGGTGTGCAATGGTTTATATTAATATACTTTTTTACAATAAAAATCACTTCCTGTATATTAGGTAAAAAAGGTTCCCATTTCCAACATTCGGTGAATGTAAAATAAAGTTTTATTAGTATCATAAATTTTCACAAAACGTAATAACACTAAGATGGTGGGACGGTATGTGTATATTTATAATATTTATAGATATGACTCTGGAACAAAAGGATCATTTTAAGGATGAACAAAATCATGTTAGTTAATTCGTTTCGTTAAAAAAAACGGACTAAGGTATCTTTTTATTTGGTAAAATTTGCAAGTATGATTCTTATTTTGTATTCGCCATACATTTTAAATTCAATTTAAATGATGCGCAGACTTTTGGAATACCAAATAATAGAATTTCTATCATGAAAATAATAATAAAAAAATAAACGTTTCTTTTTTCGATGAATTGCCAAATGGGTTGTTTTATAAAAATAATAGACAATCTTAATAAAATTGAAGCATAAATAAGCAATAGAAATTAAAATTAATAGATTATCCCCCTTTAGTCATTAGGTAAGCTAACGGAAATGTTTGTTTAGTTAAAATTCACATTGATACATAGTCTCATATTTTATTGAAATTACTTTGTTGCGACATTTCAAAACGTGCTTTTGTAGGTTATTGAATTTCTGCCGTTTAATAAATTTGGTGTCAATAAATGAACAAGCAACGTTTCTGACCATAAATGAAGAAAACTGTGTTATGTTGATTTTCAGGACGGCGAGTCAACAATACCTGGTTGCGATATTTAATTTTGTAACAATTAGCTATTCCAGTTTAATAAGAAACAGCACTTAAGCAATTAAAGTCTTTTTTGTACGAATTGCCAACCAAATTATTTCAGTAAATCTATTCGCATCAAATTACACTGTTTCAGCATTTATTTATAAGGAAGACATTGCTAAGGGGAATTGCGATCAAACCGCTTGGGAATTTAACACAAATGTTAATTGTTGGAAAACTAATCAACGTGAAAAACTTTTTTATTTTTATAAATTGAAACGTTTAAACAATAGAAAACCAAATATAAAACAACTGAATTGTAACTGATTCTGTAACAATTGGTATTATGTACAAAAGATAGTGAAATACAGGTTGAAATTAAAATTTATAAAAAGGTAACGTAATACTTGATTATTAAGTGCTTTCACGTGTATTAAAGCTTAATTAAAACATCTGATGTGGAACACCACACGACCTTCCAACCTACAAAATGGAAATTTAATAAAATTTTGTAAGGATAATTATGCAACCTCTTTTAATTATGCAACCTCTTTTATAAGAAGTTCATTACGAAAATAGGCAACATTGTAAACGCAAAAACAATCGTCTATGTCAAACACGTTTAAAACTTCATAACAGACTGAGGTTGATGGACATCTATATAACCTAAATTAAAAGAAATGAAATAATATTTTGTCATACTTCATCATTATTCAGTCATAATAACCCTGAATCAAGACACATTAATTAGGAAATAATACACCCTAACATGACAACCGCAATTCTAAATAGCAACGGGCGTTATTTCTATAATGCCCGAGAGCGTTATTTCTAAAACGCCCGCTAATATGGACTAATGAATCTGTACTAAAATGGAGAAACGAAAAGTCTAGGAAAAAATCTTCAAAAATATAGATACAAGAAAACTAAAGTATCGAATAATACATTTTCATAATAACTTAATAAGTAATAATTATCCTAAATACTACTATTCTTTGAAATAAAAAGAACAATTCTGAAACTCTCCAGAGAACTGCATACCAGCTTGGATCATAGATTTTCTAAGATTAATCGATTCAGTAGTTCTTGGTGATCTACTGTTTTGCATGATCGACAATGTGTTTACTTCAGTACAGGTACTTGTACGCATTCCAGCTACGAAGCAAGCGTTGTTCTGCTTCAAGCAATGACTACATACTCCTTTGCCACTGTTTGACTCTGCCACCCTCCCAGCTTCATCAGGTTTGTCATGCTACCTCCAGCATCAGAATGGAGGGTGGCACCTGTACGTCGCAGACAATGTCCTGTATAAGCTTTAGGTTCAGACAACCCTAAATATGTTGCAATCTTGCAAGGTATACTTCCAAGGGTGTTTTTACCCACAGGCTGCGTCGTGCAACGGTTTCCCCGAAAACATAAGAAGAATCTATCATCAGACACGCCTGCAGGTCGCAGAGATATGTAATTCCGTATTAGGTTCAATGCTTTCATTTGTGATTCCTCAATAATAATGAAACTTCTTCCTTTATCAGTTTTAGTCATAGGGATGTCTACAGTTATATGCGTTCTAACATCTCGCACATCTGTAAACCGCATCTTCACGAGCTCGTCCCCTCTGCATGCTCCGAATATACCCATCAACAATGCAACCTGAAATACACGAAGTCTATGGTCAAATGTTCTCTTTATAACATAACATTTACCTTATGCATCAGATACTGCAAATCAGGTGCTTCTGTAAGAAATGCGACAACCTGTTCGCGAGTAAGGACCTTTGATTTCTTTGGACGATAACCTTTCTGAACTTGTTTTAAAAATCCCTGTAGCTACACAAATTTTTCGAAACTCTTAATCTTTTTTTTTACCATCAATTCTTTGCGTAACATTGAAAATTTCGTCCAAAGCGAATTGGAAGCATATGATTCTGACTGTAAACCAATATTTCAAGCAAATGACTTAAAATATTATGTAAACATACCAACTCCTGGAAGTAACCTAACATCACGGTCTCATTAATTATCTTCACCGAGTTACTCTTCATTCATTTCTGAAAATCAACGTACTCTTTTTCATAACAGAATTTTGACTTTTTCGGTACGATTGCTTCATTCGCTTTCGCGGCTCTCGTTAGAATATTCTCTGGCAATTTATCAGCTTCGTTCGCCATTTCGATCAAATTTTTTAGAATGTTTGACAAATAAAATATTCCTTATCACCATAGATACGATCATGGATAGACAAGAAAATTATAAAATTATTATTGTTATCTGTTTTAATCATCACCGTTTGCAATTTCTTTCAATTACTATGCATATGATCAAGTATGACATAAAACGTTGAAGGCACCACGAGCATTATGAACACAACGCCCTCGGTCGACGTATACCCCTCGGGCCGGAGGCCCTCCGGTTCAACACCGTCGACTTGGTGCGATATTTAGTTCATAATGCCCTTGATACCTTAATAACTATTAATTCCAATTTTTTAGGATAACTATGCAACCTCCTTTTTATACGTTCATAACGAAAACAGGCAAAATTGTAAAAACAAAAACAATAATCTATGTCAGAATCATCTTTAAAACTTCATGTTACATAGAGATTCATAGACTTATACAAGAATTCCAAAGCCGCCCGCTTCTATAAAAATATCGATAACACAGCTTTAGCATATTCAATCATAGTTATATATTTTTTACATTTATTTCGTTTTACATTAAAAAACTTTATAAAGAACATTAATGTAAAATTTTCTTTAAAATTAATTCTGATAATGAAAAAATTTAAACTAACACTTAAATTCTACCTTAGGATTTTTTTCTGCTAAATTACGCGTTGTATCAAAAAATTGCACAGAACATATATATGATATGTTTAAGGTCTACATCAAAGTGTTTTTATATTTTTAAAATATTCAGCTGTTTTAGAATACTAAATATAATAAAGAACCCCCCTCACCATCTCTGCATTTCATTCAAAATCAGCCTGAATTTGAAGAGAAGCTTAAATATAAAAAAGTATATTTCCATTCTAGTTATAATATAACCACGCACCCACACCACACACGCACGCGCGCACCACACACACACACACACACACACACACACACACACACACACACACACACCACACACCACACACACACACACACCACGCACGCACGCACGCACGCACACGCCACACACACGCACAGCACGCACCACGCACGCACGCACGCACGCACGCACCACACACACACACAC
This sequence comes from Vesta saturnalis, assembly GCA_036346205.1. Lineage (NCBI taxonomy): Eukaryota > Metazoa > Arthropoda > Insecta > Coleoptera > Lampyridae > Vesta > Vesta saturnalis. The sequence goes on along the minus strand of JARFJB010001721.1, from coordinate 4,169,397 downwards.
CACACCACACACACACACACGCACACCACCACACCACACACACACACACACACACACACACACACACACACACACACACACATATCACGCACGCACGCACGCACGCACACGACACGCACACGCACACACACACACACACGCACACACGCCGCACGCACGCACGCACGCACGCACGCACGCACGCACGCACGCACGACGCACGCACGCACCACGCACGCACCACGCACGCACGCACCACGCACGCACCCACGCACGCACGCACGCACACGCACGCCCACCACCACCACGCACGCACGCACGCACCCACGCACGCACACCACGCACGCACCACCACGCACGCACGCACGCACGCACGCCACGCACGCACGCACGCACGCACCCACGCACGCACCCACGCACGCACCCACGCACGCACCCACGCACGCACGCACCGCACGCACGCACCCCACGCACGCACCCCACGCACGCACGCACGCACGCACGCACGCACGCACGCACGCACGCACGCACGCACGCACCCACGCACGCACCCACGCACGCACGCACGCACGCACGCACGCACGCACGCCGCACGCACGCACGCACGCACGCACGCACCACGCACGCACGCACGCACGCACGCACGCACGCACGCACCACGCACGCACGCACGCACGCACGCACGCAACGCACGCACGCACACGCACCACGCACGCACGCACGCACGCAGCACGCACGCACGCACGCACGACGCACGCACGCAGCACACACGCACACACGCACGCACAGCACGCACGCACGCACGCACGCACGCACGCACGCACGCACGCACGCACGCACTACGCACGCACGCACGCACGCACGCACGCACGCACGCACGCACGCACGCACGCACGATACGCACGCACGCACGCACAGCACGCACGCACGCACGCACGCACGCATACGCACGACACGAGCACGCACGCACACATACAACGCACGCACACACAGACACATACACACAACACACATAACACAACACATAGACACATACAGACACATATAGACACATATATACAAGACATATACAGACACATATAGACATACATAGACACACACAGACATATATATAAGACATACACATAGACATACAAGACACACATAACATAACACATAACATAGAATACAACAGACATATACATACAACAACAACATACACACATAGACACACACACACAGACAGACACACAGACACACACACATAGACACACACAATAGACAACATCAAACAACATAGACACACACACAGACAACACACAGACACACATAACATACATAACACATAACATACATACATAGACATATACATAGACACATAACATAGACATAAAAGACAATACACATAGATACACATAGAAACATAATACATATAGACACACAACATAGACACACAATAGACATATACATAGACACATCAAGACATACACATAGACATACATACAGACATACATAAACATATCACACATATATCAGACACATAGACACATACATAGACACATGACATCAACATACAGACACACACATAGACATCATAGACATACAACAACAACATAGACATACACACATAGACATCATAACACATACATATATAACAACACAGACACATAGACATCATACACATAGACACACACATAGAACAACATAGACACACACACAGACACATAAACACATAGACACACATAATACACACAGACACATATATAGAACACACAAGACATACATATAGACACAGACACAGACACACACATAGACAACATACACACATACATAGACATACACATAGACACACACATAGACATACATAGACACATACACAGACACATAGACATGAACATATAGACACACAGACATCAACACAACAACACACAGACACACA